>BLKM01009790.1:25000-464214 GCA_013340265.1 Coptotermes formosanus | reverse complement strand
TGGTGGTGGTATTGTGGTTGTTACTGTCGGTGGTGGTGATGGTGGTATTGTGGTTGTTACTGTTGATGGTGTTGGTGGTGGTATTGTGGTTGTTACTGTTGATGGTGTTGGTGTTGTGGTTGTTACTGTTGGTGGTGGTGGTGGTGGTGGTAAGGAGATTCTGGCATTAAGACCACAAATATAAAGGCGGTTACACATTTCATGGCATAATTAAAGACGGCGTCATTCCTAGAGATGCTTCTCGCAGGCCAGTTTTGATTTCTTATCGAAGACAGAAAAGTTTCATTACTTGCGTGTAAATAACTAAAAAATATTACTTTTCCCTAACTACTGACAAAAGGAACGTAAAATCTCCGCAATTGATTTATAAATTGAAAATCCTTTCAGTTGAAACGTGATTTTATTTTCACGTATTATTAGCCAATTTTTTACTTATTATTATTATTATTGTTGTTGTTGAAGAAATATTTTCTGCAACATTTCAGAAAACTGTTATCTTTTGAACTGAAACTACTTAGGTTTAGAGTGTTTACATAAGTCGGTATCAGTTATATTTTTCAAGACGCGGAATGCACACAAATAAAACAATAACCTTTAAATTTTCCCTTAAATTCCGCAGGAAATGTTAAATACAATAGGCACATATATGTACTCGTACAGTTCCTTTTTGTTTATTTTAAAAGAAAACCTTTTTAAATATATTATATGCACGTTGTAGCTGATATTACGGGAATCGTGTGCCCCTGTGTTCTTAGGAAAGTAAAGGTGAGACAATTATTATGCAATGTTAAAGACCAGCTACTTTCACCTTTTAACATACAGGCATATATCAAAACATTTAATTATAATCACACATGTTTCGATCCAATAACTGGTTCATCATCAGGGATGTCACAAATTACAATTACATGTGCAATCCAGCCATATAAATGCAAGTTTTAAATACGCCAGATTTGGTAACTGTCAATATTTCTGCAGTGGTTCCAAAGGTGCCGCTGTTGCGTCAGGGTGTATTACAGCAGGCGGACGAATTAATTATTACTCAGCTACATCATAGCCTGACATGTCGTTCCTAAGACAAGATTTACAAACGTGCTGCTCAACATTTTATGCTTAATGTCATGAACTCAGCCGTTTTCTGAAGCCTACATAACCAGGTAATACATGTGAATATTTTTTCCCTTCCCATTTTTCTCTGACTCATGGTTAGAAGATGAATTCCCGTGACAGATATTACAAGTTCTGGCAGACGCTTCTACCGTCCTAAAAAGTAGCTTTCTGGAGAACCAATCCATAGAATTCCTACGTTTCGCATGTCCTTAATAAAATACGGTCGAACCAAAAATCTTGTAAACTGCAGAGGCACAAATTTCTTTATGTTATTCTCAGGAATCTTCACACTTATTAAAGCTAAGTGCTAAAATGAAATTATTTTTTCTGTTGACACCGAAGCGTTTTGCTGAACAACTCGAACGTACAGCACTCGTGTTTTGTTGTACTTACTTATTATAATCGTCACCATTACTTTCGGAAACAGAAGATTAATTTATTTTTAGAACCAAGACCAATTACCACGCAGACATCTTCTGACGGTTATTGTTGAAACTGAAGCTTTGGTTGCTATACAGATGCAGACTGCACTTATACTGGATTGTTGTTTATGCACACATAAACCACGACTTCTAACTATCCACTTGTGCCAGGCGCATACTAACAGAGCTGTGTCCTATGTAACTCATCTTTTAGCTGTTTGCCAAACATCAGTATAAGAATCAGAATGTTTACTTTTCTAAGTAAGTTCATTTACATAGTATATGCTTTATCCTTGGAAAGTTTGTAATGTTGCAGCAAGCATTATGTACAGCACGTTTAAGTTTCAGTGGCGGGTTTAACAATTGCTCGAAACAATTATGGCCTCAGCTTAAGTCCTCTAATGAACCTCGTTTAATTTTTTTTTATTCAAATTCCTCTTGGTCTCCGAAGTGACTGTCAACGCAAGGTTAGAATTTTATCATTTGTCTCTTCGTACTCATTTCTCGCACAACCCATCTCAATTTTCCCAATAAGTTCCGGTATGATAGGAATGCCAAAATTATCCTCAGCCATTTCTGTGTTTTGAAATTAATTTCGTCTTAAAAATGTGGAAGGCATGGGAGTCGTCGTCTGGAAGTCATCCGTGGTCTTCTGCGGAGTTTTTTGTCCCCTTATTCTGACGCCAGTATTTGGTTTCCTACAGTATAGGTACATTTTTTATGCCCACGAAGTATGTTCATTCGTACTGCAGCTTTACCATATGTTGTAAGGATAATGTCTATGTGATCCGTGTAAGTGTACATAACCTGATTTTCTCCCACAGATATCAATGCTGATTACGTTTATAAAAGGAAGCTAGAAAGTTCAAAAATCTAATTTGGCCACGTAATATTACCAAAAGGTGAAATATCAATTCCTGCCTTCTCCCCCTTCCTCTCCTCAAATTTATCAGAAACTAATTTATTTTAATGAATGTATGAAATACACTTTGAAGGAAAGTTTCAGTAACTTATTTACGAAGTTTTGACACTTGTCTGTTTAGTTCATGAACAGGCATCGCAATATCTGCTGCCCAGAACTTAATATCAATACAGTAATGAAATTACAAATTTTTATTCAATTATTTTATAGTTTCCTGCGACTTTGTCTACAACATTAAAATGCTGTTTCTTGTTACTCGGAAATAAATTTCCTGCAACTTAACATGGAATGGATTAGAAAAGAATATCCTCTTTTCAATCTTACCTTCTTTCTTTTGTCAGTAGGATACGATCCATTAAGTTATTCTAGAGCCTTAGTGTAGGTAAGCAGAATTTACGTGAATAGAATTCAGTGCGCCCTCTCGTGATTTAATTGCAGATAGACAGGTTTTACTGAAGTTCTCTGAATTCGCTTTTATATATCCTACCTGATCGAATACAAGTATTGGTCAAAAAAACTTTAAACACCAACAAATGCACAAAGAGTTTTTCTCGTCAAGTATAACACACTCCTACATGCTTCGACCCTGCTGGGTCATCTTCAGGGAAAAACCTTCCGTTGTCTTTACTGTTGACTGTGCACTGCGCCGCAGTGCACAGTCAACAGTACATTCTCGCTGAACTGTATAGTGCAACATAGTGTAACGACAACGGAAAGTTTCTCCCTGAAGATGACCCAGCAGGGTCGAAACATGTAGGAGTGTGTTATAATTGACGAAAAAAACTCTTTGTGAATTTGTTGGTGTTTAAAGTTTCTTTTGTATAATATAGTGCACGGACATGGAACACATTAAACAATTATTGGTCTTTTAACTAAAATGTATGAGCAAGTGAAGTCAGGTACTTACGCCTAAGCTGCAAACTGCTGATTCCAGAGAATATATCTCTTCTTCAGAAGATAATAGTTTCTCAGCAAGATAAAAATCCACGTGTTATGAAGCTCTGAGGTTCGTCATCGTGTTCAGACATGTCTGTCACTATATTATATTCTGAGGCAAATAATTCAATTTTACACCTTCTGATCTTATATCTTACACTTGCATTTCGATGTCATCAATATAGGTTCAGGTCTCTTCAGCACACTCTTTCTTTCAGTTTCTCTGAACTCCACAGTACGTGCTATACGCCTGCCTGTTTCATCCCCTATCATTTGTAAACCCAGCTGTCGAAGACTGGCTATTATGACGTAAAGTTTCTTATCTTTCAGTTCTTTCCAGACTCATTTTGCCTCCTCTCTCTTAGGTCCGAATTGACCCTCAAGCTCCGATCCTCATTTGAAGATTCATAAATCATATTTCGTGTCCATAAAAGGCAGCGGTAGCCTATATATATATATGCCTACTTTTTTCCTTAATAGGTTGCTGGTACTCTTTGAAACATAGCAGTGGTCTGAAATCCAAATAGTGCACGGATCAAATGGGTAGTTTTAAAATTTAAGGCGAACCACACGTCATGCTAAGCAATATAGATGACCGCTGTTTTCATTAAAATTAAACACACCATTAAGAATATTTCATACTTGTAATAACAAAATCAAAACATGTTGCTGTTGTATTTAAAGTTGCATTGCATTTTTTGTCTTTTGACATATGTTGCACGTTACTATTCAGATGCAGCCTTTAGGCCTGTGTGGGAAAAGTAATTGAATTAAATAAAAAATTCTTAGACACTCATCGAGGCCACAGTTCATAATTGGAAACATATCAGTTAGAGGACCGTATAAAATAAATTGGCGGGCCGCGTGTTTGGAACGCCTGATTTAGAGTTTTTCGACCAAATTTTTCTATACTTCATTCAAAAAAAACTGTAGAATCAATACACTACGGGTCTGTAGCCAGGTACTTCCGCCTATTGGCTGCGCGCCTTCGATTCTGACAAATTCCACGAGACTTTTTGCTGCAGTACAATGGCATAGCGTCACCAAATATGAAACTCTGAAGTAAAATTTAGGCACTGTAAGAATTACACCTGTGACGGGTGGTTGACTTGGATTAGTTTTATAGTGAATAAGGGCCGATCCCGGTGGCCACGCGGTCAAAGGCGTGGGCCTGCGGCCACTCGCTTGCTGCGATTGCGGGTCCGAGTGTCGCCACGGGAATGGACGTCTGTGTCTTGTGAGTGTTGTGTGTTGTCAGGTAGAGGTCTCTGCGACGGGCCGATCAGGCGTCGAGAGGAGTCCTACCGAGTGTGTTGTGTTTGTGATTACGAAACCCCAGCAATGAGGAACCCTAGGCCCAATGGGGCGGTTGAGCCATGAAAAAAATATGGCATGCGGAGTATGTCGTGCTCTGGTGTTGAGGAATGTCAGGTAGGAGGTAGGCTTTCAACTTGTGACAGTCACTGCCCTGCTACAGTATAGTCACTCAGGTCATAGGGACGGGAAGTGCACCGACACCTGTCTGAGTTACAGTTTCAGACAATTACACAGAACGCGATAATTAAAACTGTTATTCGCGGTGGCAAGGGAAGCACCGGTACAATCTGCTAGCCATTTATGGTGACGACATATTTTGCAGCAAAGCAAACACGCTAACTTGCAAAGCGTTGCGAGAGGCTGTGTAGATGGTTCTTTAACAATTACATCGCTCCTATGGGACGTGATACGCAGGGGAATGGCGTCACAAAAACAATTATGTAAGTAAACGTATGTTTTTATTGAAGTACGGTCTACTGTAAAGCTAATTGTGGAGTGTGACAGTGTTGATGGACCAGCAGACTAACAAACTCAGTGGTTTTCTTTGTTATCATGAGATAATGGCGCCTTGTAATCGAAGATTTCAAAGTTTAGTTGTTTATGCGCAATGTAAATGACAAATCCAGAGAAGTAGCTACGAGGGTGCATTCATTAAAATGTTCAGATCTGTGATATGAGGTCAACAAGAATTCTGCAGTAATAGTTATAATATTTAGTGAGCCTTTATGGGCATAAGTATTAAGTGCGTAAAATTATTGGTACTCCAAGAAATCTTAAAAAAAATGGTCATTACTGTGTCTAGTGTACTAAAGAATTCAAATATAAAATCAACAGATATACGAATGCATTTCGATCTACTTTTGTTTGATTTGACAAAAATGTCACACTCTGTAAAATGTATCACGCCAGAACATAAACTAAAATATCGCCTTCAGAGGCCTGTAGCAGTGGAGTAAAAGCTGTTAATGTTCTGTTACAGAAAAAGATAAAATTCAGATTTCCTTTTACAGATTGGCATCGATACTAATTCTAGCATCGAAGATAGTAGGTTACGCCATCTCTCAAACGGATGATTCAGACGGAATCATCTTATCTCGAAAAATTCGTTACGTCTTATTTCCAGAGGCAAGCACCATGGGGGTGTGTATATAAGAATATACTGTGGTATAAAATATGTTTTTATCCATTGTCCAATAATTTCTTTGTAACAAGGTGAAATTAAATATTTCCTCCTTCTTGAAAATGCATGAAAATAGTATCCTGCTTCCATATATCCTATCGTTTGTGACATTTTTAGCGTACTCTGGGCTACTTACGATATTTGGACAGGAAGCATTTAAAGCCTTGATAAGTACAGACTTTATAAATCAAAATACATATATAATCATAAACATGATAATTAAATAAGCAACATTAAATGTTAATAAAACTTACAATTTTAATACAAAAGGTACACATAATTTTATGTCTGTTATTTTATAAATAATTAACATACAATACTCTTTTCAGAAAACTTGAAAGGAATAAAGAATTTGGGAGAATGAGTATAGATGGAGGATAATATGAATACATGTTTTAGGAAAATGTAGAGCGAGAATGTGGATTTATTTCATTTTTAGCGTGAGACTTCGCACCATCTGGTTGTTACGAACACGGGCAGAAATTTTTAAATTCCATAAATTCGGAAATGTCCTGACTAGCCAAACTGCTCTTCGTTTCGCAAGAAAGAGTCTCAGCTGTAAAATTTATTGCTTCCTCTCTTAAAAAAAATCCAAAATGTATCAATCAGAAAAGATGCCTTCCTGTCCAAACATGCACTGAGATTACAATTTAAAGTGACGTATGTGTTAGTGTATGAAGAAACAATGTTTTAAATGTTAATAAATAACAAAATCACAGTTAGAACAGCGAATGTTGAAGCGGAAATACAAACTTCTGACATCTGCTATATGGAAGCTGAAAAAAGTTAAAATTTTTTTTCGAACCCCTAATACAGGTTTATCAAAGAATTCTATGCGTAATGTTTTTCTTTTTCGAATGTTAATAGACATTCCTTTTATGTCGCATAAATTCATGTTCCTATAAGATTGTGTTAAGCCAGAATAAAATTTTATATAAGTACAGAAGAGCAATAGATCTCTACTCTTGTCCTTCTACTCCGAAATGTTCCGTTTAAATAACATGGTCAGTGATATTAATTCAGCCTAACATACACACGTTATATGTAACTTCATAAAGGGGCTCAAGTCTGCGTTATAAATTTCAAGATAAATTAATTTTTTCTTAGAAATTGCATTAATTTACCACAGGACTAATGTTTCGGAATTGTTCTGCGCTACAAAGAAATGATTTATGTGTAGCTTACCGTACATCTCCTACCCTGAAGACAATTCCTTTTGCTAAGTCTATCTTTGCCATTATACTGAAGAGTAAAATTGTAACTCATGATGCTTTAAGTAATGAATTGCATCGCATGTTTGTAAACTATTACTCGTTCTTAATATCCTTTTCAACGAGGGACGTGTAACCAACTTAATTTAGGGAGTATCCGTAAATTTTGTATATTGAATTTCGATGTGTGATTACACAAATAATGTTTTTACAAAAATAAATGTACCTATAAAACCTGGTTTAAATTTAGAGACACTGTAAAATCAAGACATTTTATTAGATTAAATTACATTATTATAAAAATATTTCTGCCTACCTGGCAACTAAAGGAAGTTTTTAACTAGCATTGCATTACATTTGCCGGTTTACCTCGCATATAGTTTTATCATTACACTCGCCATTTTCTAAATTTCAGTTGTATTTGGCCCTCGCTGTGCCTCTTGAAGATGACAGTTACACCGTTTCCGTATCCTGGAACTTCGAAGCTAATTACCCGTTACCCTCCAACTACACAGAACTAATACTGCCATTTGTGCTGGCCAGCGGATCTAGGAGTGAGCGGCAGTTCAATAGACGTAACGCGTACGAAATTGTGGAGAGGAGATTTGCAAGGTTTGTCTCTCGGTATTGAAACGTAACTTCTATGTATAAAATTACTCAACTTCATGCAAAGGCCTTATACAACAGGGGCCAATGTAAAGATGCTAGAGATACAAAGCAGCATTAATAAATTGCTACATATGAGACTTAGAGGACCTGCTGAAAGTTAGACCCGTCAGGTTAAAAGCACATTGCAATTCCGGTTAAAAATTCAAACTATAATTCACATAACATTACATGTAGGTGTGCTGACCGGTACACATGTGATGTCCCAAGGTCATGTAGATATTCTGTGTGTGGTGCGCATGTGGTGTCCCAAGGTCATGTAGATATTCTGTGTGTGGTGCGCATGTGGTGTCCCAAGGTCATGTAGATATTCTGTATGTGGTGTGCATGTGGTGTCCCAAGGTCATGTAGATATTCTGTGTGTGGTGCGCATGTGGTGTCCCAAGGTCATGTAGATACTCTGTGTGTGGTGCGCACGTGGTGTCCCAAGGTCATGTAGATATTCTGTGTGTGGTGCGCATGTGGTGCCCCAAGGTCATGTAGATATTCTGTGTGTGGTGCGCATGTGGTGTCCCAAGGTCACATAAGCATTTTCAGGATGCATACACATGTGACCTTCCAATATCACATACATTTTGTGGGTATTTGGTAGCCAGGAGTTTCCTCTTTTTTTCCCCACATGCGGGAATTTGTAGGTGTGAGGTCTTCACGTTACGAAGGCTTCAGGAATTGTTCCCTTCGGAAGTACGGTATAGCAAACCCAGAGTCTGACTAACCGATTTCTTTACTGCATGGCCTTGTATATTAGGGCCGAAAAGAGTGTTCCACAACAAAGTCTTCTCTGACTCGCTTGTGTCTGGGGGTCACGTAACCCAAGATCCGGCGCACGTAACCTAAGAACGGTCTGTGACGCGAAACAAAATATTCTCATATACATGTCCACGAATGGAGGCATAAATTCATATTAGCCTGTAATGTAATTCCTGTCTAAACTAAGCAAAATATGGCGTTAATTTGAAACTTTACCAAATCTAGAGAGTTTATTTCAAATATACGCCAAATTACGTATTTGGCTGCTCACGGTTCGCGATTAACCCTTCGAAGACTAAAATTAATTTACACTATTTACAAATATTCATTTTCTACCTCATAGAAGAAGGAGTATGCTTTCTTTAGCAACACCAAATAGTGAATGCTATGCGGGGGAACAAGGGACGTGAATTGTAAAAGTCATAAAAATCACATCAAATCTACGCACGGGAAAAATTCAGTTTTTAATGTTAAACCTGGCGGTACAAATATCTACCACTGGGCTTGAAAGAGACAGATAACAATGCAGTTGAACTCCCACAGTGCATGTACGTCCTCAGCAGAAGCTGTATTGTCTTAGCGTCAAACTAAAAGTGTTTTACAACATCGATATAACTGAAAGGTCTAAAACTCTTTACAATAAAGATCGAAAAACGTCGGTGGTAGCAACAGCTTATGAACTCACACGCCTGTGGCAAGCAATATACTTAATGGGTTTTGTTCCTAAACTATATTCTTAATTATAAGGTTGCCTATTGCATGTCACTTTTAAAAAATTAAGATTTTAAGAGTGTTATAAATTTATACACTATGAGTTAGAATTAAGGACATCAGACGCTAATTTATCTCAATTGTGTTGACTGATAAATATTTAATTCATTATACACATAAATGCAATCCCCTAATTATAGCCTTTTTAAAATAGTATTTGTTTCTGAAAATGGCCATTCATAGGCCAAAACATGTCGGAATAAATAGATAAAAGAATGAGTAATGAAGTTTTATCCTATTCTGCGCAAAGGCGGCCTGTCATTGAGTGTCATTATGTGACTATGCGTGGTGAATAAAAGCCGCTATAGATTTAATGCGTTTCTGTATACCCAATAAAAACACGCCCCTTGCTTGATTACCAAGATTAAAGCTGCTCTGCTTTCATTAAATAATGTCCGACCTTTTATAGAATTCTCAGTAACATTCCAGTGAGACACGTATCTGCCATCTGATAGGCCAAGGGCTGCAATAAAATTTTAATTCGTTCTGTCAGTCATCAACTGTAGGCAACTGCCTCATTCAAATATGGATTTTGACCCTTTTAGTCTTTTAAATGTGAAAAGCTCTTGACACTTCTTAAACGTCTTAGAGCATGTAAGTTTCCATGTATAGGACACCATCTTTAAGGAAATTCAGACGGAAGTGTGAATGGCATATATAAAGTGGTCTTGTACGCAAAATATTAGTTCTTACACAAATGTTTTATGAAACCCAAACAAAATCAGTACATTCTGTGCCGAAATAAAAGTGCATGGCATTTATTTTTAAAGACATAAATCATGTAGAATATATATAATTTTAGGCAAATTTACCTCATTTTTCATAATAGATTTTCTAAAGAAAGAATAAAACATCTGGCATCAAGAAAGCACAATTTTCTTCCTGCATGCTTAGCAGTGATTTGTGTTTATTTCTCGTAGTTATGGGTTGAAAGGCAGACAGTGCCTGTTGAGAACGATCTGCGAAACAGCTGAAAGTCCATTAAGACATAATGGACTTGTGGGCGACATTTTGCACATAATTTTCACGTGAGTATTAAACAGTACTGTAGTTCTGCATTGGCACTTTGTGTCTGCACGTAATACCTGTTTTAGCCTTGATAACTGGTCAATTGCCTTACACAGTTTGTTGCTTGGGAATTGCTAATGATTATATTACACAAAATGAATTTTCAGTGTGGATGATTTTATGGAATTTACCTTTCTTTAACCCCTTACATGACAATATCTAATCCTAACAGGCGATTTTTCTCTTCAGTAAAAACATTTTAGTACTGCAAATTTTTGTTTGTTTTGTATCAGATTTAGGACCAGCTAGATTTTAAACTTCGTATATAGACCAGTTTTCAACTTTTATACTCCAAAATCCGGATGACGGAGAAAGTTTAAAATCTGAATATTGTTATAATGAAAACATTGTACACATTTTTGCACGCTTCGTTCAGAGGGATGTTCCTCTGCCTAAGATACTGTGTGCTGTTTTCATACGTTTTTATCGTGTTTTTGTTTCTAACTTGGCTTTCGGAATTTTTGACGACGTTTTTATATCTCAGTCACGCGAATTCCGTGAAGAAGAGATGTAGATACTGCAAAATCCTACTGGCATCATTTGACATGTAGTCATGTAGTATTCCACTCTGTTTTTGAGGGTAAACACTTGTTTGCTATATGATTAAATACTATTGTATTTTACATGGATTTCCTGTGATATTGGAATAGACTGTTAACTTCAGTGGGTGTTTCACTATATGATTAAATATTAGTTCATTCGACATTCATTTCCTGTGACAGTTAACTTTGGTGGGGTGTGTTCCTTTGTTCAGGCCGTCATCATCAGCAGATGAGAACCTTCATCCAGCTTACAGGACGGCAGAGAAACGTGGAAGAAGGGGCCAAAATTGTCGCTCTTTCTACCCGAAATGTCCACTAGGATTACTTGATATGATTGCTCCTTTTGCAGAGTGACATATCGGATCTAATCAGCCACCAAACGTCGTGACTTGAAGAAGAGTTGCATAGAAATATAACGAAAGTAAATGCTGCAGTTGACGAGTAAAGATGATAAAGTTGCATGCGATCCGTCTTCACGCAATTAAACAAGAATAACATGCATAAGAACACTGAACTACAGAGTGAAGACTGAACGTTGTCGGCCTAATATCAATGAATATAACAAATTGCGTAGTAAAAATTTATTAACATATTACATTATTAAGTATTCAACATACCGAAATACGTGTCAACTAACGGCTGCAGGTATTAATAGAAAGTATTTTTGTCATCCAGCCATATTCCACAAAGTTCTACGTGATCCCCATTTAAGTTAGATTTTATGATTGGCCGATACACAAATTATATGGGTAATTATATTTTATCCCAATACATGTTGCTGTTGAGGGATGAAAGATGAACACGCATGTACTCTACAATGTGCATTCACTTTGTTTTCTCCGTGCGAAGGATGCGTTAAGAAATGGAAACTTTTGAAAGGGTTCATTTCGTAAAACGACAACTTATCCAGAAAGGTAATTTAAATATTATAAAAATTCTGTTCTTAGTTCTTTGACAATTTTGTATTTTAATCATACATACACAAAAGATCAGCAAAAGAAAAAAAATTGCAAGAAATGCATTTTGAGTCTCTGTGTACGAGAAATGCATTGTAAATGTAAGAATATCCATGGCTTACTTTATGCGTGCAGGAAAAAAAATTCAGTGACACGCAACTGTTCCAATAAAAACTTCATGCACGAAATATGAAATTTTAGAGTGCTCGAAATTCAGTTTTTATCATATATATAACCCTTAGGCTCAGAAAGATTTAGCACTTCTCACACTTGTAGAATTTGTACGGATAAGACAGATATCAGCTGTGAGGTGGAGTTGAATGCAATTTTATATCAGCACAAAATGTAATCTTAATTAAACTCATTTCCACGAAATTTAATGCAGCTTTTACTGTTACAATAACATCCATCTTGCCTTAATAGTTTAATTTATTTTTACACAGTACTAAGTGACAAAATTTGTGTGGTTCATATTAGTGCAACAGCATGGGTGTTGCACGTACTAGCGTCAACACAACTACTAATTGTTATATCTTTAATTTGGCAACATGTTTCGACGTCATAGAGATTCATCTTCAGGCCAGTAGTGTCAAATACATCAAAGGAATTGTTTAAATTTTTGTTAAGTTCTGAATTGAAATCTTGGTTTTACAGTTTGTTAAAATACACATTGTTTTTCAAATTAATTGTATACAAGATAAGGTTAAAAAGGAATATTTTATCGTAGTTTATATCATATATTTATATCATATTTATCACTGACATTGTATGTTGCTTGTAAAGTTTGTCTGAAGTAATTTGTTAATACCCTTCCGATATTTATTTTTTTTCTTCTGTTGTATTTCTTCATTTATTTAGACGTATTACATCCAATCTCCTAAGTGCCAACTAATTCCACAGAACAGATTAATTTCTGAGAATTTGATAGTGGGTGAACTGGCCAGCTGAGCCTGAAGTATTGTTACCACACTCACCACTGTTCGCCACGGGATCCCATAATTTTCCTAGCCGCATAAATTCACTCCCTCATTGGCCCTTCTCTTAACATCAGTGTAATTATTATATTGTTCCATCTGCAGCCATGTCTTCAAAGTGGTCTCTTTCAGTAAGGTGTGCTAACTGAATTTTGCTATAAATTTCTCAGCCCTCTAGGCCTACACACGCTGTGTATTCTGTCTGTCCCATTCTACTTAACGTCATCGTCATAATAAAAATATGTTCCAATGATATGTAAAAATTATAGTTTCTCAGCAGGTAATTGTCTTTATTCTCCTTATACTTCGTCTCTATCACACCTGCATACAATAAAAAGTTTTACGCCGTATGAAATAACAGGTAAAGTGATATCTTCTGTGTACAGATCATAGTTTATGATACTGTAAAATAGGAGCAAGTTTGTGCTAGCGGTAATGGAGGTGTGTGGTTGGCATCTCGGCCGAGACATCAACTATCTTTACTACGGTTATTTGTGGTTTTCCTCACATTAATCCACGGTCGCTCCTTTCCTAATTATTTCCAGTTCATTATTAACTAACCACTGTGTATTTCGGCATTAAATTTTGATTGACCTTTGCCACTCATTCGTCCGACGAATTCAGGACTGCCTACGGTCAACGGTGAACCCTTCGAATATTTGTCCTAATCCAAAGTTTTTTAGCACGTGTGGTATAAACACGAGGTATACATAAAAATAGAAGACCGCATTAACCTTTTAAAGCCCAGCAGTAACTTTACATACGACCAGGTTTAACATTAAAAAATTCTACGTGATGCCCACATTGCGTTTATGTGTTTTGTACGGATCTCAGAACAAACAGCAACTTTTGCCTCATACAACATTAACAGATTGGTTTTGTATAACCGAAGTGGAGAGTGTTTACAGCGCAATACGCACTGAGTCCTTATATAAAACAGATACGATGCGTCTTTAAAGGATTAATAATACACTTGATTACTTTGAAGGTAAAATTGAAATAAAGAAAGCTTCGAAGACAGGGATGTAAAAAATAATGCATTATGACGTTTCTACAACAGGAAGGGCATTGACATCGAACACAGGAAAATCAACACAAACACGTAACACGTGTACCTCGTGGGAGTTCAACTTTAACGACACAAATGTGAATAACGAAGTGACATCTCAACACATTGGGAATTTTGATTTAATTAATAAAATAGAATATAATGTTATATATAGCAATTAAAAATTGTAATAACTAATTATTTTATAAAAAATAAACAATCGCTGCCTAATTATGTAAACAAACTTCGCTGTTTGTAAGATCTGACAAAAGTAGCATACATTTTTTTGTGTTTGCCCTTTTAAAAAGTTTTAACGCGATAGCCTGATGATGGTCCAAAAAACGGACCGAAACATGTAGCTACATTATAATAAACAAATAGTTGTGTTGGACGGAATATTTGATCATTTATTAGTCCTTCTTTCGTTTTATACCAAATACCGGCTTACAATGTATTTTGTAAGGTGCATTTTTCTTATATTAAACTCTGTATACATTTTTGAGACTCCGTATACATTGACTTAACCTGAGATATTGCATGTGATATTATTTAGACCAAGAATAAATAAGGACCTAAATAATCGACACTTAATAAATAATACTAATAAAAGTAAACATGATGCAGCAGCACAACTTGCTGTGTAAATATTTTATTGCAAATACAGGTCTCTTAGGCCTATTTGAATACGGAAGAATAATATTCGGGCACATAGTATATTCTGGAATTCGCGTAGGCCTACGACAAGATACTGACAGCGTCGTTGAACACACCATAAATTAGTAGCTTCGGGATGATAAGTTAGAGCTTTCAGAGGTGAGTTATTGGTGCGTTTCCCGACATTAATCTTCCTTCTAAACATGTGCTTAATTTTGATTTGTTACTGTCGCTTCGAAACGAACGAAATTTACTACTGTGCGGTGATGGTTTTATGGACTTTATCCATCGTCCGAAGAGTAAAATATTAAAATATTAAAAAATGAAAATCACAACGTTTCGGAGGCTGGCTCTGCTTCCTTCCTCAGGTGAATGGAGGGGGAGAAAAGAAGACCCTACTCTGTTGAGCCCCTTAGACGTCCATCAATAGATGTGGAGGCTAGCTCTGTATAAGGGGCACAACGTAGTGCGTTCTTCTTTTCTCCCCCTCCATTCACCTGAAGACGGAAGCAGAGCCAGCTTCCGAAACGTTGTGATTTTAATTTTTTAATATTTTAATGTTTTACTCTTGGGACGATGGATAAAGTCCATAAAACCATAACCACACAGTATTATACACCATCGTAGAAACCTTTTAGAACTTTACTATTGTCCTTTTCGAAACAAGGCCTCTTATTTGAATGTTTCAGCTTCAGTCAGTGGCACAAGCGAGGGAGTGTGCTTGCGTGTAGTGGGCTCTAAATGGCAATTACAAGCCTGGTGCCACTTGTTACCAGCGAGTATTGATTTAGTAGATGAGTCTTACATTCTCGTTTCTGTAGGGAAAGAAATACAAATGACAAATAAAAGCCCGTCTTTATTTTGGCAGGCGAGCTGCAACCTCGTCTTCAGCGTGGCGATAAGAAACTATAAAAGTGATACGGCTTGATAAGGTTATGGATGTTGTGCACAGAGTGACAGATCTGTGTAAACTGAGGAACCTCTTTGTCTTCTAATCGTATCAGAGGGTACTGATATGCGGTGAATTTGAAATCGTTGGGAAGAAAGAGTTTGTGGCTTATTTAGAGTCTTTTGTGCCTCTGTTCGCCGGAAGAATAATTACAATAAAAAAAATCCACTATTCGAAATGTGGAAACCGAATTTCAGCAAGAATCCATACTATAAATCTCAGGTTCGCTTCCTACTGTCAATCACTAGTCCCTTGTAGGTTGTCCAGAAGTTGTTATATACATTCTTATTTGTTCCATACATATATTACATACCTTCTAAATCATCATTTGCGACTACAGAAATTCAAGAGTATTTTTTGACGAGTTCAAATTTTAAAGTTCCTAATTTTGCGGTTCTAAACAGAAGTTTTTCAAAATTGTTTGTCCTAAATATCAAATGAATACACTAGGAAGCCAAATGTCCAAGGAATTTGCACCTTGCTTGTTCAGTTTATAAACAAAAATTCTTAAATTACACTTTCTACATACATACAATAACAAACAGTTACTCGGGAGAAAAGTTGGAAATGCATAGTGAAAGGATGGGTGTTTCTGTGGGTAGGAAGCATGTTTGTTCTGCTTGTTACGTGGCTACTGAACTCTTCTTTAAAAACTGTTTTAGTTCTTTGTATTTATGTTTATTTTTATTACGTGTTTTCTTTCCTATCTACTAGTCCGTTCTTCAACTTAAAAGCGTAAATTTTCTCTTTCAAATTCAGACTTCCGAGTACGAAATCTTCTCAGATATGTGAATCTTAAGTACGGACGTCAATAGGCAGGAGGATGGCAAGACACTTCGACGTACTGTGAGTAATTGCTGTTATGTGTGTGTGGGTGTTTCTGTTGCGTTTAACCCTTTAAAGACGAAGCGTATTTGTTTTATATAAGGACTCAGTACGTACCGCGCTGTAAACACTCTCCACTTCGGTTATAAAAACCAGTCTCTTAATGTTTTATAAGGCAAAACTTGCTGTTTGTTCTGAGATCCGTACAAAACACATAAAAGCAATGTGTGTATCACGTAGAATCTTTTAATGTTCAACCTCGTCGTATGTAAAGTTACCGCTAGGCTTTAAATTAATGGCGCCACGGTTCCTGCGTATACATGGCATCGATGGTAGATGAATGGGATAGATTTGTGAATATGAAATATGCGTGGGCAGATATTGACAGGAAAAATCCGAAGTAATCGGAACATGAACCTGTCCCAGTGCCACTTTGTCCACCAAACACCCCACAACGACTGCCCTGGGATTGAACTTGGTCCTCCATCATGAGTGTGACATGTCCGTAACAAATATATTTCGGGAAGTATTTCTAAGGATCATGTAAATTTCGGATTTTTTTTTCAAAATTACGGAAAAGGGAGTGAAAAGTTTTTGGATCCAAGAAGAATGTGTAAGTGGCGTTACAGTTCCCTAAATAATAAGCCTAGACGCAAAAGAGTACAATTTAGATTATCCATATCTTTCAGGTTGTTTACTTCCACTATAAACCTAGCCATGTGCACAGACAACATTTTGTTTCAGGTTGGCGTCAGTAATACTTCTAGCAATCCAGAAGAGCAAGTGCCACATCGATCAAGACACTGGTTTGCCCGTCCTGTCAAGGAAACTACGCTACCTCTTCTTCCCAGAAGGCACCACTATGGGGGTTAGTAGCTGTCACAAAAATATTTGCTTATTAAGGGCACATAGTTGTAATTAGACAGAAGCTAACACTACTTCGATTTCCCTAGAAGAAATTCTGAAAGCTGGTGTTTCTGTGCGACTGCCCGTTGCGGCATAGTAGTAAAGAGAGGTAAAGCGGCATTCAAGCACAACTATACGTTGCAGTGATTTAGTGTATATTATACATAATACATATTGAATCGCTGCAAAGTATATTGTCATTTAGTGCCTCTATTTCTTTCTTTAAAGGCCTAATTTCGTCTCTCTATTAACCCCTTTATCTCCATCTTTTCCAATACCCACATAACCAACAAATTATACTTTATTAGGCCGGGACTGCAGAGAGTTCATGCCTCCAGTACACAGTACACAGTCAACAGCACATTCTCACTCAACTATAAAGTGCAACCTTAGCGTAACGATTGATGTTAAGACTGATGATAAAACTCTCTTTGTGCATTTGTTGGTGATTAGTGTTTTTGTATAATATAGTGCACGGACATGGAACACATTAAACCCGCATATCAACTCTAGGGCCAGTTATATAAACAGCCACACAAATATCTACAGATATCTGTAAAGTTTTAAAGGAATCCTGGTTTGCAGTCACGGTGAACTTTATTTTACAAAACCAGTTCTACTGCCTGCTATAGCATTCTGCATTAGTGTGTCGCTTACTTTCGGTGTTGCTTATTGTGTGTAGATGGTTTTAGCTGCAAGCATTCCACTCAAAACGCAAGGTGATGTTGCTGAGTCCTGGTTCTTAGAATCTGACTTCCATGTACCGGAAATAGACTCCAACTTCTCTTTTCCTTTCGATGTTGGGAAGTCATACCGAGTTTCCAGGGACCTAGACAGAACCATAGTGTACAATGTGTTTGAGAAAACATTTCACAGGTAAGTTCAGTTTTATACAGACAAACAGAAATTTTTCTTTCGGTAAAAGTGAAAGTTATTTTGTTACCCTAATTACTGTTATGTATACCTGTATCGGGTATTTTTGCAAAGTTGGATGAAAGAAGTGACGAAGAAAAAAGGAACCCTTCGTTTAGATATACATGTTAAACAGAAGAAGGTTGATAATTGGTCACGCGCTTGCATGTGTGCGTGGGTTTATATATTACACACTGATCCCTATTATAAACACAGACATGATGATATGTGTTTTCACTTAAATAAACGTAAAGGTACAAAAACACTAATCACCAGATGCACAAAGAGAGTTTTATCATCAATCGTAACACACTCCTACATGTTTCGACCCTGCTGGGTCATCTTCAGGGAGAACTTTTTTGCTATCGTTGCGCTCTTTGTGCATTTGTTGATGATTAGTGTTTTTGTATAATATAGTGCACGGACATGGAACACGTTAAACGTAAAGGTCTTTCGCGCGGTATTTTTCAAACGGTTTCGTAAGAGGGATAAAGGTGTAAATTATTTCACTTTTCTAACATAATAGAGCATACTTAGGAAGAAATGGGAACAGTCAAATAAAAGGATAGGGAAATATGGAAGAAAGTGAAGAAGGAAATGAAATTAGAAAGGAGATGTGAGAGACAGGGATTGTCGTTGAATTTCAGAGGTTGTTTCCAGTATTGTAATGTAATAAACCTTGAAAAAATATTTCGTACTATTAAAAGCAAACATGTTAAATGTATAATTAAAATTAATTTCGATTTTCATAAATGCTTTTAACGTAATATTCTTATGTAATAAAGTAACAAACTCTACACAGAAATGTCTCTTGATACTTTAAAAAAATCTGTAGCTAACTAATGTGAGGAAGTCGAAGCTTGAAAAGGGCCAATTTATAAACAACACAGTACAATGTTCTCAATGACCCGAATTTTTAGTTGTCCACTGTACTTTCAAGCTGATTTCTGCAGATTTGGTTTCGAAGGAAGAGAATGTCTGTTAAGGACAATATGTGAAGCTGCTGAATATTCACTATACCAGAACAAACACAATGGCCTGCTGGGAGATCTTGTGCATGTTATTTTCACGTAAGTAAACCAACACTATTTCATTAACCATTAGAGCTGGCTGATATAAACTCAGTAAGCATAAAGCGAAAACCGGTAGTAACGTGTTTTTGGCTGCAAATTTACTTTCGTTTAGCACAGATGAGCGTCTTGTTCAACGGATTTGCTTTACACGTGCAGTTGATTAGACTGGACCTAAAGTATCGTTACTGTAGGGATGTCCAGATTTCAAATTTCAGCCTGAAGGCAGCCCATTCTGACAGGTTCTTTTTATTTCTCTCACTAACTCATATTCATATACGGCAATATCCTGCATACAAATTTACAGTTTCTTAGCCGTGGAACCTAACGTCTTTTTGAAGCATGTTGTTTAACGACGATTTCACTCACATCTACATATAATCGGCGATAGACGATGATGAGTTTGGAGCGCTAACGACATGTTACTGACAGTGGAAACCGAAGTATATAGAGGCAGTGTGTCCCCCCCAGTGCAACAATTCCAACACAGATCTCACGCGGATTTTCCCGGGATCGAACCGGGACCTGTGCGGTGAAAGGCTGGTGACGTTCCCTCTAAGGCATGACAGGGCACTGGCGCTGTGGATTGTAGATTAATTGGAGGTATTGGCATTATGGTCAAATGAATTAATGATATATAAGTAATATAATATAAATTATATGCTAAGGTTTGTGTCATGATCTTGGAATGACACAGAAGAATAAGTGCAGGTATTAAGGAAGCATTCTGCTGCCGCTGGCTTGCTGGGATTGTGTGTTCGAATCCCGCCGGGGGCATGGATATCTGTCTGTTGTGAGTGTTGTGTGTTGTCCAAGTTAGCGCCCCTGCGACGAGCTGATCACCCGTCCGGAGAAGTCCTAGCGGCTGTGTGTGTTTCTAACCTTGTGTGATCTAGAAACCTCTACAATTAGGCGGCCTAGGCCCGAGTTGGACTGTTGGGCCATAGGAAAGAAGTTAAGGAAGAGCGATTTAAAATGCTTCCGAATGCACTAAACGTTACAGGCGTTATGTAGTCCGTTACTTTTCCGTGTCATGGAAGTAATCAAGTATCCATCGCACTTACTCATTCCTGGAAACCAACAACTGCCCAACTAAACAACAGATACCGCAACTTGTATGAAACCTAAGTTTCATTTCAGTGATCACGATAGGAAGTCACCGGACTTTTTTTTGAGCCAGAATAATCCGACTCATATGTTCATACCCTATTTTTGTAAAATCCATTTCAATATTATCACACGTCTAATCCTAGATCTGACAAGTGGTCTGTCTCCTTCACGTTTTCTGACTGAACTTTGGTTGTATTTTGCATCTTTTCAGTTCTGTCTACATTCCTTGCCCATCTCATATTCCTTGAGCTGACCACCTAACAATATTCTTTAAAACTTGTAAGTAAGGAAACTCCTCGTAATGTATTTTTTGCATCCTGATCTTTACTGGGTTATTTAATATGTACCTGCGAACGTTAAATCACCTAATCATGAAAATTACTGTATACGGGAATATTACACAGTATAGTCTAGAAAAACCGTAGCAGCTTTACGGGAAAATTTGCTGCTTTCATCTTCAGAGTTTAAGCCAATCTTTGACTCTGACGTGATGGTACCTTCTACCGGACTACACTGTTTCACATCTCAGAATATGGTAATCAACCTTTACACCGTAAGAACCTCAAATTTCACGCATTATATTCCTTTACTAAACAACTAAAAGGTATTCATTCTGAGAACAGAAAAGCTTTCTGGCTTACTGTTACAAACAGCCCATATAAGCCTGCTAAATACCCCTGAAATTTTTAATTCAGGGAGCCACGGCTGTGTTCCGTGGAGACAAAGACTTTCGTGAGCTATTCCTGAGAGATCTGCGGATTGCTTGTATAAGGAATTTCAGTTTCATATAAAATGTTATGTCCTTAAAGAAACTAAGCATTTTCTGTAATTGTGCGATATGCTGAAGTGGCGGCCAGCGGCGCTGAACCGTCGGGTTTGGATACCAGAAATTTACGCCGCATGAATGGATAAAAGTTTCGATTTTTACTGGTATAATTTTGTTAATAACATGAATTACTTGCCTGTTCATTTATTGAAATATTTGACTATTCTTCTTCAATCAGCTTAAAAAAAGTCATACTTTTTTATGATTTTACCGATCCTACTTGCTTACTCATTAATTCAATTAGGCCTCCATTATCTTTATTTACACATTAATTAACTTACATGTTTACGTGTTTAATTTCATATTTAATTGTTATTTACTTCTTTTGTCAGCTACTTATGTCCTCAGTCCGTTGCGTCACCTATTGGACATTTGCTTGAATACTTGGCGAGATATGTATTTAGCCAGATCACTTGATGCAGCAAATTCGTGTTACTTTTTTTCAGCCCATCATCATCTCTGGATGAGAAATTGCCTCTAGCTTTCAACATTGCTGAACAACTTGGCAAAAATGGTAAAGACTGTCGGCTTGCTTACCCAAAATGTACTTTTGGGCTTTTGGACGCAGTCACTACATACAGAGACTGAATGACCTGTGCTGAATGTGACAAGCTCGCTTACATAAAAATGACGCACTAATGTCAAAATGCTTGTAAATAAAGATTCCGCTAGTAATCTATTTATTTATGGCAGTGTGTGTTCCCCTCATATTTGTCTTCATTCCAACACACATTATTGGCCATTTTCATATGTGACGGAATGAGGTTTTTTATTTTTTTATTTTTTCGAATTAAATTTAATTCCTTGAATATTTTGGTCATTTGACAAGTTTTCTTTGATGGCAAATGATCCAAAGTATCGTTCTGAGACGGTTGTCAGTACAGCACAGAAAAACACATTCGTACTTAGTCAAACCAGAATAAAAGACAGCCGTATTAGTCCTGAGAGACAAGACCGTACCTCTCGCCACTTTTTTCTTTAAAGAGAGTGCACTTGTTGGTTGCTGTATTAATTGAGAGTGAAAGTAAATTGTGTGCGCTTAACACAGAAAGATATTCAAATGTCAAACATGTCTACTTTTATTGTAACTGAGTATTTCACTTTCCATATAAACCTTAATACGTCTGCATCAATAGAGCCTTCCTCCGCGTGTTTGCTACCCGTCAAGTAGTCTTCTTGAGTCAGAAGTGCCACCATTTCGGAACACAAATCCAAAACCTTTAGTACTCAGAGAAAGCTGCAATCACGTGCCTCATCCGCTTCCATTTGATCTGCTAAGTAATATTTATGCACCTCTAACTGTGCGGTTTTATCCAACCTCCTATTATTTACTTCATCTTACTAAGTATTAATTCAAAGTTGGGAACCCCATTCGTGTAGTTCAGGGTTGACTCTTTTCTTCCAGTTCAAAGAATGCTTCTAAAAATGTTTAATCGCAATTGTGGACAGAGTTGTATTTGACAGCCTTCTCAATTATATGCACGGTGCAAGGCGGATAAGCGCCCTGTAAGTACACTTTTCTTTCAGGTGCTTGTGTGTTCCGCAAAAATATTTTCCCGCTAGTTCTTTTACAATTGAATTTTAAAAATGGATTGTTATTCCAAACAGGAGTACGTTTCCATTAGATACGGCCTTTCATATCTTGCTATACACCTTCTCCGCAATTTTCTCACAAACCTTTCAAAATGACCAGGTTTTGTGAACCACTCTGAATGCAAAAGTCATTGCTTATTTATTGATAATATTGCTTTTGTTTACAAGCTAACGTGTCGGGATAATTACTTACATTTCTGCGTAAACTGATGAGATACCTTTCAAGATGTCATGCTTTTAACCACTGCATAGCTGTTCTCAGCATCCAGCAGCACAATTTGCCATGTCATCGCAAAGTCTTTACCGTTACATAACACAACACAACAAACACAGCACAACATAACACAACACAACACAACACAGCACAACACAGCAGAGCACAACACAACACAACACAGCACAACACAACACAACACAGCACAACACAACACAGCACAACACAACACAGCACAACACAACACAGCACAACACAACACAACACAACACAACACAACACAACACAACACAACACAGCACAGCACAGCACAGCACAGCACAACACAACACAACACAACACAACACAACACAACACAACACAACACAACACAACACAACACAACACAACACAGTATGCACAAAAGTGGACAGATATCAAGAAGGAGAATAGCCTAGTCGGTATAGCCACTTGCCACGAGCTGGACAGTCCTCAGATCGAATCCTAGTAAAGGCGAGGTTTTTCGTACCTGTCCAGACGGCCCTTCGGCCCACCCAGCCTCCTGTACAGTAGGTATCGGCTCTGTTTCCCGTGGGGAAGAGGCCGGGGCCTGGCGTTGACCACCCACCTTTATCTAGCGCCAAGGTTAAAGAAAGATTTTAGCTCTACTATACCTCTTTTCCCCAGCTGGGTCTTCCTGGGCTGTTCTGAGGTAAAATTTAGTTTTACTTTTCAGTTTTACCCAGAAGGGCTTCGAAAGTGCGGTACCAAATTACGCTCGATGCGTGCAGTTGTAAACCCTTGGTGTTGTGCATTAATATATCAGATGCTTATTGCAGTCTCCGACTTAATAGTAAACTCACGAATCACAATTCATTAATCAGCAGGAATTTAAATGATTTTGTTCTTTATTTATAAGATAGATACGATATATTTAAGATGGACACTAGCCGAAGTAATATATAGATTTTTCTAAACAAAAGCCCTGTGTAAAAGTAAAATAAATGCCGCGAAATTACCACACTTCGAGTAGGTAGGTATTTATTTCCAGTACATTTTTCGACCACCATCTGGTGACGTTTTACAAGCGTTGACAATGCCTGAATTCAAACTAGTAAGTGAGTGCACGTAGCGGTCTCAGTAAACGCGGTTATTAACACTTGAAGGTTTAGTGATTACTACATGTATCGGCAGGCTTAACTCTACAGACCCTGAATTTTCCTGCAAAATTTGCGTGTATTTATATATTTGTATATATATATTTGTTATTATATATTTGTAGAACAATTATTTTCCTATACCGCACACACGGACTGGTTTTTCTAGTGAAAGCACACAGTGTTCTCTATGAGGTAATGTCTGACTTCTTGTAGGTAGGGTAGATTTATTTTAGTCTTCAGGTTGTTCACAAGGTATTAACAAATAAACTACTTAAAATTTTCGTTTGTTTATTTCTGTATCAGTTTTTCAATGGCTGGAATTTAAACGCAATGTGCTTCGAAAGTAAAAAAGCAAGTAATACATCTTATACGTTCTGCATATCATATTTTACAATTGTCGTGCTGAAATACCAGTTACAATATAAGTACTTCCCCAGTCCATAAAATACTTATTTACTTCTTAAGTCAGGCATTCTTTATGTACGTTCTGCCGTAATCATCAGTACCAAGAAATTGCCATATGTCCTAAAACCCGAAATTTTGTCTTAGAATTTAGCTGTTTTTATTGCTGTTACACAAAAGACAAAGACATTATAAAATCATAATGCACTTAGATTTACTGTAATTTTTGTTGCATCTTCCTCTATGTTCCACAGATCCAAGGATTTTATAATATTCGTCAAAGTAATTTCCTAATGCCTTCGAAAAGTAAAGTTTCGCAAGAGGCGCGAGATCATAAAACTTGTTTTCTCTCTTATTTACACACAGAAGCAGTGAGTTCGTCACGCTGTTGGTAAATACGTTCTAGACGTCAATGCACCTTGCAGGCTGTATCAACCAAAAGCCTGTCTTTTAACAGTACTCGGATAATTTTCCTCCACCGTGTGGCAGTGATGTTCGATGTCAATGGCGTCTTACCTCCACTTCGTGTAAGTTCTTTATTACACAATATATGTTTTATTGACTATAGAATTGAAGTTTCGAATATAGTTAAGCTTAATAAAATTGTATGAGTGTCTGAGCTCAGCTTGCGTGCTTTCCTCACTGGAGTGACTTCATTGGTGTTTAAAATACAGTGTAATAATATGTATCAAGTGCTGTAACGTTAAAAATGTCTGCATTTTGCCCACGGTAAGGATTTATGTGATTATCGGATAAACAATAAACGCCAGCTGTTTGCCTTTGTCTAATGATCCTTTGTGAAACTGCTTGTGTGTACCTCTTTAACTAAACTCAAGGAAGCACGGTCCATCTCTACCAGCTAATAATATGTTAGTCAATAAAGAAATTCCCCAGGATTTTACAACACTCCGAGGTTCGTTACTCTATCCATACAGCGTTAAAAATTTCTATCCTGAAGCAGGCGGTATATAATTTGACAACTGTCCTCTATTGACTAAATAAGTGATTACGTTACGTTATTAATTAAACAGTTTGATTTGGTCGCAATATCAAGACGGTCACGGAAACCGGCCTGTTATTTTGGAAGCTATGAATTTAAGAGAGATACATGTAACTGTTCGTGCAACACAAGCTTCTCTTTCCTTTAGATTTATAAAACACTAAAAACATAATTTGGTCTATTCCAGATTGACTTCAGTAACAGTACTATTCTTCAACCCAGGCATCTGTCTACATGAAAGGAAAATAGATCTACCCGTCATATCACGAAAAGTGCGTCAGATAGCATTCCCAGAGGGTACCACTCCGGGGGTTAGTGCAATTTAAACAATAATCATGCTCACGACAAACATTATGTATGGCTTGTGGAAAAAGAACCTTGAAACGAAGCAGAGAATTATTTATTTAATGTCCTCATGTCTCACCCATTTCCTTCTTTTCCTTTCTTCCCTTCGAATGTCTCCTGCTTCCTTCCCAACTCTGTTCCATGTTAAGTTAGACTGCTCGTATGTCCAGTCGTGAAACTCTTCAGTTTTTCTATTTACAGTTATTTTTAAGTGCAACAATTCCACTTGAAGACAAGAAAGAAGTGTACGTCGGTTGGTTCTTTGAAGCCAATTACCATGTTCCAATATACCCTTTGAGTGTATTCAGCGGAGGAGAGAGCTCACGCACGTACAGAAATATGGACAGGCGTGGAACATATGTCATGCTGGAGAATGTATTTCAAAAGTAAGTACGAATTTTAAGTTGTAAATAAGTGTTCATTATTAACCTTTCTTAGGCAATATTTCATTTTAAGGGCCGTTTCGATGCAAACATTCTCACCCTCATCACTTCTCGAGGACGACATATTTCCCGGTTCTAATTCATTATTTATCTTGTAAGTATTGCTATCATTTTCCTTCTCCCTTATCCATTCGATTCGTTCGCTTCGTAGTCCTTCCTTCTTCTGCCTACTTGTTCACAGCAGGTGTAGAGGTTTTTATTTTATTTTCACTTGATCACACTCACACACACAGACAGACACACACACACCACAGTCAGTCCCTCTGGACGAGGGATCGGCCCGTCGCAGAGACCTCTACCTAACAACACAAACACTGTACAAGAGACAAACATCCATGTCCCCCGTGGGATTCGAACCCGCGATCCCAGCAAGCGCTCGGCAGCAGACGTATGTCTTAGACCGCGCGGCCACTGGGATCGTCTCCTTTATCCATTCACTGCATAAATACCCTACAAAAACATCAATCCCATGACTCTTTTACTGCTTTGGGTGTTTATGTTCATTCAGTGGTTTTAAATTCTAGCTTGCGTATTGCAGGACTCAGGTAACAGCAGGCTGTTAACATCGTACGATCCTCCAGTAAGTTTACAGTTACCTAAAAATAATTGTTTTTGTACCATAATTAAAAATAATTATCTTGATCTACTGCCTAATTCCTACTTACTTATTCTTATCTTTTAATTGTTTACCTTCTTTGCTGTCTTGCCCCCTTGCATCTAACCAGGTATTTACCTGTATGGCTTATTTACGTGTATACCAATATATCAACACACACACACACACACGCAGGTGTGCGCGAGCGTGCATTTTTCCCTGTCATCAAACCTGTTTGTTAAATATATCTTTAATGTTGACAATGTTTCCTAATTTACATCTTTTTTTGTCAAGTGGTCTGCTGCTTTGAGTTTCTCCAGACCAATTTATTGTTAACTTAATCTTTGTGCAATCCAAGACAATGGAGAATGTCCAAAAGAGTGGGTCGTGTTTATGAAACTTATTTCTTTCCTTATTGCATACAATTGCCAACGTCGTGAAATAACATGTCTAACACGTAAAGCGAATGAACACTTTGTCAATGGCAGAGAAAGGGTAAGGTTTCATGCCTCTGAACCCTCCCCGTTTTTTTTTAAGTTTCTTTCACTCTGCTCTCAGTTCATATTTCCAACTGTTCCTTTTCCCCCCGCACAACGGAAAGACAGCCTGCCACATACACAACACAAAGTTGAAATTACACTCATATAATTTAGGGTTTACATCTGAATATAAGACGATATATTACAGTTTTCGAAATTCAGATGTAGTTAGTGATTTTCTTATTTATTTATTTAATAATTTATTTGCTAATTTACTTGTGTTGCAGATTCGGTTTTCATGGCAGAGAATGTCTGTTGAAAACCATATGTGAAGCTACCAACACTGCGACCTTTCTCAGCAGACACAACGGTCTACTGGGCGATCTCCTGCACATTGTCCTCACGTAAGTGTTGAAGATTTAACATTAAGTTTGTTAGAATGAACCCTTCTTTGATTTATTAATCAGTGTAAAGACGTATGATCTAACCAGGCGGATCTGTCCTTCCTTGTTTACAAAGAAGTGCCATTTATTTTTTTACTTGGGAATGGATATTTCCGACTTCTGAAAACTTATGTTTTGTTTGCAAAAATTATGACGGACAAAGTCCGAGACAAGAAGAGTGTTTTGATCTGGAAGAATGGATGCCTTACCTATTGACCTACTTGCATTTCTGAGGTCATCTGGGTCAAAAATTCCTAAGCACTTTGGAAGAAATGTGTTTTGTTTTAATATTACAGAGAAACATGAACCAAGTATCTTACCTCCCCTATAACTGAGGATGTCTTTATTCTGGGTTACGACTCTGCCTCGCTAGATAAGCGGGTTCCCGACGTTTCGAAGAAACATAATGCATTCCTCCTCAAAAGTCTGTAGTTCTGAATTTTTTTCTAGGAATTTTAGAACGTTGACGATGAAGTCACTACTTTCCTTCGAAACGTCGGGAACCGATCATCCCGTGACGCGACTTCATATTTAAAAAAAGGGGGGGGGGGAGAATCCGAAGCCAACCTCTGCAAAAACGTCAAAACTCACATCCTCTTTAAGTTGCTGCATGACTAATGGGGTTGGAACCTTTTGCGTCGTGTCGTTTCATCTTTGGAGAACAGCTAGACTGTTTTGTCCAAGTATTTTACTGGAATCCCTTGCTCATCAGCACCGGCTGGTTTATGCTGTTTACGGAGTACCAATGGTTAACATTCACGAAGAGAATATCCACAGAAAGTAAAAACATGGACGTGCCAAATTTGAGTTGGTATGCTTTGCTCACATTTCCTAACTTGCTTTTATTAATTTCAGCCCTTCTTCATCTTTGGACGAGAAATTACCGCCAGATTTTAATATCGCTGAAGAAAGCGGAAGAAATGGAGAAGATTGCAACCTTGCATATCCTAACTGCACAATTGGATTTCTTGATGTCATCACAAAAGTTAGAGATATAAACATTTGAATCTGAGTAGCATTCACATATAAATATTCCTCACGTAAGAGAAAAGTCTCCTGTTTTACGAAGTTTCGTGTGAAATGATATGCCTTTGATGTCACCGCAAATTTTGTCAAAACTAGCCTTTGGTGTAGGAACAAAGCACCGAAAGAAGGGAGACCGTCTGTGGTTTCAACTCTTGATGCACGGGAACAGTGACGTGTAGGTGCACCATGGTAAGCAACTTACAAAGAAAGCAAATTTTAGGTG
The DNA here is from genome assembly GCA_013340265.1 of Coptotermes formosanus. Lineage (NCBI taxonomy): Eukaryota > Metazoa > Arthropoda > Insecta > Blattodea > Rhinotermitidae > Coptotermes > Coptotermes formosanus. The sequence continues at coordinate 435,187 of BLKM01009790.1, read as the reverse complement.
TTGAAATCGGCAATACGGAATAAGCCTCGCAAGTTTAACCTTTTAAAGCCTAGCGGTAACTTTACATACGACCAGGTTTAAAGTTAAAAAATTCTACGTGGTGCCCACATTGCGTTTTTGTGTTTTGTACGGATCTCAGAAAAAACAGCAACTTTTGCCTTATAAAACATTAGGAGACTGGTTTTTATAACCGAAGTGGAGAGTGTTTACAGCGCGGTACGGGCTGAGTCCTTATATAAAGCAGATACGCTTTGTCTTTAAAGGGTTAATTCCACTTGGAGCTGGATTGAGGGTGAGCAATTTACGAAACTAGAGAGCGTTTGGACCCCACATTCAAGTGACATGAAACATTTACACCACGGAATGACATCAACTGATTAATTTTATTCTTTGACCTGGTTGAGTAATCGTGAAAGTGATGGCGTCATAGGCTAATGTAGACCTACAAGAGAACATCTCTGAAGTCACTTTCAGGATTGTCAAAAGTTCATTTTATGTACGTTAGACAAAACGAAGTATATACTAATGGTAAAAGGACTCGCTAATATGAAGGCCATTAATCAGGATATTACTCAACCCGGCCAACCCTAACTCGGTCAATGCTATCTGTTGGCCGTCACTCATTTGTTTGTTGGCTTCCTTTCAGTCCAGGCTGTCGTACAGTCATCTTAAAAGTACTCCTTCTTCTACTTTTTCCAAAATATTTTTGGATTTCCTGTTACTGGTTTTTTCCGTGAATGTGTTGTATTCATCCAATAAATATTACTATTTTTCCCTACTGAAAATAAGCCTAATATGTTACTGAAAGACTTGTCACAAAGCACAGCGTTGTGCCAACACTGGCGACAGAGTATAAATTTGTGGGTTAGATTTAGGTGGCCCAGAAGAGGGTCCAGGGCCGAAGTCTTGAGAACACGTCGTTGGATCTTGATTAGATTGTTGTCTCACGAAGGAGAACACCTGAACATGGAGTCCGTTGGATGGTTGGCTGGTTATTTAGTTAATTCTTAGCTTAGTGAAAAGTTAGTACAGTGTTCAATTTATACCGAGAATGGGTATTGACTTAGTTGATGTGTGTAACTGCAAACATAAAAATATCAATATCGAAAATTCTGTTGATATGTCTATTTAATAAGACTCAAGCCCCCGAGTGTGATTTAAATTAATTATGTGTACAGACATTCTGAATTTTCCATGCGTAGTTTCTTAATATGGGATTACTTATGTGCTGTTTGACTTCATTTTTACCGACACCATAAAAAACAGAAACAGTGATAAAAGGTAACGTAAAACCATCCCATTGTGGTGTACTTTCATTGTCAAAATGTTACGTATGATTAACAGTTTTACAAAACGTATTCCATATTGAGAAACAAATGAAAACCATTTTTTAAAAAATCATTGCTACTGAACCTCAGCTGTTCGCTACTGATAGATTCTTCGTACCGTAGGCGTAACTTGGGAGGGGGAGGGCAGTGAGGGCAAATGCCCCCCACCCCAATATTTTTTAAACCTAGGGATAATTTTTTGGTTACTTAATTGAATAATGGCAAATAAAAGTAGACAGAAAAAAGAAAATAAAAAAACTTGCTTTTTATGTGACCAATTTTCCCCTCTTTCATATTTGATTCGTTTGTAAAATAGAATTCCTAATACCCACCATCAATTTGTTCCCCTCCACCCCTATTGTTATTAGCGAAGTTACACTTATGCTGCATACTGCTCTTGGCATGCTCGTTGTCCAGGTATATTAACGTTGAATACGTGCTATTCCTGTTCACGCTGGTGAGCAGAAGTTGGTACTATTGGGGGCTGGTGGTGAAGTGCATGCCATGTGCTAATACCGTGTTGTGTTGCTTAGTACGATCTGTGCTTAGCAATGCAAGCGGAGGGTGACGGGACTATGCACCGGCTTGACAATTAAGCTCGTCTGTTGTTTTTGACTGAAAACAAATGGACTGAGAAGTTGTTCTGGAAGGTTATAATTAAACTAAACGGTAAATTCAGAAGTGATTATTTGTTTTAGAACAATTTTGTTGACTGTTTTGTAGAGTGTCTTGTGGTAGGTACTTGATGCAGTAAATGTACCACGCAAGTTATAAACCAGATCACGTATTCTTTCATGTGCGTGTGCAGAACTTTGGAATTTAAGTGTGATTAAATCCGAGGGTTAAAAGGTACCATTTTTTGGACGACTTAAAATTTTTTAAAGCAGGTCATCGCGTGCTACACAGTCTGGGATTTCTTACTCACGTCGGTTGTAAAATGACTGACTTGATTGCTACTGAATGATTATGTAACACAGTTACTGTTGAAAGGGTAGACGAAGTGTATTTTTTGGTTAACAGGCACAGTTACTGTTCAAAGGGTAGACGAAGTGTATTTTTTGGTTAACAGTGGGAAGATTAAAATCTTGAGCATTCAAGTTTCATTAAAAGTGTAGACAAAATATAAAAAGAAATAACGCATCTTCTATGTAACCCATGCACTTGTAAGGCAGCATTCATCTCCCATTGCTGTATACGAATGGTCCATGGATGTCTTTTTACAAGTACTAGTTATACATTAGATTCGAGGTTGTCACTGTGTGGAGTGTGATACTAATATTGTTGTTTTGTGGGTTATGACAGCATCACTGTACCGTACTCACTATGTTTGCCTATTTGCAGCAAATACAGGAAGAGGTATTTTGTCATTACCTTTAAAAGAAAATCATGTGTTACAAGTAAGGACATTTACATTTACCAAATTTGCCAACCGAAGAGCACATTATTCAGGGATGAGCTGTAGACTGAATACCAATCCATGTGAGCATGAATCATTTTGGTGACATACTGATAATGCTATGCTTTAGTCGTTCTAGTCCTGTTATCAGGAATGAGTGGTACTGCTGAGTCAAAGGTAGGCTGTCACTCATTGGCAGCAAGGTAGTGACAAGAGCATTGAATTTAATAAGAGTGTACTCTGTAAGAACATGCTGCAGTTGGAATCCAACTTAATTGTATCTTTTTATTTATGGCTTCAAAACAAAGTGACAAAATAATGTGGTAAAAATATGCAAAGTAATTTTGAGTTACAAGTTTCCAGGTTTTCATGGCAGTCTTTGTACAATACACCTACCATCATAATTCTAATTCTACAATACCAGACTGGACATCTGAGGGAAAAGAATTGAATGATTGGGTTATCCTTACACCTGAACACAACTACAGGAGAGTGTGTATGGAACATGGTAGAAAAGGCCCTCCCATGCTTTCTTGTAGTACTGGCTAACAAATAGCTTGTTTCATCCTTCAGTCATGTCATGACCTTGAGAAGGCTCCCAGTAGTGAGTAGGTAGGATGTTGGGTGGGCCAAGGAATCATGCTGAATATGATAAGAAAATTTTCTAGCACTGCAGTTTGGAACCAAATTCAGACTTTCTGGTTTTTAGTGAAGTAGTGTGTGTTAGTTAATGCAATTTACTGCTGAAGATTGTGATATTTCTTTATAACTTCAGGAAATGTTTGTTGTGGTGCCCAAGCATCATGAAGAGTGACAGAGGAAAGAAGCTGGTCAAAATACTGTGACCAAGCAAGATAATGGAATCACAGAATTGCCCAAACAGTAGCAATAAAAGCAACTGTGTGGAAGAACTTAATAATGTGGAGTGTATTACAACGGCCAGTAAGAGAGAAGGTGACGAAACATTCACTGTCGTTGATGTATATAATAAATTTTTAGGAAGCCTACAGTCTTGCATGCCAGAGAAATTTTGCCAGGATTCTGGTGAAGAGCAAGAATATGAACGCAGTGCTGAAATTGCTAAACTGTATGAAGGCACTGTATTGTGTGATATCATATTTTAATACCGGAGAAGGGAAAGGTTGAGAGTAAATTGATATTATTAGATTTCAACACAATCGGTAAATACAACCACCGTGCTCACACATTGTAAGGCGCAGATGGTTCAATTTAGGAGTACTTGACTGGGATGTCAGGTACTGATTCATTCCTGTTACTTGGTTGATGAATTTTTAATGTTTAAAAATTATTTATAACATTTACCGACTTCACAGCCCTGCTTTAAATTGTGCTTGTCTGGCTGTTTTGAAATTTTTGTGACCTATTCCACATCATTCTATAATTATGATTATCTTGCAGGTCCATGTAATGCAGATGCATGTATGTATGAATGGTATCTGCTTGGAGCATGGCTGTTTGTCCTTTAAGTGTGTTTGCAAAATTGTGAAAAGCAACTATTAGCTTTGTCATTTATGATAATAAGGTAAAGCTATCTCATTACAGGCCTGGACAGGCCAAGGGTTCCGGGAGGTTAAGGCTCCCAGATTTCAAGGCAGTCAGCATATGAAGGTGGTAAGGTTGTCAGCCCTATGCACTGGCCCGCTTTACTCCCCAGGAAACATTCCTGGTACTCATTTCTGTTAGAGGCTGAGTTGACCTCAGGGCCACAGTGCGACCAGAAGAGTTACGTCAATGAAGAATTCCAATGGGGAATCAAACCCCTTACCTTCCAGCTTGTAGCACAGTGGTTCAACCAACTCCACACCACACACTGCACATTTATGATGATAACTCACTGAATTCTTCTTAGAATGAGAAATGTTTCAGGCAAAAGTTGCAAGGAAAATCCAAACACACATTTTATGTTCAATAAATTTTTTTTTGAAAAGTCATACTGTTTATGAGATAATGTGGAAAGATATGGCAGAACCAGACAGGTCACAGATGACAATATAATATGGCACATGTACAGTGCACACTGAATAACTAAGGCTGCAGACACATGCTCAGATTATGTAATACTTACTTGTTTTTCCACGGCAACAATGGTTACATGAACATGCCTAAATGTTAAGTTATATGTACATTGCCTGTCTTATTGTGTGTTGTCCTGTGTTGATAGGGCCTTGCCTTAAGCCACTTTTCTGTCCAAACAGAGTCATCAAATGTTTAAGGATTTATGTCTGTGTTTGAATATGTCCTAGGGCTGATTGTTACATTAGAATCTGTATGTAAAACAGGCCTGCTATGCAAGTGACATGTGTCTATTCATTTTATAAATTGGACAGAAAACTTCTAATGTGGATCCTGTTTCTTTTATGACAGAATGTTATAATACATGTGTTCAAGATATTTAACTATAGACTGACATCATGTTATTAAAGATGATGCAGCATTTCTCACCTTAAGTACCTTAATAGTACTCAATTACACTGTAATTGCATAACTGTTGTATCAGCAGGATTAAAAAAGTCTGAAAAAGGAATTCTACTCAAGCTTATGGGGATTTTTGGAATTTTTTGGTGTTTTTCTCTGACTTTTATTAGTGTAATTTATGTAAAAATGCAGTGAGTTATTTGCCATTAGTATGTTGTTGTATGTATTTGTTCAGTATTGTTGAGAACAGTTCTGAACAGCGATAATCATGTTACTGTGATTTGTGCAGCTTTCTGGAATCATCTGTTTTGGTACTCACTGCTCCCATAACCGTGACAACACTATTTATTATGTTATTACATTCATCACCAGCAAAACTCTGCTTTACATTGAAGCAGAAGAATGTAAAAGTTGTGTAAAAGACTTCTGGTTTCTTTTCTCTTGTTTTGTTGATTCCTTCTTCTGTCTGTAGTAATTATCTGTGTTCTGTGTACGTTCAGCTTGATTGAGGGGAAACAAGAAATGCATATAACTTTTTTGTGGAAAATCTTTAAAAGTGGCAACCTGGAAACTGGAGGAGATAGAGGGAAAATATTAAAATAAATCTTACCGAAGTAGCTTGTGTATGTGTAATGTGCATTAAACTGGCATAGGATGTGTTCCAATAGTAAGTAGACTTGGTGCAGGTGGTGTTGTTCATTGGCTTTTATTGCTACATAGTTAGCCGTCCAGGTTAGTGGGACATTGCTATGCTGTTGTATGTTTGTGCACTAGTGAAAAGAGCACATTTTTGGCCTTTTTCTGAAATAATGTTTACAGGTAGTTACATAGTTATTACTGGTACATGTTTGAATGGTAAATATTTTCTGTGGTGTATGTTCATCCCCTGACCCCACTTTTTGCCTCCTACTAGAAATACTTCCATTCTCCTGAGATGGGTGGTGGAAGTTTTATTGGTCTATTTGGTTCTGTAAGGAAGATCTTCATTTTGTGTGGGAAAAGTGTAGTTTTTTTTTATGCATTTTGGATTTAGTTCCCCCCCCCATCTTTAAATTATCAGTGGAGGGAATGATATTGAATAAAAGTTCTTAAGTTGGTAGCCAAATGTCTTAATATTTTGAAATTTTACAGAACCCTCACATGTGCCTCATAAACGACTAGTGCCTAAAAGAATAGCCATAGAAACTGAGAAAGAGTTGCCTGCAAGTGAGGACAGACAAAAGGGAAAACAAACAAAGAAGAAAAGAAAATGCCGGTAATGTTTATATGTTACAATGAATGTGTCTAATTTCAAGCATTTTATGAGCCTGTGCATAATACATATTATTCAGTCAGTAAGTGACACATTTTAGGCACCATATTTTTTAAATAACTTTCCATCCTGACAAGAGAAATTCTTATAATCAGAGGACTGTACATACAGGTGGCCCACAAGTCATTTAGCCTTATTTGAATGTACATGTTACTAACTGGTTAACTGGCTTTTGGGTCACTGTGTATATAACCCACATAGCCATGAAGTAGCTGAGGTAGAAAAAATGTATTCTTACTGTTTCCTAATATATTCACCCCTGAGTTTAATGTGCTTCTTCCATTTTGGTAGTCCCAAAAGCTTGCTTACTAATGTGTAAGATTTGCAGATCTCACAGCAGTCAGTGTTGAGATATTCATCTTCTGTGGTGTGATGCCATGCAATGTAGTTCATACATATCTACTTGAAGAACGTTATCTTGTTCTGTAGTATCAAGTGATAATTTCTGATTATGCAAGAAGTTGTGAGTTTTGATGCCCTCACATTGATGTAGCTGAAGATTCAATTCTTGTGTGATACCATGCTGTATTGTTTGGTAAATAATTCCCAATGCATCAAAGGATCTTAGTGCCACCCTCTTAGGGTCAAGTAGGCCAAGAAGGGTAGCTGTTTGGGAAGGTAAGGTATACTATATAGGTATGGGCATTGTGGGTAGCAAAAGGACACTGTGTGGTGAGCCAATTTGCGTGGTAGTGCTGTCTGGCCTTGGTGTGCTTTGTGGCATGTTTATGGCACAGGCCAGCAGTCAGTAGTGAAGGTTATGCTACACAGTACTCTTCACGAGATGTGTGGATGTCCAGAAAGTAGTGTCCAGGAAGGCAAGGTGCACAGCTGTCATCATCACCATAGTGAATTGGATGCTCTGATGGACACAATTCAGGTGGTCCAAGAACCTCCACCTCGGGTCCACGGGGCCAGCTGATGAAGGTGTCATCCACATAGTGAAATCTGCAGAAGGGGGTGTGTGCTGCTTGATGCAATGCCTTCTTGTCAGAATCCTCATACAGAAGTCAGCAGTCGCGGAACAAACAGTAATCCCACTCCCACTCTACAGGTCTGCTCCCTGAACTGGCCACTGAAGCTGAAGTAGGGAGAGGTCAGGATGTGACAGAACCGGACCAGGATATTCTCTATGAAATGTTAATCCAGGAGGCTTAAGGCCTGTCTGAGCAGCACTCTAGTGAATAGTGAAGCCATACCACAGGTGACTGTCTGTCCTTTAGTCAAACCTGTACAGTCCCTAGTGTGTTGAGAACTCATTTACATGCGGTGGAGAGGTTACCATGATGGAGTGAACATAACCCTCCAGATACTTGGACACCTGCTAGGTAGGGACTCTGATATGGCTTATGATTGGCCTGAGAGGGACTCCTCCTTTGTACATTTTATGAACTCTGGGATCCATGTATCCTAAAACACAGCATAACATCTCAGAAGACTTAAATCTTCATCCAGAGGTTAAATTTCTTTTATTGTAAGGAAGTATTTTCACACGTGCATTGACGCCTCAATGCGCAGAAATTCAAAACTTGAAACAGATACAATCAGCTTCTTTAATTCAATTTAATACCTGATTAAACAAGTTTGTAAACATTTTATGCGGTATCACCGGGATTTTTAAACAAGTTGTCCGTTGGTCTTTTTTCTTTCTCTCATCTCTATATTTCATAGGCCAATGTAATTTTAAACAAAAATAAAAATGTATCACTTCCACAAGAGAGGTATGTAGTGAACTTCAAGATTCAAGTCTTTTGGGATGTTACATAAATATTTACTGAGACTTTGAAAGGTTGTGGTAGCTTTATCTTCAGGATCAGGTAGTCCAAGAAGAGACAGCCCACTGTGCTTGGATTGCTCGACACTGAAGGTGAAGGTGTTGTGATCCTTCCAATCTCAATAAGTTACCCGTCAGCAAGGCATAATGTCCCAGCACACTTGAACATTTCTGAAACAGATTATTTCAGATAACCAATGATTTGCATAATTAACATCCATATAACTAACATACCACATGGTGCACTGAAAATTGCTGTTTTCTTGAATTCAAACTCTGAGGCTATTGTCATAGAGAAACTTGTTACCTCTGTCATCATAGTAGAAGAGACAAGTGACTCTCCTGCCATGAAGGTGGAAGCAGCAAGTTGCCCTGAATCATTGGTATGTTTCTTCTAAACTGCATGTAGTCACATTCCAGAAGACAGTAATGTTTATGGCCATTACATTACATTACATTACATGAAAATGTCATACCTCTGTAGTACAGTGTCTTCAGTGTAGATACAATAAAAGCTGTGATATATGGCACTGGATGATCTGGGAGCTATGAGAAATACAAAGAATTGCAGAAGGATGCTAAGAAGGTCTGCAAAAAGAAAAAGAAAGAACATCTACAGAAGAAACTGGAGGAAATCGAGCAGTTGAACAGACAGAATGAGAGAAAAAAATTTTACAAAGCAATGGACAAGATTAGGAAAGGCTACCACCCAAGACAAGAAGCATGTAGAGACAAAGATGGAAATGTGCTGTGCGACAAAGACGAAATAATGAATAGATGGGCAGAGCACTTTGAGGAGGTACTAAATAAAGAGCATCTCAGCTGTAATGACAATGGAAATCTAGCTCCGGAATCAAATACTGAGGGAAGTGATGAGGATGAAAACTCGGAGATGCCTGCATATGAAGAAGTGGAAGAAAGTATTAAAAAACTAAAGAATGGAAGAGCACCAGGTGAAGATAACATCATACCTGAAATGATTAAATATGGAGGGAAACAACTGGCCAAAAAACTGCATGAATTAACATGTGCCATATGGAAGAAAGAGGAGATGCCTGAAGATTGGGAAACTGGTATCATCTGCCCTATATTTAAAATAGGTGATAAACTTGACTGCAACAACTATAGAGGCATTACACTACTGGACATAGCATATAAGGTATTTTCAGACATATTAAATGAAAGATTAAAGAAAATCACAGAAAATTTACTTGGAGACTGTCAGTGTGGATTCCGTAAAAACAGAAGTACCACTGATCAAATATTTACAATCAGACAGATGATTGAAAAACACTATGAACACAATCAAGATCTGCACATGTTATTTGTGGATTTTAAACAAGCTTTTGATAGCATAGACAGACATAAAATGTACGAGGCCGTGGAAGATATGAAGATCCCATATAAATTAATTAGGTTAGTCAAGATGATGATGAAGAACAGCACAGCAAGGGTGAAGGTAGCTAATAAACTGAGCAATAGTTTCACATTTAATGCAGGTGTCAGGCAGGGTGATGGACTCTCTACCACCCTGTTCATTCTTGCCTTACATTATGGAGTTCAGAAGATTGATCAGAGAGGTACAATCTTCACAACACGTAGTCAGATCTGTGCATATGCCGACGACATTGTGATTGTTGCAAGAACACAGAAAAAATTAATTGAAGTGTACCTGGACTTAGAAGATGAAACAAGTAAACTAGGAATGGAAATAAATGAAAAGAAAACTAAATATATGGTTACATCCACCTATGAATATAGGAGAAATGTTGGAGATTTACGAATTGGAAACAAAACATTTGAAGCAGTCCAGAGCTTCCAATACCTGGGAAATATTACCAGTAACACTAACAATAATAATAAATGCATAAGAGAGCGGATCATGATGGGCAATAAGGCTTATTATGCAAATAGACAATTATTCAATAGTAGCCTCATATCAAGAAGCAGCACGTGGCAGATATGCCACACATTGGTATGTCCAGTGGTCACCTATGGTTCAGAATCATAGACACTCACCATGGAAGAGGAAAGAGCATTAGCAGTATTTGAAAGGAAAATTTTGTGGAAAATATATGGACCAGTGAAAGAAAATGAATCATGGAGAATTCGACAAAATGATGAATTAGAAGACATAATTAAAGGAGAGAATATTGTTAGGGTTATTAAATGTCAAAGAATATGATGGCTTGGTCATATAGAAAGAATGCAAGACACCACAATCCCAAAAAAGATGCTGTATGGAAAGCTGTATGCAATGAAATGAAGAGGAAGACCAAAAATGAGATGGCTGGATGATATGTCCACGGACCTGAGAAAGATGGGTGTAAACAAATGGAGAGACAGAGCAAGGAACCGAGAAGCTTGGAGGCATACTGTAGAGGAGGCCAAGGCCCACCCCGGGCTGTAGCGCCATTTGGAGGAGGAGGAGTAAGGGACTGGAAACCGTGGCAGGGAAAACTGGACAGGACATCATGTAACAAATGTAGTTGCTGGGTACTCTAGATACCAATTAGGTATAATGTTTTGATACCTGGCTGGCAACCCAATGGTCATGAAGGTGCTCGATGCTGGAATTTTCATTGCAGTGATACTTATTCCTAGAAACTAGGAACTTTCTAGAAGAAGCTTCCACTTATGTTATAGAGTGCAGTTGTGGTTTTGTTGATTTATTGCTGCTTGAGCAATTCCCATTGCTAGTAACAGCAGTATGCAACTGCTTTCTTTTCAGAATTCAGACTATGATGTACAGGTATGCAAATTATGAATTATTTCTCCATACATATTCATTTGTTTGTGTGTGTATGTATTGATTTTTATAGAGTTTCAATTTGCACAGTGAATTGCAAACACAAAGTGGTTCGACAGATTGCTATGAAACTTGGCATGAGGGATGTGGGTGAGGATGACTCTTGGAATCTCTACTGGGCTGATATATCACTGTCACTTAACAAAGCTAAAGGACTGAAAAGATTCCAGGTAATTGTCATGATATTTTATGCTGTGTAATTTTTCATCTGAATGTGATGTAATTTAAATTTTGGAAAGTAGTTTTGAGGATGGAAAATACTTAAAGATCTTCATTTTAAATCATGTGACACATCACAATTTTAAGTGCAAGATAGACAGACATTTACATACATTTTAGTTTAACAACCTGTTCATGGTAGAATTCTAGCATTACTTAAGATGGCATGACATACTGTGACTACTGTACATTGTACCAGTTAGACAAGGGCCTCAAACCTGAACCTTTGTGCTTCAGTTTATTCTTGGTGCTGTGGTTATAGACCTCCGTAGCATGTTGGGACCGATGTCTGTGCTTGTACAGTAGCGACTAAATGTGTTCCATATGTGTGCATTATTTACTTAACTTGGACTTCCGGTATCGAGTAAATTAACTGAAAATGAGCACAGTCTCTTTACAGAACCTGTATATTCAGCTCCATCATAACTTGCCAAAGGATATGAATACTGTCATCAAAAATTTTTTTTTGGGTAGTAGGTACCTCTTTTAACAGTGATTCATTGTACATATATGGTGCTGTTACTCTGGTTGAAACACATTAATGAAAATGTCTGAACAGACGCCCATTTTTATTCATGGCTGTCCTGCTATAACACTATGTAGTTCACATGGCTGAGCTTTGCACTTCTTGGATTGTGATACTGTTATTCCTGTTCTGAAATGCAGCCACTGGCCAAATAGTACAAGGGGATTTAAAATTTCCCATTCCCAGGTATGCCTAAATTTTCCACAAATATAGGAGCCACTTCCAAATTCTAGATGCGTGAAAGGTGTCATGAAGCAAGTCCCATGCTGAGGACCAGAGTTCTGGAGTGGCTTGTGAACCTCACTCTTATCTGGTGCTTTGTGCATGTGAAATGATGCATACTTTTGTACATAAAGACTGAAACTGTGACAGTTATGCTGAAAATATTAGGCACTGCTTTACAAAATGTAGTCAACCTGAATCTGAAAATGTTTGCTAGCTTCACTACAAGTATGTCTTTTCTGCTGTTATTAATTTATGGAAAAGAATGAGCACATATATGTTTATGAACGTTGGTAGGTACTGGTACCATCAAATGAATTGTCATTTGCACATACAAGTTTAATGTTAGTAAGGTAGGAAGGTATGGTCACCTGTGTGTTTTAAGTAAGCACTCTGTCATGTGTGGGAAGTGGAGGAATTGCCCATATGCTAATAAATTGTGCACTGGTTGGAGAAGAATGCTCAGCCTGACCTCCTCTCTGATTTATTGTTGGGGAATAGTCTCTTCTACTCATTGGCTGGGAGGCTGAGTAGACACCACAGTTGGTCTGGACTCTGTTGAGAAGAAAAAAATCTGTGCCCCTGCCATGAATTGAACCACCTTTCCTTGGCCAGACCACCCATAACTTTGCCACTAGATTGGTTTGAGCTTCTGGGACTAGTGTCAGGCCCCAGCATTCATATGGCATTAGTGAAGGCAGGAACCAAAATATCAGGCTTCATTCTTCTTGCATGGTGCTCCACAAGCTATGAGTATGAAGGTCATAGTTTGTCAACCATTACCATGATCGTAGCACTTTGGCCCCGGAGCTGGATATTTTAATTTTAGCACATCCTGTATGTAAAATGAGAATATTGTATTAACAATAACATTATGAAATGCACAGCATTTTGTGGAGAGAAAAGCTAAGATTGTGCAGCATGTCTAAAAAATCTCCTAATTATATTTGTTAGCAAAATGTGTGAAATACCGTATTTGGGTGGTTGTAGTACTTGCATCCTATATATAGGATGGGTGGGCGCTAAAGGTTAGATTGGAAGGTGGCATGGTAGTTAGTGGATATGATCATGCTGCAATGCAGTTCTGCTACATATTACATTCACACAGGCAGTTGTGCTTTATTGATGCGTTGTAATTATTCATAATGGCTTTAAAGTCTGCAAGACCTAGGTTGTTTAACTTATCAGTTCAAACATAGGCAAACCATTTTATTCAATATGTTGATATCATTTTAAAGGCTGACAAATGTTTTGGATTTTTCAGAAGATAAATCACTTCCCAGGAATGTCTGAGATTTGTCGTAAGGATCTGCTGGCTCGCAATCTTAATCGCATGCTTAAAATATTCCCCAGTGACTATAATTTCTTCCCTAAAACGTGGTGTCTTCCAGCTGAGTAAGTGTCTAACGCATGTACTTTAACCTTGCATAATGGAAAGGCACTTTTCATGTGCTGTTATGTATGTGCATGTGCACAGTTCCTGTCAGTTTTATCTGCAAAGGGTTGTGTAATTAGAGGTGATTAATGCATTCCAGCATTTACATTTTCGTCTTTGAGACTGCCACAGTAATTGTTAGCTGAAATTCCTGCTTGTTTATTCTCAAATAGGTTGATAACACTGGTTTTGGGACCTTTGCCTGATATAGCCACTAATTGTAACAGTATGCAGCAGCAGTTGCTTTTCTTCATCAAAGTGTATAAATTCATTTAGCAAAATTTTCATAGCAAATAAGCATAACTGCATGGACTCATAAGAATATTAAATTACTGCCCTTGTAAAGGTAAAATTCACCCTAGAACAGACCACAAAAGTCCAGAGGGGGAGCAGAGCTGGAGCAGAGGTATAGCTCTGCTCTTTCTTTGACCTCAGCACTAGTTGGGGTGGGTAGTTAATGCCACACTGTAGCTGCTTTACCCATAGGAAAGAGACCCAGTACCCATTGTACAGGAGGCTGGGTGGGCCCCAAGGCCAGTCTGGACACGTACAGAAAATCTTGCTGCCACCACGATTCAGCCCCCAGACCATCCAGCCCGTAACGAGTCGCTCTACGACTATGCTATCCCAGCCCCCTCACTCCCCTTATACTGAAAAGAAATGTGACATTCTTTTGGTGAAGTTCCATGATTACTGTACCCATCAAGTAAAATACATCAAGTGACAGTTCATTGATTATTGTCTTATGTCGATAACCTGAATAGAGGATGAACTTCCTTCTGAAAATTTAAATTCATAGAAAAACCAATTTTTTTTGTCATAATACCTAGTCATGTTTTTATCCCTGTCATTGTTTAAAATGCTTCTGAAATTACATGTGTTTTTCAGTTACTTGCTTCTTCCTTTGATGTGGAACTTCTGCTCAAGGTAAAAACAGTGTGCTTTCTATTTCAGGTGATGTATACATTTGCCTTAGTGAAGTATTTTGCTTTGCACGCATTTGTAGTGTGATCCTGTTTTTCGGGTGCCAAACTGAGAATGTTTGCTCATCATATGAGCAGGTGATTATGGTAACATGTATATATTTGTCTTCTTTCCAGTTATGGAGAGTTGGTAGCTTATGCACGAACTAAAAGAAACCAAACTTATATCTGTAAACCAACAACTGGCTGTCAAGGAAGAGGCATTTTTGTTACAAAAAATGTGAAAGAAATTAAACCACATGATAAAATGGTTTGCCAGGTTTATATTTCACGGGTAAGTTCAGGTTTATGAAACATCTTATATGTTAAATATTTTATATTAAATTTACAGTGCACATAAACCATATGTTTATTTATTACTACTGACATATCATATTTGTTTCAGCCATTTCTTGTGGATGGTTTCAAATTTGACTTGAGGATCTTTGTGTTAATAACATCATGTGATCCCTTAAGAATATATGTGTACAATGATGGACTTGTGAGGTAAGGTCAGTTTTAACTTTTAGTTATTTGTTGTGCGTGTTAGAGTTTTATAGGTTACTGGAGTCAGCCATATTAACCTTTTAAAGCCTAGCAGTAACTTTACGTACGACGCGGTTTAACATTAAAAAATTCTACATGGTGCCCACATTGCATTTATGTGTTTTGTACAGATTTCAGAACAAACAGCAACTTTTGCCTTATAAAACATTAAGAGACTGGTTTTTATGACCTAAGTGGAGAGTGTTTACAGCACGGTACGCACTGAGTCCTTGTATAAAACAGATACGTTTTGTCTTTAAAGTGTTAATAGTGTAAATATTGCATTTTGTAAAGTATGATACAGAAGGACACAGTACTTCAGGAATGAACCAAAATAATACGTATAATATAAAAGAATTCAATATGTGAAAGCAGAATTTGTCAGTAGAGGGAATGACATTAATGAAGGCATGTAAAAAATATTTTTTTTAAAAATGTGTGGGTTGTGGTATGTGCCATTTCATTTCAATAATTTGATGTTCAGAGTTAGTTCTAATGTAAGAGTTTCATGAAATAGTGCAGTATGTCACAATTTATGTCTTGTGATAATATTTCTAACAAAATGGTATTTTGCTCTGTCATATTTCTGTCTTTACCACAAGGTTTGCCACAAATCGATACCAGGAACCAACTATCAGCAATGTTAGCAATGTGTTCATGCATCTTACTAATTATTCTGTCAACAAACACAGCCCCAGTTACATTATGGATGAAGAAGTTGGCAGTAAAAGGTATGCTGCTGTTGGACTCATGACAGCTTTCAGTAGTTTACTGAAGATGAGTAGTGTATTGCTGAACTTTATGTGAGAACTTGGATGCCAACTTTTAACATATTCTATACACAGAATGGTAAAAGTGTGTTAATCACCTTTACCACCTCATAGGATGGAACACTGACCAACTGACTGACTCACTGACTCACTCACTAACTTCATGGAGAAGAGTCCATCTTGAGAAGCTAACAGTTGCTCAGCTAGTCAAGAAATCCCCCAGATTTTATGGAATTCAAAGGTTTGTTGATGTGTTCATGAGAGCTCACCACTTTTCCCCATTCTGAGCCAGATGAATCCCATCCTATTTCTGTAAGATTAATTTTAATATTATCTTCCCACCTGCACCAAAATCATCCAAACAATCTGCTTTCTTCAGGTTTACCGTAATTAGATATGTTGCCAGCCTAGTTCCATTCACCTTCAGTGCTCACAACTTATTTTCTTATGATTCGTCCGACTGTCAAATTAAGATTTCCTGTGTTGGTACGTGAGAATCACAAATCAGATCTCTCATTTGATGGAAATAGAAAAAATATGTGCAGTAACAGTTTAATAGTATTTTGTATCACATCACTTCTTAGACATTTTCATGCATGACATTTTTCAAAAAAGCCGTCTTCATTTTTATATGTCCTTATATTATTAGTTGAAACCTTTAAAAAAAATTAGACTCTTCAAAATGTGTTCCTTCTGTATGAACCTTGATGTATCTAATTCATGCCCGTTGTCAAAGTTTTGAATTAAAAGGTTTTACTATTTGTTATTCAAGCAGCTTGGGGGCATGTGGAGTAATTTAATTGAAATATGTCTCTGTTATTTCCTTATGACAGGAAGATATCAACACTCACAAAATGGTTGATGAAGAAGCAGTTTAATGTCTGTGACTTGTGGTCGAATGTTGACGATGTGATTCTGAAGACTGTTGTAGCTGCTCATCCAATCCTGAAACACAATTATCATGCATGCTTCCCAGCACATGACTTCACATATGCCTGCTTTGAGCTACTGGGATTTGACATTCTGTTAGACTACACGCTTAAACCATATGTGTTAGAGGTACTGTTTATAGTTTGTAGCAGTACCATATTTAGTAGTTACATAATTCATACCATCATGTAGTGTATGGATACACATTTCAACTGAGAAGTTAAAAAAAAGTAAATATGTAGGGTGATTCATATAGACCACACAGGTCACTGAGGCCAACAGTTTCATAACACATGCACGGAATGAAATGAAACTGGGTTGACACATACATTAATTGATGCCAAACTGGATGACTTTACATCAGGTTTTGAAAGTGGATGCCACCCTCTGCTAGACATAACCAAACATGATATTGCGTGTTGTCCGCCATTGACATCGTTCTCAGTGTTGGCAATCTCCAGTCAGATGTTAGCTTTCAAGTCGTATGTGGTGCCCTGTTTCACCTGTACACTGTCTTCTTCAGGTAGCCCAGAAGAAAGAAATTTGGAGATGTCAAGTCTGGCATTCAACAGGGCCACAGTTTCTATGAGATGAGTCTGTCTTACCATGTAGTAAAGACCTGCATGGTTAAAATGAGTGCCATTCAGTGCCATTTGTTGAGGCCACAACAAATTACTCATGCACAGGACTGGCATGAATAGGCAGTGCTTCTGAAGCAAGTTCCATCTGCTTCTGATCATTCAATCAAGAATTACAGGCCAAAACAGCCCAGGCATTCTATATGAATCACCCTATACCTGTATTTCATGCGCAAAAAAAGTTTGTAACCATGTAACTGTAACACTTTCCTTGTTGCGCAGTTTACCAGAATTTGTGAACCATGATTGCCTTTTCTGACTACAACCCTTCCACCCCTGCCAAATCATGTCAGTGAAATACAGTAAAGACATCTTACTGCCATGAAGGATCTTTCACAAGAACTAAAATAAGAACACTAGTGTAAATGAGAGGAACATGGTTGATTGTCTTATATACAACACAGAAAGACAGGAAGGTGCTGTGAAATTTGCCAGCAACAAGATGCAGGAAAAAATGTTAAATACAGAATATATGTATATTGTATACAGCGCGGGAAGGGTTAAAGTGAGGGTGTCCAACCTGCAGCCCACAGCCACATTTTTAAATATTATATGTACTGTAAAAACTTACATAATATTTGAGGCACTTAGGTATACTGCCTATCATGATTTTTACATGTGCTACCCATGAAACAGCACCCAATAGTGGTTGAATATCCCTGGATTACACCTGTATTGGACATATTCAAGATTATTGGAAACAGTGCTTCAATTATGTGAATATGTCAAGCAGACAGAGATCAGAGATGGACCATTTTTGTAAATCCTGACACAGATCGTGCATACGGCTCTCTGATCTTGAAATTTAGTTAGAAACAGTACATGAATTATGGAGCGAAATGTGGGAAGTAAGGGTATGCTTCATAAAATTTACACCAGTCAGCAGGACATATGAATCTTCAGGCAGTAAGGCACTTGAGATGGTATTCAGATGTTGGACTTCTTGACATGTTAGTGTATTTAGTCTGTGTAGTTATTTTGGTCCACAGCCAATTTAAGCCTGGTAGGTACTGAATAGCTTTTGAAAAGTAAAATATGTAATTTGACGTGCGATATGAGATACTGGGAAAAGGACAGAAACTATTATAAGGTATGTAAGATTAAAATGAAATATCTCTTTCAAAAGATTAAATTATAGTCTTTAGTCACAAATTATGGTCTTCAGTCAATACATGCTATATAGTGAAATACTACTGCCAACAAGACTTGAGGTTCTTACAGTGGTGTTAATGGAGGTTCTACTCTTCTGGAAAATGACATTGTAGATTGGTATTTTGTTACCAGCATTTTGGATGAGTCTAGTGCCTCCAAGTTCCTATTCTTGAAATGCCCTGAAAGTGGACGCAGCAAGTTTCTCCAAATTGTTGATACCTGTGTAACAATTGACACATCATATTCCAGAAGACTGGAATCTGACACACTAACTAATAACACTTTTTTGTGCATTAACTTGTTAACATGTTGTGGCCTTTTTAAAGGAAGAATTTTATGGCTACACAACTTTATTCAAATAGCCAAAAATCTGACATCTGGTGGAGAGGGGAGAAAAAGGCAGTGAGGCAGGGTTGTGGGCTTGCTCTTTTGACATTCACGGGACCCACATATCAGTATCATTGTTAAACATGGAGCGGTTGGTGAAGTCTCCTGGGGCAATTTCTTTCAACCACTGATGTGGCTGGTAGTCTGAGAAGACTTTATGGGATGTTGTGATTGTTGCAGGTAAATCATTCTCCAAGCTTCCACACAGATACTCAAATTGATTGTGATATAAAAGAGAGTCTTCTTAAAGACACATTTCTTATCCTGAACCTTACTCAAGCTGACAAAAAGAAGGTAATAGAGGAGGATCACCGAAGAGTGCGCGAAAGATTGTTGCAAGGCATTAATTGCAAGATGTGAGTGTTGTGGCATTTTTAAGGTTTCCTAAATTGCATGTGTCCTGTTACTGGGAAGTTCAGTGCTATTGAAAATGTAGGTGATATTGTCTCATGAACGGAACACAGGACAAAATCACAACGTAAATATAGAAAAGAAACCCTTTGGAATTGTGGTAAAGTTCAGATATTTTGGAAGGACCCTAACACATCAAAATTGCATGCCAGAAGAAATGATGAACAGATAAAATTCAGGGAATTCCTGCTATTGTGCAGTCCGGAATTTGTCTTCCTGTTGGCTAAGAGTGTAACGATTGAAATGTACAGAACTATAATTTTGACCGTAGTTCTATATGGGTGTAAAACTTGGTTTC
This sequence comes from Coptotermes formosanus, assembly GCA_013340265.1. Classification (NCBI taxonomy): domain Eukaryota; kingdom Metazoa; phylum Arthropoda; class Insecta; order Blattodea; family Rhinotermitidae; genus Coptotermes; species Coptotermes formosanus. The sequence goes on along the minus strand of BLKM01009790.1, from coordinate 415,636 downwards.
TCACAGTAAGGGCAGTATGTAGGTGGAGGGTGTTCAAGAATAGGGTGCTAAGGGGGATACTTGGGCCTGAGAGGGAGGAAGTAACAGGAGTCTGGTGAAAATCTCATAATGAGGAGCTGCATGATTTTTACCCCTCAACAGATATTATTTGTGTGATCAAATCAAGGAGGATGAAATGGGTGGGCATGTGGTGCTTATGGGGAAGGAGAGAATGCTTACAGGGTTTTAGAGGGTAAACCTGAAGGAAGGAGAACACTTGAAAGACCTAGGCTTAGATGAGAGGATAATGTTAAAATCAGTCTGAACAAAAGAGTGTGGAAGGATGTGGACTGGATTAATCTGGCTTAGGATGGGGGTAAGTGGTGGGATGTTGTGAACATGATGATGAACGTTTGGGGTCCATAAAATTCAAGGAATCTGTTCAGCACCTGAGGAACTAGACATTTCTCAAGAAGAACTTTCGTGCATGGAGTTAATTAGTTATTTAGGTAATAAGTAAGCAAGTTGGTCAGTCAGTCAATAGACAACATAACAGAAAATGCTGATGTCAAAGAATTGTGATGAAAACGTGTCAGGTTAACTAAAATATTTTGTGGGAAGTTATATTTGTTTTGTTTGTTTATTTACACATCATGTAGATCATTTGAGTGTAATGTGTGCTGCGTGTTGTGCAGATAGGTGCAGTTAAGAGAACATCTGTTTTCTCAGTCCACCTTATATGAAGCATAATATTTTCTCAGGCTTAATATTTTCTTTTGTGCTCATATCAGTTGTACACATGATACTAAAAGGTATCAAAACATTTGACTCAGGATTAAGTTCTAATCATTGAAAGCTGGGTTTTTGGTGAATGAAGCTACTTATTTCACCAGTTTTTTTAATTCAGAGCTCATCGTGAACTCGGTATGTGATGCTTCAGTTTCTTGTGCCAGTGACTGTACTGATTTCCATGGTCAGCAATGCAATGCCGTAGTCTGGTCAAAATTTAAGAACATTGCAGAGGAAGCCGCTGCCTTGATCTTATACCCTGTATATGGGGACAGCAGCCTTACCTGGAACTACATCCCAGAAGGTGGTAATTTTCATTAACCTCATATATAGATTCATTACTTGAAAAGTCACTGGTAAATAATAAATTGATAATTCATTTTCCTTAGGGGACCTGGGAATAATGGTAACTCTGGGTCAAGACATCAAGATCGTTGGAAGACTCAAGTAGCATGGGAAGAGTCCCATTTGGGGAACTTCCGCTGTATCTATCCATACTTTGGCTGTGAAAAGTATGATGAGTTCTTCCACCAGAACCAGAGTTCATTGTTCCAGGATACAGCTGCATCCAGAGCAAGAGACGAGTGTGTCCGCATGCAGAGGGAGGAGTTGGAGGTGTTTGTTCTACATTTTGTATTCTTATCTATTAGAACTAATGCCACAGTGAAAAGAGGTATACAATATAGTACCTTTGTTCTTTGTTTTTCGTGATAAAGGATACAGATATATTTCATTCATTTCTGAAGAGTTCTGACAATTGTATATGATACTTACGATTACTTCGTTTCTGGACTTGTCCATTGTCTAATTATTCTGGACGGAACACCATGTTTCCGAAACTGAGGTTGTTTATGTTCTCAGGTGAAAAGGGGAGGAGGCACCTATTCCATTGGATCTTGTGGACAGAGCTGTTCCTTCTCATGGAATGAGAGGCTCAGTGATTGAAAACAGCTCTTAATGTTAGTCCCAACAAAGCAAGTGCCTCTCAGCATTTTCAAATAAGTGTGGAAAACAGATTTGATTTCTGGAAGGTTGTGTTCTCTTTAGAGTGCTAGATAATGGGCGAAGTCCAGGAACCAAGCAACCGTTAATATTCAATATGTGGGCTGCACATTACTGCTCTGTAGGTTCTTGGATAAATGTTCTTGTCTTTCTCACTATACATGTATAGGACTATGGGACAGTTGGAAAAGAGACAACCACTCACAAAGCCATGAGCTCACTACAGTTGTATCATAATATATAATTACATAATAACTGTATTATATAGTAATAATTATAATACATATTATCTTTTTTAGGCGAAAGAAAGTGAAGCTTTCCATAAGCTTGGACAAAAAAACAAAAATTTTGACAAGCTGCACCTGGAATCCTCATTAGTCAGAGAACAGAAGCCTGTCCTAGCACTGAGGAGGAGACTTGTGCTACCAGTAAGTTGTCTTACATTTTTGTATGTATGAGAAGGTTTGGTGTCATCTGTACAAGATATCTGAATTTAGGCCACAAAATTTGAAGAGTGTGATCCAGATGTCAGCCATTTTGAAACATTCAGAACCAGCCGGACATTAATCACATAACCTTTACGGCAATATCTGTAATTGGTGCCTTGCAATAACTTTGCCTTACTTCAAATTTGTATTGTCCTCTTGTATTTTACATTTGTAAAGTTTGTGCTTGGATGTTTAAACTATGCTGTTGCTGTATAAATTTTAGTCAGCATTATTCATTAATTTGAACTAAAATTTCTTTGTGTTGTATTTTCTTTAGAATGGTTTTGTTGACTGGTACTGGTCTAGTGGCAAGAAGTGATACCTTTATGTTACGCATTCACATCCACTGGCTCTGCCAGCTGAACTCTGTGTCATATTTCAAGGGACTGCCATGGTTAAAACTTCCTGATTTTATATTCAGTGACTTCAATTTTTAAATATTCGCATACACTGTATACAGAGAAATGTGTAAGGTGTTGTAATGAGCTGTTTGTGATTCCTTTCCCTCATACTAATTCCTTGGTAGAGAGTATTCTCAGAACAGATGATAACAGTTCAAGAAGTGTCTATTGTTTGGGACATCTGAAATTCTGGACTGTTGCTGCAGTTGTCCACTGTAAAACTTTATTGTCAGTTGGTTCAAGCAGCTTAATTCTGCTTCTGCAAAATGAATTAATATTATCCTGTTGTCTATGTCCATCTTCCAAGTGATCTGTTAGATTAAATTTTACAACAAAAATTTGTATATTCAGTTTGTCTTTCCTCCTACATGGTATGTGCTGTTACGTCCTTTTCCATTTAATTGCTGCAATAATAGCTATGGCGATTTTCTCACTTCCCTACCGCTTCATCGTCTATAAGCCCAGCCAGTCTCCCTTGAACATCTTTTTGGATCCTTTTATTTTTTTATTTTTCCTGCTGAACAAGAAGTCAACAAATCACACTTATCATCCATAGAGCATGATGGCTGGAATAAGTCATGCGTTTTAGAAATAAGCAGGTATTAGCAGAAGGAAATGATTGTATGAAAGGTGGAACTGGAAAGTAGCATGCAATTTATTCTGCTCTTGATTTCACTGCTGTAAATTACTGAACTTAATGTACATCCTGAATTGTTTTTCTTTTTTCAGACAAAAAAATATGCTGCAGAAAAGAAGCAGTCTTTTCTTAATTCTTTTGAACCAGGTCACATTATTGAGTCTGAAGAACAGGAAAGGTGTATAAGAATGGCACAGAGAGATTTTCTGTTGAGAAGGCTTGGGATTACAGAGCAGGTGAGTGACAGAAAGTAATAGTATGATGATTCAAGTTTTCTGAGGTGTTATGCCATGTGAGCTATAAATAGTTACTGACATTCTGGAGGAGCATAGTGCCTTCCTCATTCAGGTTCAACCAGTCCAAGACTACCAGGATGATCTTGCTGCATTGGCAGTAATAGACTCTTGCTGTAATACAGTAATTCTTCCTCAAGATGTTTTACAAGGGACTGAACAGTGTTAACATTGTAGGCAGGAAAATGCCTTTAACAGGGATTGATTAAAAAGCAATGGATCGATGTGATTCATACACACTTCTTGTGTCCAGCCCCTATGAGATCAGAACACACTGACATAACATGTTTCCTTTCAGATATGTATTCATAATTCTGTTGAATTATGCAAGCATTCTTTTGATAACCTGAGTTATTTATTTATGGGTGCGTGGCAATTCTATAAACATACATTTTCACAAAACAGGTTTGCTTTAGGTTTGCCATCATAATTAATTGTACAATGTTAAAGACAGTTACACAGAAGATTCTTAATTTCATTAAATGAACTTAATACAGGATGTACCTAATGGTACAGTTCACATACTGTGAGCAGTGGCTGTTGGGTCTCAAAAAAAGCATGTCAAGGTTGTTTGCTTCACTTTGTTTTCGAACAGATTGCATGTGTAGTTTTCCTGCTTGAAGAGGTTTGTTGTCATGGACTGTGGAACATCAGAGATGCTGTCGAGGAAATGTCCGTGTGTTTCCAAGCTCAGCACATGTTGGCTTGGGTTCACAGACTGCTTCTGCCTCTTCTTCATTGTCAGGAACTCCTGTCACAGCTCTTCAGTCTCTTGCTCAGCACACAGGAGAAGACTGTCATCAGGTTCCATTCATTGAATGATACTGCTACATTTGACTTAATCTTCATATCAACTTACATTTCTGCACTTATAACCTCCTCATTCCATGTTGCACAACTTTGTCACTAAACAGCACTACTATATATAATACTCACACAGTACTGTTGGCACAATCACAAGTTCAAAAAGAACACAATTCTTCTGCAAGTGCTTGACATACACTAAAAGGTGCTTGAAAAACATGGGAACTACATTTCAAGGATCTTCAGTGGAAATGTACCACACAAGAAATGTCATTACTTTCTTGCTCAGATTGCTTAGAAATGCTCACTGAGCGTAAGACATGCAATAACTTAAGTATTTGGCGATTTATTGAGTACATTCAAATTGGAAGAATTTAGACACTTGACTTAGAAAATACGCATATTCAAGAGGAAATCCTGTTGGGTGGGAACATTTTAAATGGGCTAAAAGTACATTGGCACTGTGGGTTTGTTTTTGAGACCAAATCATTACATTGTTTCAGTCAGGAATCCAATGTAATTGCCACCTTCCTAACTTGTGGAACCACTCTCATGCAAAGTGATATTCCTACCTGCTGGTCTTCAAGAAATAGGTGGAGTATCTGCTGTGGGTACCCTTCAAAATTAATTGTCTCTTGACAGAATATTGGTCTTTCAGCTTGGGGGTTGGGTATGGTTTCACAGTTTGTGACCCAAAGAACCAGAGTGTTACAAGATATTATGCAGGTTCTTGCACATAGTGGGCTCCTGTCGGCACCGTAATGAACCTTTTGGTTTCATGAGAGGTGAGGAGTTTCTTGATTAGCTGTCTGATCTCCAGCTTCTCGAGAATGATTCTGCTCCATTGAATTAGTTACCTGTGTAAATTCTGTATGTGTGTGTATGTGTGTGCAGATCATCCATGCCATGAAGAAGAATGGCCATTTGAATGTGGTTGATGAGAAGAAGTTCTGGCTTTCTAAAAAGGAGCACGTTTCATATCCTGAAGATGAAAACAGTAGAAAACTTCCGTCCATACTCCCTAATTCTAGTAAGGTACAATAACATTGTAACTGCACCATGTAGTAATGTAAGAAATAACTACTTGTGATATTTGGCATTTCTGAATGCCAGAAACTGTGAACGGAACATACATCATAAGATAACAGCAGGCCCAAATTGAAAATTTAATAGATCAAAAATTTTATTTCCATAATTAAACCTTGTGATACTGAAATTAACCCTTTGAAGATGAAGCGTGTCTGTTTTATATAAGGACTTACTGCATACCACGCTGTAAACACTCTCCACTTTGGTTATAAAAACCAGTCTCTTTACGTTTTATAAGGCAAAAGTTGCTGTTTGTTCTGAGATCCGTACAAAACACATAAACGCAATGTGGGCACCACGTAGAATTTTTTAATGTTAAACCTGATGGTACGTAAAGTTACCGCTAGGATTTATAAGGTTAATTAACAAAATTAATAAGCTGTTTTAACTTTGTGAGCATATTTTATTTTGAAGCCAAGGATGATTGTTTCATTAATTCTTAGTAAGTTGCCAGCTGGTGTAGCTCAAGCTTGCTGTTGTTGGTAGACGATATGTTAGTGACCTCTGGTACAAGATTTAGTAGACTGCAAAATAAAAATGTCAGCACATGTAAATTAAAATGTACCCCTTGACAGGGCGCACTTTGTGGATATATCTGTGTATGATGCACACAGGATTTCTGTTTATATGAATTATCTCCTATAACAACTAACAAGCCTTTATTATAAATGTTAGTTGAAGTACTGTATTATTCTTCTCCAGATTTGAAGTTCTTGTGCTATTTACTATGATGATACTTGTTTTGTAGTGTTTATCACCATGTGTTCTGGTAGGCGTGTACTTAAATTTCAGGGTAACCTGCTGCCTTCCTGAGTAGATTAGTTTTTTGGTTCATATCCATCAGAGTACCCCACGGTACATGGCAGAATCTGGATATGTTTATTAATCTTTATGTCTCTATATGCTGCATATTTGATTAGGTTGGATAAAGCACTGGTAATGAGCCTTTAACAGGCTTACATTATTTACCTGTTTTAGAAGGAAAGGAGATTTACAGGAACACCCATCTGCATGTCCCCCACTGGCTATTGATAACAGTAACAATGTAGCAAACAATCGGATTTGAAAAAGGATAATTTTTATTACATTTTTAAAAACTTCTAGTCTAATGTCACATAAAAAAGTATGATGACACTGACAGGTATATTACTAATGTTTCAGCTTCATTTTCCACATAACACCAGTAGGAGTAATTTCATCGCAAATTCAAATCCTGGTAAGTAATAATTTCTGTTCTTCTCCTTCGTAAACACTTGTTTGTAGTACACATGAATTTCAAGAAAGAACATGGAACGCAGTTCATGTTGGACATCACGTACATTAAAGTATAGTTAATAAAGGATAGCATTTTGGAAAAATAAATGTGGCATACACTGACATAACACAATTTCTTATCCAGTTAGTAGGTTATTTCCCTATTTTATGGATCAGAGTAACAAATTAGTGACAGTTCCAGTTTATGTCAGTAGTGGGGTTGGCATCACTGAAAATAATGGTCACATAACAATATGAATGTTTCCTCATTTGCATGTGGTTGGCTTTATTTATCATAGTAATGTGTAAAGACTGCCATTGCATTGATAAACTGCAGTGAAGAAAACCAATCTGTAATATGGTTTCTTGTGGTCAGAAGACATAAAAACTAGTGACATTTCTGAAGTTTTAGTTCTGTATGGCACCAACTGAATGAGCCAGAGGAAGGTTTAAAGATTAGTAGAAACATTTAAAGGATATAAGATAAATTCTGTTGATGATGCACGTTTGGGTTGCTGTCATCTGTAACATGTTGTGAGGTTAAGGAGTGTACTGAAGAGCACATCTGGAATATCAGATGCAGCCTTTGATTCTTTTAAATCCAAGTTAAGTTTAAGTAATGTACAGTACTTCGTTTGAAAAACTGCTTTAAACTGCAAGTTGCCATGTGGATTATTTGTGGCTTAAATTCACTAGCGAAAATTTCCCTGTTACCTGCAGGGTGGTTGAAATCATTGAATACCACTCTTTCTCTTTATCATCATCATCCACGAATGTACCAAGTGGCACACAATCATTGATAGATTTTTCCCTATCACTGTATGAATCTAATGAGCTTTGTTATGAATGAGACCTTATTCTTTCTGGAAACAATGTCAGGCCAGGCCCATGATGATAGTTACAAATTACTTCTGTGTTTGCTGGACAGAACTTCTCTATGCATGTACAGTGTTAGAGAAACCCTAATAGTCATACATATGGGGTGTATGAAAGACTAGATTGACCAGTCAAGAGTTCTGACATACATTGCCTTGGGTCCCTTCACACGCAAGTATCTATGAGACATGAGAACCAGTTGTGTGCTCGAGCGCCTGGTAAAGAAACTATGAGGAGATATTTATTGTAGCTTCCCTTTTCATAATTAGTAATTATGAAAAGATCAACAGGAAGTTTTTGTGTCCAAGGGCATGCTAGATTGTATGGACTACTTAGCCAGGCAAAAGGGGCAGAGAGTTGGTAGCATTACCAACACACACAGACATAACATGTGGGCATAATATTTTTAGTATGTCAGATGCTACTAGGGTAAGAGTGTTCAGCTTCTTAGTATTTATGGCTGTTTTATACAACATGCAATGAATTCAGTCTGTATGTCATAAGTACAGACTCTTGGTAGCCATTTTACTTTTTTATGTGAGACTGAAAGCTGTGCAAGTACTGAATGATTTATATCAACTTAAAAATACTGTATTTACCTGAATATAAAATGATCCCCTTTCACAACATTCAGTTACCCGGAAAATGCCTACAAAGAATGTGTTTAACTTCTTGTGCAAGTAGAAAGCCACCTCCCATTTTGCAAATGAATTCGTTAAAAATTATTGTCTTATATTTGGTTAAATACAGTATTCCATATTTGTGGTTCTCACATCAAGACTCTGAAAGACACTGTATTCTGGGATGCGAAGTGGTCTGTTAGAAACTTATGAACATTTTGGAGGAACATGCCATCTTGCATCTCCAGCATGTATGAGGTAAGAGGTCAAGATTGAGCTGGCATAATGCTGGACAAGTGGGCAGGTCAAATCCTCTCGTCTTCAGAGTATGGTGCCTGAGGAGTACAGGGCATCATTTTCTTACCTGTACATGCTTCTGAAAATGGGCTCTTATCATAAAATAACCAACCGTTATCTTCAACAGGCTTGAGTATTACATGCAACAATGCTCCAGTGTTCATGTGCCCACACATTTCTTGTGCCATCCATTTAAAAGAAGGGGCCAACAAAGGAAAAGACGTTCCGTTTACCAAGACTCACATGGCATGCTGTGTTACAAACACACACAGACCTCAAGAATTGGAAAGAAGTGAACATCACTTTGAAAACCAGAGTTGTAGCTGAATTGAGGTGTGAACCATCCTGATGAACTCACAACTTCCAGCAGGAATGGTTTGTTAAGCTTATATTGTGCCTTTTCATACATGTTGAGTTGCGCTCCAACAACATTCTGGTCATTGATATAATGTATGGTAAGTTTTGTTCCTTAAAAGCAGATGTTTTGTAATGAAGGTTGCTGTTTCATATTTATACCTAATACAGAAATTAGGGGGACACATAATTTCATCATTACATCATGAAACTATTGGAAAAATGCTTTAAAGAACATAAAAGTATGGTATAGTTCAGGTAATAAACATGTAACAGTGGCCTTTCACAAGCATTTCACTGGGAACTGATAAACATTCTGCTGCCATGTAGAAATAGGTGTCTTTCTGCTCTTCTTGGAATATAATTAGAATGCCAAATATTAGGAAAATACCAAATGACAACCTGAATGTATGTACATAATAAACTTGTTTTTGTTCATAAGATTTGAAGTATTCACAGTGCTGTTAATGAAGATCAAAGTCCACAGTCCTGTTGTGACATGACAGAATGCTGACTTGTTAACCAACACTCCAGAGGAGCATATTGCCATCCTCAGGGTACAGCAGTCCACAGACCCTGGATAAATGACAGTAACGTATTTACTGTCAAACATGATGCAACATCTTGGAGGATTTGGATGTTGTTCAGATAAAAGATTCTTAGCATTCACAGTGGGGGAAATTTATGGTCAGAAAAACTGCCTCCATTTTCAGGGTAAAAGTCAGCCAAGTTGGGTGAGTGGCTGGTCATACATAAATGAGCCCGAGGTTAGTACTGAGCAGTCAGAGCCAGGGGAAAAGGAAGGTGGGACAAAGACAACAGGCCCTGAAAAGGGTAACTATTCCAGGGTACGAGGAGGAGTAAAAAAGTTCCCTTGTGCAGATATAGAAAGAAGAGAAACAAACAATCTTTTTCACGGCTCTGGAAGGAGGAAATCAAAGAGGCTTTTTAGGAACCACGGACTGAGCAAAGCCAAGCACAACTTGTCATCTGAAAGAACCTATTTGCATTCCGTCAGGATATAAATTAAAGCTTCCGTGTCCTGTTTAGAGAGAAAGTTTTTAAAGTTCTTAAGAGGCCGGGTTCAAAAAGTTAATATGAATGATGTCTTCACAGGGCAGTACTAACCAAGACCTACTGTACCTTATGGTATGCGCCCTTGATGCAAGTTACACTGAAGTGATCTCATTAATTTTTCTTCCAATTCTCTGTAAATCAGATTCACAGTACCTGAACAGCAGAATGTCAGTGTAGTTTCTGATTCAACTATGGCAATATGTTTCAAGAAACAAAGCTACAGCAGAAGTGTGATGACATATGTTGCAGAATCAGCAACATGTAAGTAGCTTAATACACAGGCATTACGTTACTCAAATGTTGGAGACCATGTATACAGGTAGTTTGGTTGACAATGATTTTTGTGGTGGTGGTGAAACAAAAGAAGAAGGTGATGAAACAAACAAAATTCTCAAATTTAAAGATCCATTCACCATGGAATATCCATGGAAATATAAATTAAATTGGTTCTTTACCGTCAGCTTTATACCCTTGAATTTGATTTTGGCTATTTGGCACAGTGGTGAATAAACTTAAACAGTAGCCTGCAGAGGGTTATTAAAAGTCTTGCACATTACAGTATATCCTTCATTATCCAAGACACAAAAGCAGAAAGGAAGAACAAATAACAAGAAACCCACACATTCCAAAATTATCTTGCTGTTAACTTGTACACACACTGCACAAATTACTGGGAATTATCTGTAATAGTGTCACAATTATGACTTCTGCAGTTATAAATACAGCAGTTGGGCAGACAGGTATTAACGCAGGGATAGCTGTAGTCCTTTTGGCTCTTTTAAGCTAGTCAAAACACAAGGGGCAAAATATAACAGGCTAACGGACTCACACGGTAAGATGGTAAGAGATATGAGTTTCATTCACTGGTGCTTGTTTGTGTATGACAAGGCAGAGTTTCTTAAACCTTCAGTTAATTAAATAATGAAAATAGAAACAGGAATAAGTGCGTAAGTTATCCAAAAATTTTAATAATCAAGAATGTACTTATAGGTATAGAGATAATGGCATTTGTGCAAAATCATAACAACTGAATTTCATACACTAATGCTGCTGTTGCAAAATTCCCCAAATTTCATGTTTTGAAATAATTTCAATATCTCACATAAAACTTTTTTCCTTACAGTGCACATATGTATTTTTGGAAGACAAAAGCATATGATACTGCAAACAATTTCAAAAATTGTATGTTTGCCTGAGCTATTACAGGTTGTTAATTTTCAATGTCTTTGCTGGGTGGTGTGTATTTTGTGTGAGCCAGTAAATAAATTATATTGGTCATATCTCAGGTATGTACAGTAAGTAGTGCATAAGTAACATGGGGTAAATGTTGCATACTTACACACTGTATTCATAATGAAATTTTATGTTGGCCGATTTCTTAACATAAGTACAGTGAAACTTCTTTTGTATGATTGTAAGTACAATGTAAAAGAGATATTGGTTAACCACTTCAATATTCCCAACACTCTCAGTAACAAAATGGTGACAGGTCTCCTTGTCATGAATTGGTAACCTGAAAATTCTTCAGCAACTAATACTGACCAATACAGTCTAAGATATCCAAAAATGAAAACAGAGTATAGACTGGAATTAAAATATTACAGGAATTTATAACGATCATGTCATTTTGGACTGTCAGGTTTCTGTCCGTCATAGTTGGGTTTAAACTGTGAATCACGCGAGATATCTTTCACACTGCCATAAAAATGAATACTGAAAAGCAATTTATGTGGATATTTTGGCCCTGTGAACAGCGCAGCCAAGACAAGATGCTTACAAAGTGAAATTTTTCCTTAGCCCAGTAGTAATGCACTGTTAAATACGTTAACAAAATTTCACTTTGTGTATGTGTGTCTACATAATCACTGCCCCAACAAGACCATCAACAAAAGTTTTATTGCACACATATTTTTTAAAGTTACCACTAATACTATTATTGTGACTGAAATAGAATCTCAAGCTGAAAAACAAATTGAGTAACAAAATAAGATAAACAGATATTATAATGTATAACAAATTTTATTGCTAATATATTTATTCACATGATAAAAAATAAACTATGCACATTTTTCCTTTTGTAGTTAGCATACTCAGTAAAATTTGAATTGTTAAGTATGAAGATTGTTACAAGACTTCTGTAAATTTAATTTTTATTATGATGAAGTTTCAGAACTTAAAAAATGAAGTTACTTCAAAAAAGCTCTTTTGTGACCATGTAATCATGCAACGTAGGTACTTTCATACAAGATTATTTTACAGGAAAGAAAACTTACATGACAAAAACCCGACCACGCAATAGTTTTCTCGTATGTACAAAAAATTATCTCAAAATACGATATAACATCTCAAAAAGACAAGTCACAAAAAATTGCCTCAATTTTGTAAATTAATAAGTAACATGAACACAATTACTATATAGTGGTCCGAAAATTGATTGTGTTGTCACTTATGGAACAAGGTTAGCTGCCTAATACCTAAAAATAAAATCAACACTCTTGTCAAAAGTACAGTAGGTTAAGTATTAAGAACAGAAGATAAAAATATGATTCATAAAGTAAGAATTCCAAGAAGGAAGTATGCATAGATTACAAACATATTTCACACATCTGTAAATTATTTGAATCACTCATTCCCACATACAAGCAGCAAAACACACGCGCACATAAACACTCGCACATACATTCTTCGATGCCGAATATCTTTTTCTCTCTCTCGGCAATGCGGCAGGCAGGAGATTGACTTGACCATACATCAGTACGTATTTTGTCCATGAATGGAACAGGAGGGTGGGGAGGGCGAGGATAAGGAATAAAATATTTATTATGGCTTGAATTTCACTAGTGGTATGTTTTTGGAAGATAAACACTTGTCACACACCCACTCCGCGTACACTTCTGCCGTGAGCAATTGATAGGCTGCTTCTGTCAAGCCAGTACACACTCTGAAATGGGGGGAAAAAAGGACAAATTTAAGCTGATAAAATGCCACAAAAGTGAATAAAAAATATTCATGCAGCATAAAGTATCTTGAGAGTAAGGGCCTACACAGACTGAAAGTATTCCTGTCATTAATAGTCTTAAATATTTTTGCAGTATTTGTTTGTCAGCAGGGCCCTTACAACAAAGACAGAACTTCTACGCCACGCCCAATGTCAAGGCTTACCACTTCTAAGAATCCACAATTATCTGTTCAACAACGTTAGCAGCTACAATTACAAATATTTAAAATGCGAAGGCCTGAATATATTTCAAAAGGTGAAGTGACTACTCAAAGCAGCTACGTTGCAAACCCATATGTATAGAAATGTAACAATCCAGACTAGGTATTCAAAATTGAGATGGTACGCTCTGGTTCACACTAAAACGGCTGTCATATAAATCTAAATTTAGGACTTATGAATATGCTCATCATCACATTTGTTTCTAATATTAACAAAGTTAACCAATCTTACCGATGGAACCAGAAATTACAGCCTGACTCGCAGAGAATGGCCTGGTCATTGTCATGAACTTCCTTATGGCAGGTTCCGCAAGGATAAATGGGAGGAGCATTGGGATTCTGTGGGTTGAAAACCATTGGCTGGTCTGGTGGATATACCTGAGATTAAAAAATAAGTCATTAATCAGAGCCTGTATAAGAAAAACGTCATCACTTCCATTCTGATTGATCATATAGATGCAACAGTCTTTACCTTGCCTGCAGAAACTGGCATGGGTTTGGGTCCCATTCCTGGACCAGGGAAGCCATGTGGAGGGCCATGCATGCCCATGTGATGCATTCCTGGTGCCATGTTGCCTCCTATACCACCCATTGGGCCCATATTGCTCATTGGATGCTGGTGAGGTGAATGGTGATGGTGATTCATTGGGCTCATACTGCCCATATTATTCATCTGTCCCATATTCATTCCCCCTCCCATGTGACCACTGTTCATTGATGGGCCCCCCATTGAGGGCCCACACATATTGTTCATTGAAGGGCCTCCCATAGGACCATTATTCATTGATGGGCCACCCATAGGACCGTTATTGATAGGTGGGCCACCCATAGGACTGCTGTTGAGGGGAGGACCACCCATTGGGCCTCCCATACTGTTCATTGGTGGCCCACCCATGGGACCACTCATGTGACCACTGTTCATGGGACCACCCATTGGCCCATTATTCATATGACCACTGTTCATAGGACCACCACCCATATTGTTCATTGGGCTCCCCAGAGGGCCCATGGGACTTCCCATAGGACCACTGTTCATCATGGGGCCACCCATACTATTCATAGGGCTGCCCATAGGACCACCTGAATTCATAGGGCCGCTCATAGGTCCACTGCTCATCGGACTACCCATGGGTGGGCAACTGTTCATCGGGCTGCCCATAGGAGGACCACTGTTCATTGGAGGACCGCCCATTTGGCCACTGTTCATAGAAGGACCACCCATGGGATGATTCCCCATACTATTCATAGGTGGTCCCCCCATGCTTGACATAGGGGGCCCACTCATGTTGTTCATAGGGCTCATACCACCCATAGGTGGGCCACCCATGTGATGATGATGGTGGTGATGATTCATGTGGACATGATGCCCATGACCCATGCCCATCGAGGGGGGAAGCTGAGGAGGCGTGTCATCAAAAGGGTTTGATGCAACAATTGTGTCTCCATATCCTGTTTGAAATGAATCAGAATAATATGTTAGTGACACAGTATTAAAATAATCTTGACAGTATTCTGCCACAAAAAACTGAAAGTTAGCTCACTTTTCTAAAGTGTTACTTTTATGGAGAGGTTGGGCCACTGTCAAGATGCGCCCCAATGACACTGAAAAGAAGTGTAACATACTGCAGACAGCAAGGCCAGCCGCAAAATGTTATCTTGTACCATGTGCCATCACAGGTCTGAGAATAGGGATTCGTCTTTAACGGTATATAAGTAGGCTTGAAAAATCAAGGAAGTAGAACCTAGCTGGTAGTCATAGTGGTTACCAGAGATGTGTAAGCTTATTAGTTCTTGATCACCATGGTTTGGGTAATGATTTTGAGAAGTGATAGTACCAAGAGTACTGTTAAATTGTCAGTTATGTCTACAAACGAACATGTCAGGGAAGGAACAGGTATTACAGGGAGAACTGCCTACTTTATTATTAAAAAAAAAAATTGCTGCTTGATGCATGGGATGTTGAATTAATGTATTTATGTGTATATTTGTATACAATTTTTATAATATATTTACTATTTAATGACGAGTAGATTTCTGGATTAAAATGTTCATAAAAAAAGCCACAAAGACACTTTAATTATTATGTAAAAATTAAAGCAAATTTGGCAGACCCTATTAAAATAATATAACACAATTTGTTGAATGTGAAAGCAGCAGGTATGGAAGTGTGCTGTAGTATACATAGTTTGTACATAAACTAAAACATAAAATGTGATGAAAGTGCAAGAAACAAACCGAGGCGTGAAGTCAGTATTCTCATAAGATTCAAATATGCAGAAATATAGCAGGAGGGAAAAGAGAACTGAACAAACAGGAGGACACCTATGATTCTGTTGCTGATCTCTCAATTAACTGCAACAATTCAGATCATACCAGTGCCCTACTGGTTAATCACTGTTATCAATGTATAGCTGTCTCTAAAAGTTACTGAAGTGCCAGATTTTCAGGGGAGGATGAATAACATGAAAATAAATCTCCCTGTTCAAGAAGAAATAAAAATAAAAGATTCATTGTAAAGAAGCCACGTATGCTGCAGTTGACAAAAAATATGTCCAACTACTGCACCATATCATATTCTTGACATTTTTTTATATCAACAAAACTGCTTAAATTAGAATAGTAGATGTATGGAACTGCTTCGTTTGGGAGGAAAGAATGGACCGTCAATTTCAAAAAATCTAAAATCAGAGACACTGAAATGTGGGAAGTCATTAAAATTAAACACATTAGTGTGATTCCTGGCGATAAATATATTCCACACCATTCTGCCAGTTAAAATTATATTGTTCTATGACACAATGAAGAACAGAGTTGAAAGCAGCAATGATAAAAATAAAGATGCTGTAATGTACAGGTCTGGTGGATTAAACACACAATATGCAGGAATGGATCTCAGTAATCAACAGCAAGAATATTACGGTGCTGGATCACCTTTCTAAAAGTGGTGCATTTCCTTTTGTGTTATGTGTGAACAACACTCAACTGTATAATATGACAACTTGACCATCAAGAACTTCACATTACAACAGGCAACTGACTGTAAGGACAAACTTCCTGCACCAACTGATTGAAAATATATTTGCACCTTGGAAGTGCACACACAAGAAAAGTATGCCCACAGGAGAGTGAATCTTACTGTTACAGCTTACAGCATTGAGACACAGCCATATGTCACTCGTATGAGATTTTGTCAGCTGATTCAAAACAACATGCTTTGAAACAAATATAAACACAGAAGAGGAAAAGAGCAAAGGAGGGAGAATATGAGGAATGAGTTATGTGAAATTCGTTAAAATTCCTTTCCAGATTTATTCATGTGCATTGGTGTAGTCTTACTGGGTGCATGATAAGGGGAGAAAAAACTGCTGATGTAGCCTCTTCCTGTGAACTGTGTGTGTAACATCAAAGATATTCTAGAGAAAGTATCTCATTTATAGTCTGACCTTCTGAAATGAATTGTGACTGACAATTCTGTAACAAAGAAATAAGTTTTATTGTTACTTCTGAGTCTCGCCATATGCATCTTTCTCACCCTCACTGAGTAAAGTAACTTCCGACTCCCATGGGCAACTCTGAAGTTTCTTCATGTCTGGATTAAGCTTATATGGAGAAACCAAAGTCACACGATAGTACATTAATGTATGCACAACTTCTGCACATATTATTCTCATATCGTTACTCTTAATCATCATATAATTTGTTATTTCTAATCTCTGCAGCTGATACTAAATAAGGTGAAACAGTATAAAAAATCAATCTTTCCATAAACTGAGAATATGTCACACTATGGTGACAAGAAACCAACTTCACACTGCCTACTGTAGTAATATGCATTGTCTGAAATCTCTCTGAGGTTTTAATCAACACCATCAGTTAACAAGCATGTCTACAGACTTGTGGTTTGTGGTAATTTGAAGAAAAACTCTGGATATTTTACTACCAACAGACAGAAGCCTGCAAGGCAGGCACAGTTTGTGAGCAACTGTGTGTGTACGGACAAAGCAGAAGTGACCACTTGTATTGGCAGGCTTTCTTCAAATGAAAATGATAAACAGGTGCAAAAGAACTATGCACACATTACAGGAAAGCACTGCTAAATGAGAAGAAGATAAAGGATCAGCAGTATACAACTTTTCAAAGTGGCAGTGTCTTCAATCAACTGGCACAGAAGTGTACAATCACGTGTCAGTGAACAGAAAGGTCATGACATGTATGATTTTATTCACAGCCATAAAAAATCTGTCACACTTCGTGTGAATTAGTGACACCACAAGCAATCACGCATAAAATGCTGCACTGAAGATTAAAGCTGTTCTCATAATAGTTAAAGTTGCACAGTATCTGAACTCTGATTACATTTCCATGTTGCAGCGGACATGCTGAACTCCATCAAAGACGATCACTGCTGCCAGAACTGTATATGTTTCTGGATGAAACCACCTTTTACCTTAGATAAAGCAAACCAACACAGTGTGCATATGAGGCAGTGAAAATCCGCATGCTTTCAGTGAGTGTATGGTAGGGAATAATGCACAACTGCTTAATTGGAACATCTTTCTTCAATGATGAGACTGGCATGCATGAACTTTATATACTGCCACAGCTTCAGCATCTGCACCTGTTATTCTGGAACTGGATGGCACTTACCCTTACTGCAGACTGGTTATTGTAAGTACCTGAACAAAGAACTTCCTGGATGGCGGACAGGAAGAGAAGCACTGCTCCCTTTGCCACCTCACTCCACACACATAGCCCCCCTCGACTTCTTCCTAAAGGGGTAAGGATACTGTGCACAACCCAGCAGTCACAGGGACTGATGACTCGCATACACAATGCCATAAGGGATATTGTGCACAACCCAGCAGTCACATGGACTAACGACTCACATCCACAATGTCATAAGGGATATTGTGCACAACCCAGCGGTCACATGGACTTATGACTTGCATCCACAATGCTATAAGGGATATTGTGCACAACCCAGAAGTCACAGGGACTGATGACTTGCATCCGCAATGCCATTTCAACAGTTGACCTGCCTCTGCTACAATGTACATCACAAGAAATGCAGTATTGGGTCATTGTGCTCTGTGCCACAATAAGTCCCCACATTCCGGTGTATTAAGGTGCGTACAAAACCTTGTGAGTTTCACTTCAAATTGGGTCACACCACGAGTCTCTAGCTTTGTCTGTCCAGCTATACTATCCATCCAAGTCAAAAATAACCTTTTTTTAAATTACATATTAGTCTTGCATGGCTCCAACATATAAATGACATAAACAAATTTAACAGACATAGTCTTGCTAATTCTTTGACTGTAACTGTAATGTACTCAACCAAAGTGTCTTACTTTCATACGTATGTACATATTTGATAAGCTTGTATTAAATGTTAGTATAAAACTGCTTTGGACACTTCAGCTGGTAACTGTTACAGTAATTAATAACTTCAATGTCCTATACTCATACTACATCATTGAAATATATAAACACAAACAGCAAATAGATCTATGAACATGTTAAAAGTTACCTGTAAGTGGTGGTGGAAGAAGATCCTGCAATGCTGGTGTTGGTTGAGCTGGCGCTGTAGTTGCATTAGAGGTCCGCCGCTTCTTCTTTGTAGGGGGTGGATCAGGGACACCACCTGCAGGGGGTTTGAATTCCCCCAGTCCTCCCAGCGGCATTCTGATCAAAGAGTCAACAACTGACGTAAGGAGAATAATACCAAGACCCACTTCTTCTTTGCTTAAACACCTTTCTGCAGTAGATTAACATCATTATTACCAGGCAGTTTATCATTACCCGCATGAGTTTCCCAGATGTTTCTCATTTCGTTCATCATGGAAACAAGGGCCTCGTTGCATATGTTGTGTATCCCCTCCAGGACTTTGGAAGTACATGTGATTCCTCCCCCTTGGCATGCTGCATACAAAGTACAACCAACCAGTGTTCAAAAAAAATGAATGATATTTCTCATTACATGCTCTAGCCCCCACCCATCCAACCAGGAACACAAAAAAGCAACCACATTTCAATTATGCACACCATTTTCAGACTAAAAATAATTCTGGTACCTATTCATACCTGACAAAGGGCGCCATCCCTGCAATGTTATGGCTCATGTCCTTCACTTTACCATCCCTTCGTTATTCATTAACCTCCTCTGTTTATCCTCAAGTCAAAAGTATCTGGAATTCTTCTGAAATAAATATTCCAAGGTAATAGTGACTGAACTACTTCACAACATCAGTGTGCTGTACTCTGAAGACTGATCTTGGTGAACATACCATTCATGTATCTCAAGCTTTGACCTAACCTTACAATTGATTACACCCTTAGGGGTGCATAATCAAACTTTAACAACTTCTCAGCATGATTATAAATTAACAATGCACCAATTCCATGCTCTCTCTGAACTTACTTCAACATTTTAATCCCAGTACTTTGACCGAGTCCGTTTCATTTGTCAACTTTTTCGGTTCTGGACCACTGAAGTACCGAGATTTGTGTAGTGTAAATAATAACTACAACTCGACAATGTTAACACTTATAAACAGTCCAACACATTGCAATACATTTGTTAATAAGTCACACCTAATCCAGTTCCGTTCTGGAAATAGTAACAAACTCCAACACTTAGTTATACACTTTCGTTTCCAAACACACGCTACATTCATGTCGCCATTGTCTGTTTTCTCAATACATGGGCTACAGATAGCGCGTTCATCGGTCGCTTATCTGTGGTTCATCGAGTGCGATCTAGTACAGTGAAAACAAGGCCTACTCAGATTAACATGAATTCATCTCCATTCATGTATTGTATTCTTTGCATACGACCCGTGTTTGCACACATGAACCGTACATGGCTTGCAGAGGAATCAAAAGGGAATTTTCTCCGTTTTATGTTGACAGCTGATGGGAGCATGAGTGTGGCACGCACGGTGGTTGGCCAGACAAGTATGAATTATAGCAGTAGGGCTTTAACCTCAGTGGTGTCAGTGGACAGCGTGGTGATCGATTATGCTAATTTCGTGGATGGAAACATGAAAACACATAGTTTATTTCGTCCATTTTCAATTCATGAAGGAGGTCTATCTGATGAATGTTACTGCTGTCTTGAAAATGTGACTAAAATGAGTCAGTACGTATCTCCGAATTGACAAATGCTCGGATTTTCAGTACAGAATCGGATATCTTCCCAGGTGTGTGTGTGTAATAAAATCGTGAAAGGTATGGTCTGTAAGGAAGAGCTAGACGTAAAAAAAAAGAGAAAAAGAACCTAATTTGCCTACCAGGAACAAAAACGTATGGGATGTCGGGAACTTAGCAGCACCTGTAGGGCTTTTACCAATTTGGAGTTTAACCAAAAAGGTGTGCACTATTCTCCCACCAATTTTCCCCTGTTTCCATCATTCAAGTAATGCTCCTTGCTCATTTACTGATCTATCAGCGATACCCTAAAACCATAAACATCCTTATATGTCACTCTTAGCTTTATTTTCTTTGTCATAACTGGTGTAACAAGATTAATAATCCTCATAATTTTGTGATGTACCACTACCATACGTATTTTGGGTTTCTTTTTACAAATGGTCGTTCTTCCATTAGTTTACGGACTGTATGAAGTGTGTCATTTGGAATGTCTCACAGTGTGTCAGCATGATGTAGTACAACAACATCTTCGTCACTAAAACCTGGAAGGGACCCCTTGTATGCTGCTGCATTCACATACAGGAGCAAAAGAACATTCATGATTTTAAGGGTACATTTTAGAGCAGGTGCAAGTGAATGATAGTTTGTTTACTGTTCAGACATTTTCAAGGATGTCATTATCAGCGACAGAATATAGGCCATTCAAGGTTTGTTCCATCTTCGTGGGTGTTAGTGTGTCCATTGTTTGCTTGGTTGACCAACATTTCTTCTACCAATCAGACTGAGTTCGTTCACTAACATGGGAATGCTTGTGTTGCTCATTTGTAATAGCCCTTGTTCCCAAATACATCTGTAATCCACCACAATTTTATTTAATCATATATTTTTTTATTTCTGTTTCACTTCTTCATTGTTTATGGTCATATAATTTGCATATGTCTGAAACAGATGGGTGTTCTCAATATTAAATTAAGTGTTTTTGACTGACATTCCTTTAATAAGTTGATGCCAATTATATATATCTGAACAAATATTGAGTAGATAAGTCTCAGACATGTATGCTATACATACCACCTTTTAACAACTTGTCATTTTCATGGTAATGAATATTAAATTCTGTAGAAGATATGATGAGCATTCACAGGGTACTTTTAATAACCTTACTGTCTCCCTGCTATCAAATATTGCAGGTTGTGGTTAGTTGATGCACAACAAACATGGTGCAAACAAGTGAGAGCATAGACATCACCAAAGAGGATGGCAGGTGGAAATTCATGTATGCTCTTCTGCAAAGAAAGAGTAGTGGAACAGGTATTAACATTTTGTATACAATTAAACCTCTTTATATAATGTCAAAAGTGTGAAGTATTGATGTCATGGAGTATAATTGAATTAACTATGTGTCTGGTCTATGTAGCTTCTATTAATGCAATCATAAAATACGAACAGTAGCAATATTTTGCTTTATTTTGTTATATCATTTTTGTTGCATTGTAACTGTCGTTGTGTAGCATTCTCATTATTGCAAGAAAATATAACCCACAAGAACATTTGTATTGTTGTTAGTAAGGGGCTTCTTGTCGTGTGTGGTTGTGCAAGGTAGTGCATTTAGGTCAAGGAGAGAAAGAATGTGGTCTGAGTTCAAATTGTTTGCCTTTTCACGCCACACATATTGTTCAGCACTGCAATCACCAAGAGGAAAGGGGAGAGAAATGGATATGATAATGGCCAGAATACAGATTACAGCTGTTTTCTGTTGAGGTATTCATTTTTTCCATTACTGACTTCAATTGTAGTGTTGTTACACACCCAGTGTGTGTCGAATGTGTATTGCCCACATGAGTCAGTATTTTGTGGTGCATTATCACTCAGATAATTGTGAATCCTGAAAATGAATCAGTTTGTCTCTGCTGGCAGTCTCAGAGTACATAAGTCACCTTCGGCAAAATTTGTGATATACCATGATATCACAACTGACTGGCGTAGTTATTAAAATAATTATTTATCGCGTTTCAGTTCATCAGCTTGTAACAGGTACATGCTGCACATAATTATGAACTTTGTTGTTGTATAATGTCTGGGCGGTGTGTATATAACACATGATGCTCACACAGTGTGTAGAATGTGAAAGATATGTCATGAATATGTGATTGAGTTTCCATAAACTGTACAATTGTTTAACCCATTTCAGCACTAGGGTAAAGGTAAAGGGGGCCCAATACAGGTCATTAAGGCCCAAGGGGGAGTAGAAGTATAGCTCAACCCTTTCTTTAGCCTCACTGCTAGAAAGGGGTGGGGTGGCTAGCTCTACACCCCAGCCGCATTACCCCTGAGAATGACCCGGTACCCATTGTACAGGAAGTTGAGTGGGCCCCAGGGCTGGTCTGGACAGGTGCGGAGAATCTGGCCCCCACTGGAACTCAATCTCCGGACTGTCCAGCCCGTAGTGAGTCGCTATGCCGACTATGCTATCCCATCTTCATTTCAGCACTGGATTAGAACGTTATTTTCCTAACATTGCAAGAAGTTAAATGGGATGTCTCACTGAGCTCTGTTTCTTTGATAATGTTTCAGATCATTAAGTCAGATATAAATTATTTTGCTTCAGTTTGGATGTCAATATGGCATGGTATGTTCTCAGGATGTGGATTAAGGAGATGGCCTCCAAATGTGGAAAGTAGCTGCAAGTGAGCAGTCATGTTCATCTGCTGTGGGAGCTAATAATGCCTCGCTGTTAAAGGTTAGCATGTTAACTGCTGGACGGGGCCCAGTGGCAGGATCTTCTGACTACAGCAATGAATTTACATTCTGTAAAAGGTGTCAAATTTCTTAAGCAGCTGAATGGATAGTAACTTCTGACCAAGATAGTTATGCAGTTAGGTGGGTGGTTTGAGGTTGAATATGAGTGTGATTTCTTGAATATTCGATTGAGTAGAACAGAGGAATTAATATAGAATTTAATCATGGTCTTAAGTGTAACATTTCCTTGATATCCATTCACTTAAGTTCACTAAAGAACTTAGGTTGCATTCAGAGGGAGGAACTGAAGGGGTAAGACTCTCTGAAAGAGGAAAGCAAGAGAGAGTCACTGATCAGCTCATTGCCCTTTCACAGTGCACGTGATGTATTGCCTTTCCTTAGTACAAAAGTGTTCAAGAAGAGCTAAGATAAATGTATGATTGTTAATGCTATAGCATAAGACAGCTCAGTCACATTTGTGGGCAGGGATAGCATAATCCGTATAGTGACTCGCTATTGGCAGGATGGTGTGGGGATTGAATCCTGGTAGGAGTGAGATTTTCTGCACCCGTCCAGGCCGGCCCTGGGGCCCACCCAGCCACCTGTACAATGGGTACCGGGTCTTTCCGGGGGGTAAAGTGGCTGGGCTGTGGAGCTAGCCATCCCACCCGCTTCTAGCACCGAGGCAATACCTCTACTCCCCCAGGGCCTTAATGGCATGTATGGGGTCCACTTTACCTACCAGTCACATTTATTCAAGGGCGCTGCAAAGTGAATGTTACAAGCTAGTATCAATTGACCCATACATGGACTGCATGTAAAATAGGTGAGCAGAGTAAGAAAACTGTACTTATAAGCAGGCATTTCTGAATTTAATGTAGAAACACTATTGTGTTTTGTCGAGACTGATATCATTGCTGACAGGCAGAAACTACAAATATAATTTGTAGACTATTTATATTCCAGTTCTAGCTTGTAATATCATAGGTGTCACAGTGAAAACTTCTAGTTTGTTGTGTGATTGGTTCAGTCTCTCTGTACTGTGATTGACTGGTCTGCTACATTATGCAGCCAACAGTTTGTTTCAGGGAATTGTTGTTATGAAAATATTTATGTAAATATTTTATGAGTTGAATTTACTCCTGTTTTCAGGCCTGCTTGTCATTTGACAAACATTTTTTATTATTTTTGTTATTTGTTACAGTGACTTGGATCACATCTTAACTACTGGATTCATACTACTCAGTGAAAAGATTTTTGCAGATATGGTAATGAACCAACAGGTTTTATGAAAGGTAGAGAATTTCTTGACTAGCTAAGTGATTTTATCTTCTCAAGAAAGATTGTAGTCAATGGAATATCTCAGATTTCTTGAATAGTGTAAGTAGCATTAGTTTAGTGCAAATGGTTGGAAGTTTCATGTATCTGTTTCTTTACAGGTTGATTTAACTAGTAGGTTATGATGCTGTTGACTGTGCAGCTGTTTTTGAGACCTGTGATAGCTTTGACATTGTGCTGGAGTGATGGATGAGTCTGAATCCTTTTTAATGAGAACTTACCATTTCAACCCGTTAGTGTTGTAATCTAACAAATGCTGCAGTAATCATCAGAAGCATTGCTGCAGTTGCAGTGATGATGCACACTGCCAGACATTGTAGCAGAATGGAGTATGGTAAGTGAGCTGTATATGACCTTTAAATTTGTATTATGTTGTTTCATTAAAGATGAGAAAGTTGCAAGGTGTTGGATTAGGAATGGGAAATGTGCCCATGGGTGAAATGAGATTTGACAGTACAGGAGGACCTTTTTCCAAGTTCAGCCCTTTAGGGAGCATGATGAGCTATAGAATCAGTACTTCAGTGTTACTGGGGTTACTGCTGAATGCCGAGATTTTCAGTGGGGCCATGGATTAAGTTCTGTGTTTCCTGGTCTTATTGCAGTGCTATCCTATAACGTAATCTTATGTAAAAATTGTTAGCCAAACATTTATGCACTTCTGAACTCATAAGTTGAGTCTCAACAGCCTGGAAAACAAGAATTTTGAATATGTGAGTTTTGAGGTTTTTGCAATGGTGTAATCAAAGATTCTGGTCCTGTGGGATGTAACTCTTTGTCGCTGGATAAGTGGTTCCTGATGTTTTAAAAGAACTTGTTGTCTTCATCGTCAAGGTTTTGGAGAGACCTTCAACCGTCAAAGGTGAAGCACCACATTCCGTCAAAGTGTCAGGAACCACTTACCCTGCATAACATCCCAGCGGACAGACTCCTCAGTTTTGAAGGTGTTCCATTTATGGGGTTATCTTTATGACTACAGACTGTAAATTGGAGGAGATATTTTTCATATACATTGAATTTGACATCATTATAGTTTTGTGCTTTTGTGTTATGTTCTTCATCAAGAAGACTTTATATAGATGAATATATTTGTCGGTATTTATGAGTTAAGGTGTGTTGCAAAGTTTTTGAACATTTTGCATGGGATTACTGATTATGCAGTGAATGAATGTCAGTTAATAAAGTTACTGACTGTTGCATTCAGATGTTAGTAAAGCGTGGGTTAGGTACCAAATTGTCAGAAGTCTGTCATGTGCATGCCTGTATCACGGTAGTGGGAGAGAAAAGTTTATTCACGTACCATTTATAAGACTTAAATTTTATGGAAATATTCTATGAGTGTGAATCTTATGGATTAAAAAATCAGTGGTACGTGGTGAAATACAGTATGACTTTTTTCCTTGGATTTGACTCATTTGTGGATATAAACAATGTGTATTTCCCCAAGATAAGTGTACCACATCTAAGAAATTTTTCTCCAGTTATGTATAACAGATATGCTAAAATGCGTGCAGTGTATTAATTACATTTTATATTTGTGAGTTCTTCGTAAGAATATTCTAAGTCTTAGGCTGTCAGCATGGGCAGTTGCAGCTTGAATGACCCAGTCTGCCATGGCACAGAGACAGCAATTGGTCAGTCTCCATTACTCGGCCTTTGCTACTCTTCCATCACCATAGCTGCCACATCAGTCATTTTGCTTCTAGCCACGATACTGTTAACATTATTCAGTAGTGTACATATCTGGAAAGTCTTTTTCTTCATGTCATGCCAATATGGCAGCATAGTGTTGAAGGGCAGGTCTGTGCATGGCCTGGCTACAATGCTATGTTGTGAAATTGAAATATACTTCGAGGAAGCTGCATTCTTTATGCAGTATGTTTAAACGGTGTTACCTGTTTGCAAACTTGAAGCAGAGTGACCATGTGGCAAACATGGTGCCAGAGTCCCACCCCATTTGCTATCAGCCAAGCTCCCTGTCAAGTCCAGACTTTCATACAGGCATTGTGTTCCTAGCATTCTGTGACTTCAAGTTGTACACAGTGAGAAGTTTTTGGTATTGCTAGTAGTATCGTGACTATCCTGCCTCCTGCCTGTGTGTTACACTTTCTCTTGCACATGTCGCAGCAGACTTATTTACTGAACCTTATATTTTAAATATCAATGTGATGCTGTCCATCAGTAGAGAGTTACGAGATTTTTCATGCTGCCAACAAACCTTGTCCAATATCACATTTAACAGTAAGTTTTGGGATGGCTTGCAGTCAATAATTTATGCTGTTCAGGCAGCTGTTGCTCCAGAACTTATATCAGGGTTATGCGAAGTTGGATTTGTGGAACTTTTATGGTTGTGTGGACGTGATTCGTGAAAACTAAGCGTTAAGCTTAAATTTTTTAACTGCATGTGTTTTTCATATTCATGTAGAACCATACTACAGAAATATACTTTCTTGCAATAATTCAGTACTATAGCCTCCAACCAAACAAGTTGACTGCACTCCCCACATAGTAGTATGAGACGGACTGCAGCTCCTGTCAGTAATGTTCAGAGAATGTGAATGGACCAGTTACTGTATGTGTACCATGTGCAGCAAGTGCAGGAATTGTAACCAGTGGATCTACCAGAGTATGTAGCGTTTAGACAGTGACATATGGCACAGAAAAAGGCAATCAAAACCGCATTTCAAGTCGTCGTGCGCGGCCCCCCCCCCCTGCTTTGAGGAAGCCAGTTTCCCCATGCATGCAGTTGTGAGCTGCCAGAATTGCAACATGTGGTTAGAGGGAACCATCATTCTTAAGAGTGATACATTTTCAGCATTATTTTCCAGTATAAATACCGGGTGTTGTATTGTTGATGATTTCATACTCGGGTCTTTCGTGCTACTACCAAGACTTACAGACACCAGTCAAACTTTTCAGTTAACAAGCTACCCACTGTTTCGGAGACTGAGCTTATTGCAAGCAGGGGAGGAATGCGTGTCCAGTATAATCAGGTGCATTCATATTTCACCAATGCTGTAACTCATTACTTAACGTCGTATTTTAATCATTTGGAAGGCCTATGTACAGCACAATGGTTGTCTCAGTCACCAGACCACAATTCTTTGGAGTTATGCTTGTGGTACACACTGAAAACTAAGTTTATTGAACAAAAGTGAACACAAGACACCAGCTTTTGGGTTTTGTTCAGTGTGCTGTAGCAGAAATGGAAAGACCAGAAGTACTGCAGAATCTGCATAGGCTGTGAATACGCTGTGCTGAAATTGTGATTGAAAATGATGATAACTGATGCTTCAGTTGTAATGTTAGTTGTCTGTGACTCCTGGACATTCAGTAATAAAGTTTTTGTTGCCGTTACACTCATGGCCATCTGTGCCTCTAAAATCTTCGTGTATCTTTGCAACAAAACTTCAGGACTCATATGAAGTTTTGTTCAGTGTTCAGCACAACACAATGCCATGTCATTCACATGGATACAAATTCTTCACTCTCACACAACATTGTATTATTGTATTCAAGCACTACTTGTTTGATGGAAAGCGATCATCATCAGGCATTCTTCTACTGAATCTTTAAAATCAAGATAAAATGTTTTTATTTGAGAGACCTTTGGACAGGAGGCTGAGTGGGTGTCAAGGCTGTTTTGTACATGGTGATGAAGAGGACAGGTCTTTCCTCTGCCAAGAATTAAACTCCAACAATCTGGTCTTTGGCCACTGACTTTACAGACTGAACTGTACAGCTCTGTACCCCACCTAATACATCCTGCAAGTGGTCTTGTCACACATGAAGAAGTTTGATTTGTTTGGTTATATGGCTCATATGGAATGTATAGGCTTTCATTATTTGCAACGTTACAGCATGCTGTCTTGTGACAGTACTCGAAGTTTATTTACCACGTCATGTGCACTGAACACAGGGATGGAGGGTGCTACATATCGTTTTAACTTTTTACAAATGGAATCAAGAGTAGGGCCTTTGAATGTTTACTGCTTAAGTTACTCCACTGAACACCTTTCCAAGTCATCGAACCCCGACCTTTCAGACTGTTGAAGGTCACATTAGTTAACAACTGCCACAGCCCACATTTGTCTGTAAATTTAGATAAACGTTGCGATTTCTCCTGAAGAAGACTAAGCGGAAATGTAACATAAGGTTACAACATTTCTCAGTGATGTGTATCCAGCGCAACTAATAGCAGTGGCCTTTATATAATCAGGATATGGAATGATTACGTGGGATTATGGTGGGCCATACGGCTGTAGTGGTGAAGGCGGAAACCACGCTAACGTGCAGGATCCCGAGATATAGGCTTACCCGCATAGTCACGTGAAACAAATTACAATCACGCCTCGAAATTAATCGCGCTGTTAATGAAGGCAGCAATGGTGAACAGTGTTATAATATGACTGTGTTTCCAGTATAGCTGGATTATGTCGTAAACCTTACCCTAATTAGGAGAAACATAACTGTTTCGTTAAAGCGGTTTATTTACGTGGCTTCATGTGGGGAATGGCAGTAAGTTGTAGGAAGAATCTGTGACTCCTCTTTACTCGCAGATGCTACATTCCGCCTGATGAACTAACAAGAACTAGAAATTAATTAGAAACGGAGCCGTTCTGTGACTGGATTGACGTAATATTCGCGCGATAATGCGTGGCACCTCTAGCTATGATTTCGACACGTAATCATTCATTTGATCCCTTCGTATATATTATAGTCCTAGACGGATACAATGAAATTACAGTTTCACTGAATCTCCTGTCAATGATTACGTGTCAAAGAGGCCGTGGAATAGTGCGTGAATATTGTGGTAGCCAGTCGCATGACGTGCACGTGGCTAATGTAATAGAATGTGAGAGGCAGGTACAGTAACTAACATTTAAGTAGGAACGAATACATCACTTTATGAATTATATTTTATGTGATTTATTGTTGGCAGCCGCACAGGATACGAGACATAGACGGATCTTTGGCCTTGTATGCGCTTATGGAAGGTAATGACTTGGTACTGTTTCGTTAGGTGTGTTACCAACAAGAGATAACCGTAGTTAGATGGTAACCTTACACCGCAGTGGAAGGGACGCTTGAGTGGGTATTTCTGGCCCGTATTTGCCGAAGAAAGTTTGTAACAGCGTCGCTTAGTGCATATTGCTATTCTAATGATGAGGGTCAGTGTATTGGTATTCACGTCTAACTTCCTCCAGCGGCAAACTTAGGAAAAATGATTATCCTCGTTGCTGCCCGTCCGTAACTTCGCGTTGTTGAGGTTCGGTACTTTCAGTGAAGTTTGTTTTTATGGGCAGAAATGTTGCGCGTATACAGAAATCGTTTTCGTAGTAGATTTTATGTTGCAAAATAAGTAATGACGTTAACAGCCACAACAATTTTATTTTGAAACTTTAACTGTGTACTGATTTTATCTAATAGTATTAAGGTGGATGCACATTATACGACACGGCGTGACAAATCCAACGTGCATTCACATCTACCGGCAGTGATAGAATATTTTCTTCTAATCCAAACGACAGTCTTTGTCGTTATCTGTCGGTGACCGGCTGCTGTGAATTCGAGCATGCCAAAACCATACAAAAATATTTTGTCGTGTCGTGCCGCATAATATGAGTCGACCTTTATACGTACACACTCACATGGTAATAGTTTTCTTTCTATTTCCGGCCTGGACAACTTGTATTCCCCCACCCTTATTAAAACTCAGAATAATTTCTGTAATATCTGTAGTTAAGATATCTGTAAGTACAAAAATGTTACAGCACTCGACATTTCTGGAACCTCCTTTGTTTCTTTCTAATAACGTTATGTCTGCCAGACGGAAGAAATCTTGCGTTAGTTAACCCATGGGATTCGACTCCGTATTTTTTCCTGTTGTTGGTCTCACTTAAGCGTTTCACCTATTTCCAGACTTCTTACTTTGGAGAAAGTTTCGTATCAAGAACGCTTCAGTAGAAGTTGCCAGCGTTACGGATGTCTCGTGTACTTTCGTTTTGTTTCTTTCCCTCATGGGGCTTCCACATATTTATACGACGTTTCTCGTTGTCTGTCTTTTTTTTTTTGGTGGTCATTTTTTTTTGGAGGGGGGGTGGCTTAGCGTAAGGAAGTAGAAAATAAGTTTGCGGAAGAGTCGACGGGAAGGATGATCGCGCTCTAAGGTACCTGATAAACGTTACAGATGACATCGTCCGCATTCAAAGGACAAAGGCGGGCAGGAGATGAAATGAACGCTATTCGGGGGCCCAGGTTTGCGACTGTGTAAGGAATGCATGCCAGGTTTGCGAGTATGTAATTCACACTTCCTACGTATGTCCCCAGCTTATGCGGTCTCGGAACAGTCCCGGGCTGGACCCCACTTCGTGACGAAACTTAGATTTCAACTTCTACATTGCTGTGTTTGAATTTTTTAAGTCGTCCAGTGACTGTCTGTCAGTTAGGTTGTGTATCAATGAACTGAGGTGATGATTATGTTTGTTGAGTTGCACTGCGCTGTGGAGGATGCCATCGTGGCGCATTGTATTGTATTAGTCAGACGTATAATCATTAATCCCAATTTAAAAATTTCGCCTAATTCTGTAATGTAGTTTTCGAAATTAAATATGCGGACAAAGGCAAGGTAGAAGTTTGTCGTATATTTGTTTTTGAAAGCTCCTGGGGATGCGACAAAATCTTTAATTTCTGCGCTGCGTTGCCTTTGCGGTTTGCTTCAGATTTCATTGTGGTTGTGATTTCGAATATCAGTTCAGTGTTGAATTTGTGACACAGCTTCTAAAAGCTGTATTGTCAGCCACTAGATATTTCAAGAATTGTCGGTGAGAAGTCGCAAATAGTCTCCGAATACCTTACACGACTTTTTACTTTTGGTAATCAGCCCTAACTTTAAAACAGTCTGGGTAAAAGAAAAAGTCCTTGTAATCAGGATTTCTTCGTCATTAACGTTGTTTTGGTTACCTTTTCATTGTCACGTTATCTTTCAAGCTCGTAACGATCGTGCCACTTACATACCTTGAGGGATGGATCCACTTTCCTGTAGATGCCAGGACTGTATGCCTTTGCTTTACCTGTCAGATACCGGCATCGTCTTGCTGTCGTCATTCCAACGACCAAACCCATATCTGCTATAGGTTTTAAGCGTTTGGAGTCGCTGTGTGCTTAAGCTGTGTCGTAGCATTCCGACCAACCTTGGTACGTCAGCAAGAGGCAAATTCACAAGGATTTGGAGGTTCCGTGTTCGACCACATCAGAGCACTCGCAGAGTTTCAACTCAAAGTTAGTCGCTGTGGGGGGGGGGGGGGCCGCCACAGTTTTGCAGCGTGGAAAGCACTTCTGCAAACCATGAGCGGTTTGAAGGCGCCGTCGCGCTGAGCAACTAAAAGCGACCGAAGCCAGACGAGAGTGCCCTAACAAGGTGGCCGGGTTGACGTATGCTGACTGAGGTATCCCGTGATGATTCGCAGTTGTGAGACTATTGCCAGCGTATTAACCTGTAGCTACATACAGGTGGACTCCTTTCCAATGCAACTGACCCTCAGTACCAGCTAGTGGAACGTCATGCAGTAAAAGTTTGGTGTTGACAGTGAGACACCGAGACTAGTGACATACAACATTTCTTATGGTCGATATATGTTAACCATCCCGTTGTGTACTTGTTCACAGGATAGTGTATATACTGGTGGGCCGGGTTAACGTAGTCGGTATGGCGACTGGCTAGGGTTTGGATGGTCCTGGGATCGAATTTTCCGCACCCGTCCTGACTGGCCCTGGAGCCAACCCAGCCTCCTATACGATTGCTACCGGCTTTCTTTCCCGGGGGTAAAGCGTGCGGGGCGTGGCGTTGACCACCCACCCCAATCTAACGCCGAGATTAAAGAAAGAGAAGAGCTGTGCTTGTACCTCCCCTCTTGGCCTTCACGGTCTGTTTTAGGGTGGCCTTTACATTTACCTTTTCATGTGTGTATTGATATGATTAATACAAAATGCAGGAAAATGGAAGTTTTTTAATTAGAGTTGAAGACGAGCGTTATTAAACTTTAGAACTTAGCAAAAATCGCCACTTTTCTTGGCCATACAAACAGGGCTGTGGAGTCGGTATACAAAAGCTCTGACTCCGACTCCTGGATTTTTAAAACTTCCGACTCCGACTTCTCGATTTTTAAAACTCAGACTCCTACTCCTTCATAAAAGCTCAATGTGTATTAATAATGGTAAACCTATAAGACATTTCATCACCACCACGTGAACCATCAGGCTACTTTTTTGACTTGTAACCTATTTTTAAATATAAGACTAATGGTTACTGTGGCTGTCAGGGCTCTGGGGTTGGAGTATCTAGACTGAGTATTTAGACTGAGGTCGGAGTCGGAGTCGGTACATTTTTACCGACCCCGACTCCACCTAAAAATTCCTTGCGACTCCGACTCCACCTAAAATTCCTTCTGACTCCGACTCCACCTAAAATTCCTTCCGACTCTGACTCCACCTAAAATTCCTTCCGACTGCGACCCCACCTAAAATTCCTTCCGACTCCACCTAAAATTCCTTCCGACTGCGACCCCACCTAAAATTCCTTCTGACTCCGACTCCACCTAAAATTCCTTCTGACTCCGACTCCACCTAAAATTCCTTCCGACTGCGACCCCACCTAAAATTCCTTCCGACTCCGACTCCACCTAAAATTCCTTCCGACTCCGACTCGACAGCCCTGCATACAGAGACAGAAGGACCGTCTTCTCAAATGTCCGCCTTTTCCCTCGCGAAGTGCTGACATCAGCCATCACGTCCTAATGCCTGCACTCTCCATAATTTTTTACAGTTTTATTTTATTTAATTCCATTATTAACAAATGATAGGCCTGAAGTTTGAGATGTGTAAGGGAATTTGGATGGTACAAAAAACAGTCTGGTACTGCGTGTTGTCTGTTGTGGGCGTTTTAATTTTGTGCAGAATTTAGGAAGTTTGTATGGGGGTGTGGGAGGGGGGGGCGTTCTCCTTGCGTAATGCCGTTGCCCATAGGCTCCGTCTCATAAGGTCTGGCATGTGATGACATAAAACTGAATCAAGCACATCGCTTTATATGTAATGAATTTGTCAGAGAAACACATAACATGCGGTGGCTGAACTGCTAGCACGCGTCTAGAATCCAAATGCACGTCATTGTCAAGTCGTGTTGAATGCAGGCTATCAACAGCGAAAGAGTAAAAACCTAACACCCCTTCCCCCCCTCCCCAACACCATAAGTTGTGCTTAGCGCGTGGGGAATAGCTAATGCAAGAGGAGGAATCCTGCAATTCTTGGCACACATACAACAAAGCGTATGTTCTTTGTTGCGTCATGAACGAAAGAACTTCTTGAAAAAAGAACCGTGGTTTATCGACTAAGGAGGGACAGAAAAGGCGCATATTACCCACACACACACACACACACACACACACACACACACACACACACACACACACACACACACACACACACACACACACACAAACGCACACCTCTTGCCTTCTTATTAAAGACGTGTCCTTACTTTGGTTGTGCCATACAGTGATAATTATATCCTCCATTGGCAATACGTCACTTATGGGTAAGAAGGGATTAAATCTGCTTGTAACCCGTATACTAAGTCTGATCTGAAATCAGTTTCCCCAGATGTTTCGTCTTAGTATCTAATTATGTTCAGTGAGTTAAGGTCGAGTTTATGTTAGTTGGTATGCACTAAAAATCAAAGACGGGTTTTCCATTCTCTTAGAAACTACACTAGTCCCTCGGTAATCCGGGCTCCGTTAATCTGGATCCCTGGGTAATCCGGACAATTCAGGGTCACCTGTAGTGTCTCCTTCACCCCGATGATCCGGTCATTGTCCGGATCACGGGGGAAATTCGCAGACAATCCGTACTCCAAGACTGGTGGCGTGGGTGAAGCGGGAGGAGTCAGCAGCTACTCTTTAACTCCTCAGCAATGTGGACGTGATCTCTCGAGTGGCGTGGCTCTCTTTCTGTCTCATTTCGCTATTAGAGTGAAGTGATAGCGACAGAATGTCACATTATTATTATCCGAATTTCTCACTTTTCAGCTTTAGCTGGGAGAGTTTCGCCTATCCTGGGATGTATCATCAACAGGATTAGGCTCGGTGGTCTTATGTGTAATTTAGGAAATTTCTTACAATTAAACATGTGCCAAGAATTACCACTTTTTGCATTTGTATATATGTGTTTGGGTGCAGGTTAAGTCGCTTTAGACTTTGTGACCGTGACTTTGGAATTATTCCCGTAGCTGAAATTACTATCGGGACCACTTGTACTGCGTCGTGCTTCCACATAACACGTATTTCGTTCGCCAGTTCTTGGTATTTGTTTTGTTTTTCGGTTATTGTTTTGGCGAGACTGTGTGTGTTTGGAATAGCTATGTCTATTAGAAAGGTATTTTTTGTTTTCTTTGTTCGTGAAGGTTATGTCAGGTCGGTTGGAAGGTATTGTTTTGTCCGTAATAATGCTACGATTCCAGTACAATTTGAAGTTGTCGTTCTCCAGCACGTTTGCTGGTTTGTACATATAGTATGGGCGTTTGTCTTCAATTAGTTCAGCTGCTTCTGCCAGTTTCTGGTGTATAACTTTTGCTACTCCATCATGTCTTTTTATACACTCGGTAGGTGCCAGCTGTTCACATGCTGCAGTAATGTGCTGAAATGTCCCCGGTTCTTTTCCACATCTTCTACACATCTCGTCTATGTTTGACTGCTTCAGAATATGTTTCTTGCAGTTTCTTGTTAGTATGACTTGGTCCTGTATTGCTGTTAAAA
This sequence comes from Coptotermes formosanus, assembly GCA_013340265.1. Lineage (NCBI taxonomy): Eukaryota > Metazoa > Arthropoda > Insecta > Blattodea > Rhinotermitidae > Coptotermes > Coptotermes formosanus. The sequence goes on along the minus strand of BLKM01009790.1, from coordinate 380,423 downwards.
AGCTGTTACTATTACTGTTATCATCATCATCATCATCATCATCTCCTCCTTTATGCAGGGTATTCACACTTATATACCTGAAACAAACCATGTTTCTAGGGTATACAGTGTCGCAGCTATTCCGCGCGTACTGTTAATGGTGCATATAACGCTGTCTTCAATATTAAACTCTTCTGTGCTTCTACATTAGCACTTTCCGCAGTGTGTGTGCTGTGCCCAATATAGCTGTTTTCTGTAGTTCCTTGATATCGTGCTTTCCCGCTAAGCTGCTCAAGTATTTTCTGAAGGATTTTGAAGTGGTTACAGTTGCTCCTGTTATTACTGGCGTCACCTTTGTTGTTACATTCCACGTGCGCTGTATTTCTATTATAAGGTCCTTCCACATGCGCTGTTTCTACTATAATGTATTATTATTATTATTATTATTATTATTATTATTATTATTATTATTATTGCACAGTATTTATGCTCCAAGAAGTTATACTTCTGCACTGAGTGCTGTTTTGTTTGTATGTTACCTATACCATGGATTTTCCCCTCGGTGGTCCGGATTCCCGGGTAATCCAGGGCACCCCACCCCCATCCGGTCTGGATTGCCGCAATTTAACCAGCCATGATTAACTTAACTCATGCACGCTTAAGTTGTTTCCTGTTTCAAAACCAAATACGAAAGGATGAAGACAAAAGGCAGGCAACCCAGTACTTTGTTTTGGGCTGTAGGGGTGTCGTATTATGGGGTTTGAACCACTCTAGGTCATTGTACGCATTTTTGTGCACTGCAGTTAGGCCTATACAGGTCTGCAGGTATTTATTGTATTCTTGTATATCGTCTTCTTTAAAAAAAAACGTCCGCCTGAACCACGACGTTGCCGCTTGGCCCACTGACCGCTAGGCCCACGGCCGCTACAGCCACGGCACCGATTTTGCTGGGGGGGCCCCCCCCCCCCCCAGGGCACCTTTTTTCCTTATCGGCGTCAATTCTCTCAACAGTCGTTCATTCACACCTGCTACTGCTGACTAATCATGTCCTGTTGTGCCAGGCCTCACTCTACCATTGAATCACTTTCAAAGTGCACTGACCCGTAATCCGTAAACGGCATGCTGAATTCCATTCTTCGGTAGCTTAACCTTGTATCTCGGCTCTTTAGCACTGCTTGAAATGTTCCAGACCATGTATTTAACTCTCTTTCACTGAATTGGTGGAATTTATTTTTTTTTTTCAGCACCGTAAGGCCTTGTAGCAGCCGGTCCCAGTGGCCGCGCGGTCTGAGGCGTAGGTCTGCGGCCGAGCGCTTGCTGGGATCGTGGGTTCGAATCCCACCGGGGGCATGGATGTTTGTCTCTTGTACAGTGTTTGTCTTGTCAGGTAGAGGTCTCTGCGACGGGCCGATCCCTCGTCCAGAGGAGTCGTACCGACTGTGGTGTGTGTCTGAGTGTGATCAAGTGAAAATAAACAACCCCGACACCTACTGTGAGTAGGTAGAAGAGGTAAGGACTACGAAGGTCTTGTAGTAAAGATTTGGCGTTTACAAAGACATCTTTCCAGGAACGTAAATATTAATATGCATAAAACGTAATGTCTGTTGTTTTATGTGGGTATGAAAGTCGGTCGGACGCTGATGATGTTTGCGAACGGGTCGATGTGGAGAATATTTGAACCTAAGAAGGAGGGAGTTGGGGGAAGCTGGATAAAACTGCACAATGAGGAACTTCAGTACTTATCCTTCACTCCTGTATTAGTAGGATACTCAAATCAATGAGGATGAGATGGGTGCGGCATGTGGCGCGCATCGGAGAGAAGAAAAATTTAAACAACGTCTCGGTATGAACGCCTGAAGAAAAGAGATGACATTTAAAAGGACCTTAAAGGAATAGGATGGTGGACTGGGTTCATCTGGCTGGGGATAGGGATTTATGACAGGCTGTTGTGAGAACGGCAATGAACGTTAGGGTGCCGTAAAATGCAGTGAGTTTCTTGAATAACTGAGTAAATATTGACTTTGCAGTGGGGACTCTGTTCTGTGGAGACAGTTACAGTGTGGTGATTTGGTGATTATTATGTGTGCTTGCGATTGTCGTTCGTTCACTTTCGGCGCTGAAACACAGACGCAATGACGGATAGCATGTCCTAAAAACGGGCAACCCTATTCGAAATTCGTGATATTCACTATGCCGACTGGAGTTTTTCGTGGTTTTACACAGTCCTTCCAGAGAGATGCCGAGATAGTACCTTAAAGCAGGAAAGGACCACTTTTTTCCCAACGTACTTTCTATTCAATTGTACATTATCATTCAGCCCTGCATAGTCTGAGTTACTGACAGCGTCGTTAAATAAACCACAAGTGAACAACTAAATAAACAAGCATGTTGACACATATGGTGAGTTTTATAGCTATTGCTGCTGTGAAACTAACTTATTGGTCCCATCGGACGGGCTTTCCGTAGATGCTTCCTCTCCATCCACCGGCTTCCCCGGGCTCGAAGAAGAAAAACTCACCTTATATTCTGGTCATTGATCAGTCAGCGGGGGTAACATCCTGACGGCATCATTAATTGCTGATTCTCTTCTCCCTGCGTGACTGTCACGAATATGACGGTGACTCCGTAATTAAGTGGCAGGTGCATCCTTCTGGAATTGTCTGTAATTCGGGTTCGCTCACCTCCGTGGTCTGACGTCACAAACACATTGTTAATCATGTGAATCCCAAGCAATCTGCATTCTGCCCCACTGTGTACAAGTATATGCGTGCCTTATATTTCTGAAAAAAAAAAACTATTTTCTAAACAGCATTTACTGCTTGACGGAGGTGCATTGGAAGTCCGTAACAGAAATATGGGGATAATATTAAAATGCATCATAAGTAAGGAGGTTGTGAGGGTAGGATAGCACTGTCTCAGGATGTGTCTTGTGATGAGTTTGATATTCGCGGATTTGAATAATCATGTTCAGTTAGGCCCCATTATAGGTGGGTACTTAATGGTACACAGAATGAGACCTTTCGTACCAGAGCACTAAAAGGGGATTCCCACCTAGGCGGAAGAATTAAGAGTGAAAGCAGTGCATTTCATCGTCATTATTACCAGATTTTTTTTTAAACAAAAGTTATCGTCGGTAGATCCGCTTCTGCTGGGGAAACACGCTAATTTCACCTTCTTCGTTCCAGTGGCGGGTCAGCTTCCTACCCCAGCAGCAAGCTATGCGTGTCGCTTCTGATGAACTCGTTTTTTGACGCGATGTTCTGGTCACGTGATTCGTTTCACTATTCTTGTTTCACTTTCACTCAAAAACATAGGCTTGTCGCACACTGGCGTAGCGGCCGTGTTGCTACATCTGCGCTGTGTTCGGTATCATCATCATCATCATCGTCGTCGTCATCATCATCATCATCATCATCATCATCATCATCATCGTCTCCTCCTCCTCCGCCTTGCACCCTTGACCACCTGCCACCTACATCGTGCGATAATCTCTTCATACGTCTTTCTACGTTTGTTGATGCATATGATTTGCAATTTTTAACAGTTTTCGAATCGAGTTTCTATGCATTGTATCGAAATATTGAATCCAATTGGTTTTAGATTTCGAAATGTTGCCCAATATGTGTTTTCTGTTTTTTTTTTAATATTTCTTCGTTTATTTTATCGTCTATCCAGTTGGATTTCGCTGTTCGTTTTACGAATTACAATCCAGTGCCTGCAATTATGAATAAGACTGCCTGAAAATTTGCAGTCCTATTGCCATAATTCCTGTCCCTAGACTAGGAACCTAAGGTGGCGCTGGATTTCATGACGGGCGTTTGGGGGTTTTTCTCTTCACCGCCACGTTCGTATTCTCCCATTCCTTTTTCCACTGTGTATAGAGGACTGTGACCATGGGCGTGATTACCAGCAGAAAGAAGCTGATAATTCTCGGTGCATGTTATGCATCTGCGGTCCAAGTAGGCCTACTGCGATGAGTTGTAAGTCCAAATACCGAACACTGGAAGAAAATTGTACATAGTGTTTTGTAGGGATCGGAACGCTCGGCTTCACTCCGGGGGGTGACAAAAATTAAACTTTTCTGAAAATAAAATAAGGGGGGGGGCATTGTTTTTATTTTTATGTTTCGATTTTTGGTACTGTATATTATAACCGATAGACTGTTTTGATTTATGGACTGTGGGTTTTTGACATATGGTATTTATTGCTTGAGTTTTGGTTTTTTATGTGGTATTTTGTCTTTTTATTTCGAAATTGTATTTCCATAGAAAACTTGGGACTGCTAAGGTTCAAACAATAAGAAATTGAAGCGACCTGCTTGTTCTAGTTCATTGCCGGTGAGTTTAACTTATGCTAGTACAATTTATACGTGCGTGTGTAATTTCACTTCCAGTTTCTTGCAAATGTTTCACTGAAACAGAATAAATTGCAGACAGTTTTTTTAGTGCTGTCATCAGTAATCAGCTATGAATTTTCACAGTAATTTGTGACAACGGATTGTCTACAGCCTTTAAGCTTTACATGTTAAGAGTAGAAGCAAGATGAGTGACGGAAATTACAGAAATTGAACAAATTACAGTAAATATTCTTTGAATTTATCAAAACGTATAGTAGGCCTCTTGTGGTAGATTCTACTTGTTGCATCAACGTAATCACTTCGGCTCATAACATTTCCGTGGAACGATATAAGAAAAGTGCGACGGAACTGTGAAGTGACATATATCGTTTAAGAGGGAAATTATATTAAAACCTGATAAACGAGTAACGGATACTTGACGCAGTAAAGGTAGGGAGGCAGGAAGTTCTATGTGAAACTGAAACTAATGTGAGAAACTTTACGGACTGCAGAGGGCTACAAAAAAGCGTGAAGGCTGCAAGCATTGTAGGAGACATTGTGTATGCGTCTTCTTTTTGGTACAAGGATACAGTATATTAAGGTCAGGTGATTATGGAGGTCAGGGTACATGGTTATCATTGAAACAACATGACGTTCATTTAAACTTATGTTTTAATGTCATAAAATGCTTTATTCCAGTTTTTCTTTGTGGCGCCAAGTACTTGCTGCCGCACTAACTTCACATTGAATACGAAGTTTCAGACTTACTTATTTTTATGTAAAGATGTCTAAGTGCTAAGAATTCCTGCTTAGTCCCTGTAGGTCACTTGTCTGAATCTTTGCCCGGAAACTGGCTGTCGTGACTGAGGTTTCCCGTGACTTACTTAGTCCATGTAGACAAATTTTAGACCATTATTAAAATAAGTCACGGCCTTTTCCTTCATCTTTTGCCATTCATGTAGTTACAGTTATCCTTCCATTAGATATGTCATGGATCCTCTCCATTCTGCAGTGTTTACGAGAAACACATTCTTGTGTGTTATTTGTTCGTAATTTGTATGTTTACCTTACGCATTAGAAAATTATCATTTCATCAGTTTCTTGTATGAGAGAATTCTTGGGTTGCGTGATTTGAAATTCTCACAATGATGTTGACGCCATATAGTTTGGTATATAAGGTATTTAGGTACCAAAGTACACGGCGTCGTATCTGAGAAGACTGCTTACATCCGCTCGGCAGATTCTATGATGTTTAGGTTACTTAACAGTACTCTTTGAACTGCGTGTGATATATAATTGTGATTTGTCAGTATGAGAATTTGGGAAGAGGCTGTTGGGGTCTGTAAAAAAACGTCGGGGTTGCCAGTGCAACGTTCGAGATTCAAATGCAGTACCTTCCAGGTACAAGTTGCAAGAGTTGCTGCTGCCCTAACGTGTCCAGTATGTCTTTTACGTAGCAGGGTGTTGAAACGTTCTGATTCCTTCACAAACGTGCAGTTCTTCGGTACCTTACGAAAAGAGCATATTGCTTTGGGACTGCTGCTCGTGGACACGCGACCATTAGCAAACAGCCTGCATCTTTTCATGTGGGCGTGTACGATATACAGCCTGCGTTTTCAAGTATGAGCGTGGAATAACCCAAATGATTCCTGGCACTGCACTTATTACCGAAATTTTAACTCTGCTTTCCTGTTTCAACAGAAACAGTACATTTCTCCCAACTGATTAACACTGTCGAGTGGATATGCACAGCTGGAACACTACTGACCTGCATTTGGAAGGTACCGGCTTCTGATTCCTGGCGGACCACCGAGTGTTGTTGCTAGTATCTTTATTATTGATTGATGATTTTTTTAGTGATGCCTTCAGAAGCTGAGATTCTGTGGCGGCTAATGATTGCATGATTCATGAATAATGAACTACAAAGGATGTGAAAGGAAGCGGTGTAGGGTAATTTGAGCTACTGTCTTGCCATTGGTCGGGACAGACTGAGGAAAACTAGGAGAAAGGATATCTGTTCTCTGGGCCGAGATTTGAACCCCGGTCCTCCCGAGTATGAAGGTCTGCTAAACACTCGATTATGGCTTTCGATTTGTGGCTGATGTGTCCCTGGAATTAACTCAGTATCCGGTCAGCTCTCTTAGTGGTGTCCCTTAAATAGGCTCTTATTGCTTCAGACATTCCACCTAATTCATCTATCGCACTCACCGTAACGTATCGTATTTGATTCGCATAACCTTAGCATATTGACGAGAAGACGAGGACTAAGATGTAGGCAACTACTGGATGATCTTAAGGAAGAGAGAAGTTTCTGGAATTTTAAACAGAGCTCACTAAAGAGCATTCTCTGGAGGACTCATTTTGGAAGAGGCTATGGTCCTGTCGCAAGACAGACTACACAACTAATGAACCTTATGACTTAATGCAGCGCCATAAAACCAAATAAACAGCTTATCGCCAATAGTAAGAAGTGCTGTCTCTTGTGACCAAAATTGAAATTTATGCCTTAGATTCTAAGATGGTTCTTCTCATCCCCTGATGAGGGATCGTTGTATGGCCGTGCTTTAAAATAATACGATGCTTAACGAAGGCTACTGAAAATAAAGAGGAACTGTGATGTTAAAAAATATTATTTGTCAATACGTTTGAGTTCATGCATTGAAATATTTAGAGTGTTTATTTAAACTACGTCACGAACTTCTTTCAATATTTCCGTGTCCAGAGAATTGATTTGTAGCTCCAATACACCCTTCGTGTGCAGCTAAACAGACATCTCTTTATCTCTGTTAGTACAACCCCATTATGTAATAAGATAGTGGAAAAATTCGGCATGCAAAATGCTCACTCTTTGTGAGTGGTGTAGGCACGTAGCCTGTTTCTAAAGACGCGTAAGGAGAGCCACCACAAAAAGGTTCTGAACATTGTTTCTGATCTGACACCATTTTTATTACACGACGTTCTGTAATGCGAGGTTTCACAAGAAGGCAACTATTGCGTTGTAGCAGAACTGACTGTACTTGAAAAATGGGGCAGAGTCGTTATGAAGACGCGAGTAGCCACTCAGCTGAGTAAAAAATTCACACCTTCTATGGAATCCGAGATTTCATTACGTTGTACACAAAAACCGGCCACTAGGCTGTAACTTGTTCGTGTTTACTTTTCTAAGATACACCTTAACCTTTTAAAGCCTAGCGGTAACTTTACATACGACCAGGTTTAACATTAAAAAATTCTACGTGGTGCCCACATTGCGTTTATGTGTTTTGTACGGATCTCAGAACAAACAGCAACTTTTGCCTTATAAAACATTAACAGACTGGTTTTTATAAACTAAGTGGAGAGTGTTTACAGCGCGGTACGCACGGAGTCCTTATATAAAACAGATACTCTTCGTGTTTAAAGGGTTAATATCATTCTTATTTATGCACATGAACTTTCAACGTTTTCTGTTCAATGCAGTCTGCGAATGACGCAGTTCTGGCCTTAATTTAAACGTATGAAACCATTTCGTCGATTCGGTGCATACAGGATAAACATCAAGGGCGATTTTAGTTTACTTTTCCCAAGTATATACAAAAATGCTCATTTTAGTTATGCATAGTTATGTTGTTAGCACTGTAATTCTTGTCTGAAGTTTGTTGGATTTCTAAGTAGCACATGATAGCAAAAACGGCCGAAGTTTTGCAACAGTCCTTCGTGATGAGTTCCGCGCTCTTCTGGGATATTACGCAGCGTCGAATGGTAATCCTTTACCGACGTTTCGGGACAACGTTTCGGTGCCATCTTCTAGGGCCAAGAACTCCAAGAAGAATATTCTTCTTGGACTTCTTGACACTTGAAGATGGGATCGATACATTGTCCCGAAACGTCGGTAAAGGATTACCATTCGACGCTGCGTAACATCCCAGAAGAGCGCAGATCTCATCAGCATCGCGGCGGAAGCCTGAAGTCGCGGACAGTCCTTCGTGATCTGTGATACTTCAACGTCACTTGATCTCTGAAGTGAAGGCAGCAAGAGTCTCTGAAAAGTCTGTAAATTGTTACCACTTTTACAGCATCTGGTATGGTCGAAGTATTGGACAACTATTCTGGACCGTCAGGAAGAATGCACGATATTTTTCCGAAACATCAGCAAAATTTAAAATTTTGGACCGATGCGATAGGATTTAAGTGAATGAAAACTAGCGTCGCAGTTTTACCGTAACCTGATGGAACAGGCAGAAAGTTGGTTCGAATGTCACCGATTTTTACCAGTTCGAGACGTTGCGCAACCTAAATGAACGAGTAATTTTTGTGTTGGTTCTCAGAACATAGAAGTGAACAGCTTTAGTGGTTCCGTCCTCATAGGCGTATGTGCAATAACATGCTGAGAGAAGCATCCTGTCTCCGTTCGTTTGAAAGCTTCTTTGCCCATGTCTGTGTGCATACGAAATATCTGGGTTTTATTAGATCTGGTACTGGAAAACAGTAACACAAAATGGACTTGTCCTATATCGACCAATCAGGACAGCACCCTGACTTAAAAGCTTTTCTGTGTACCTGGTTTAAAGTTTTAAAAATTGGAACATTTTAGTGAATGAAAAAAAAAGTAGCAGAATTGACTGCTATGTCTTATTGTGTTTGTCACTATGACAAGTTTTACCAGCGGTGTCGTGGAGTAGTAACTGGAGGGCATGACGGAAAGGATGAACAACCTCAGGGTATCCCGTTTATCGGCTTACGACGTCTGCAAATTTCCTGGAACCTGATACTGTGCATTACCGTGTGTACAAGAACCGTTCCTGAACCAGATGAATCCAGTCTTTATCGTCACATCTTCTTTTTCTAAAATCCATTCTTCCCATATACACCTATGTCTCCCAAGTAATTCCTTTGCTTCAGGTTTTCAGGCTGGAATTTTGTATTTGTTTTTCTGCTCCCATTGCATGCTATATGTCCACTCATCTTATTACCCTTGATTCCATCATCTTAGTTGTATTTATTTAAAGGGTATAAATTATGAATCGTCCTGTAGTCTTTGTTTCGGTCATTACTTCCAGCCCGTTTGATTCAGACGTTCAGTCACATTAAACATTAAGAGTACCAAACGCATTCCTTCCTGCCTGTTAAAGGAACGGACCAATGATTTATTAAATTATGGACAGGAAACCCTTACCTTTGTTATGTAGTTTCTAAGAACAAACATATTGTATGTCCACAGCAACGTCTTATTGTATGCTTGTCGCCTTAAATTTAAGTAACCATTTACGTTTAAGTTAGTAATCTCTATTCTACCCGTCCGCCTGTACCTACACGTGTCCAGAATTTAATAACATCATAATTGATTCAGTGTGCGTGGGTCCCACGTGATGGTGAAGTTAGACTCGCTTGTTTAGACAGATGAATTAAATTCCCTGCCGGCGACAATACAGCAGCAAGAAGGTTGTGCACTTTCTCTGTTGACCCACTAAGCCACCTCAACCTTAGGGATAGTGTTCTGATAGAAGAACAAGCCCGCGGAGCGCGTTGCCATCAGTTGACCGTCTGTCGCTGTTGAGGGAACATGGCTATTCGCTCGTGTACACAGGTAATGTAGCGTAGCACAGTGATAGTATGTCTTGAAGTTGCAGAACATGCGCGTCCTATTCAGGCTGGTTGTTTAGTGGAGTTAAGAGCTGTAATAGTACTAATAAAGAGCTTTATGATGTATCTGATGTGTTCTTTATAAAATTCCGTGTGTACTTTCAGTTTCATCTTCTGTTACGTAATATGTGCATTCGTATTTGGTTTGCGTGATTTTAGGCTTCTGCCGCGATGTAGTTGAGATTTGCGCTCTTCTGGGACATTGCGCAGGGTCAAGAAGTCCTGTACTTCTCGGCATTTGAAGATGGGACTAATAGGTTGTTCTGGAACGTTAGTACAGAATTACCACTCTACGCTACCTAGTAACTTAGAAGAGCGGATATCGCGTACTTGGTTTTCGATAATTATGAACGTGATAATTACATAATTATTTGATGTAAGTTATTGTTGTTATAAACACCACAAACCGTGATGATTATGGAAAAATTATAAATATGTTAACATCTTTAGGAATCAAAAACTATAGTCAGTATTCAAAAGTTGCAAGGAAATTAGTTGTTGATGCGGTTGGAAACATAGTCCTGGGTTGCAGCGATTCGGTCGGCAGATGTAAATTGAAGTTATGGCAGTTTATACCTTTTAAAGCCTAGCGGTAACTTTACATACCATCAAGTTTAAGATTAAAAAATTCTACGTGGTACCCACATTGCGTTTATGTGTTTTGTACGGATCTCAGAACAAACAGCAACTTTTGCCTTATAAAACATTAAGAGACTGGTTTTTATAACCGAAGTGGAGAGTGTTTACAGCGCGGTACGCACTGAGTCCTTATATAAAACAGATACGCTTCGTCTTTAAAGGGTTAAACGTGTACATTATTGAATTATAAGAATTCGTGCAGTCCGTGTAATTTGTTAAATCGCTGTTCATAATCTAGAGACTACGATGGGATGGGTGTGAAACTAGGGTGAAGAGAGAACGAATGCGTACAGAAAGTATGTGGAGAGACATTCATTTGGAGGGCTGTTAATCAGATGGGAGAATAATATTAATATGGATCTCGGGGAATTGTGTTTCGAGGATTGTATATACATGGAACAGTTTGTTGGGTCTTCATAAGTTGAACCTTCGAGTTCTGCTGCCACCGTACTGATTTGCGTCGGTGATGAGAGTAGCCGCTGTTACGGTTATGATTGCTGAAAGGGTGGGATGGCGGGTTCGAGCGGGATACGTTTGTAGAGGCCGTGCAATGGCTGTCGGTAGTGCCAAAGAATAGGTGCAGAGGATTAACCCTTTAAAGACGAAGCGTATCTGTTTTATATAAGGACTCAGTGCGTACCGCGCTTTAAACACTCTCCACTTCGGCTATAAAAACCAATCTCTTAGTGTTTTATAAGGCAAAAGTTGCTGTTTGTTCTGAGATCCGTACAAAACACATAAACGCAATGTGAGCACCACGTAGAATTTCTTAATGTTAAACCTGGTCGTATGTAAAGTAACCGCTAGGCTTTAGAAGGTTAATCCATGAAGGCTGCAGAAGAAGGAGGAATTCTTAAAGCCTTTTATACTAAGTGAAAGTTATTGTAGATTGTATAGTGGCAGAGACTGCTTTAAGGCTAGGCGATAGTATTACGCTTACCTCATTCATGCGTAAAGTAATTGGAGTAAAAGTGTATTCATCTTGAGAGAAGGGCACTGCTTTAAATATCCGAAAACTTTAGACCCTCTTTTTTCTGTGAGTGATCTACGCTGAACATTCTCGTGACGAGCACCTCGTACGCATGTTTCCTAACAACATGCAGTGCTTTTGCTGTGAATTATTACTGTCTCCCTTGCGTCGTATTGGAAAGATACATCTATAAAGTAATTTGCTTCTGCATGTCTGTGTTTTCTCTTTAGATGTTACCTGTTGTGTTCCATTGCCTTGAATTTGGGTCAGACATTTCATTAGTGATTCAAAGTGAAAGGGTATATGAAGATATGTAGCAGGTGTCAATCATGTATGTACAGTGGAGAACAAATATCAGTACTTGTAACGTAGGCCTTTGTGTGCAACATCTGAGGTACCCAACCTGTCAGATGCAGCCCTGTTAGGAGAAGCAAATGATATTAAATACTTTAACAAATCGAGTACTGAATTTAACCTGAATTATGTTTAAAGATTTGTTTCGTACTGCGCAGTAAACACACTCCGTCCCTTGTAAAAAGACCAACATATGTAAATAATGTCACTTTATTGTGGGAATCACATGAAGCACATGAACGTAGCCTTTGGATAGAATGTATGGAATCTGAGTGCAAATCATAGAGGCTGTAAAGTGGTAATAAAAGTGTAATATTCACAATCAGATCGTTTCAGGCGATCATTCGCCTCAAACATGAGTTAGGAGCCTAAGTTTCGGAGACATTTTCTATGTCAGTCGTCATTATTATCGTAACTGTTTGCTCGTCGCTGTGCACTGGAGAGGGCTGGATGGGACTCCGAACTGTTCTGGACACGGTCGTGAATCAGGAACGAATCTCTGGAATCATCATTTTTCTGGTTGGTCACATTAATGACTGAGTTACACGGGCTTTGGGAAATATGTAACGTCATTTACAAATTAAAATGCCCATCTATATTCAGAGTCATACGCCAGCGGCTGCTGTAGAACGACGCTGCAACGAATCACGTTCCTATAATTTACTGGGACATTTAAAGTGACTTCAGAGCAGATACCATTAAACATATCACCACGCTGATGCAGTCAGTCTGTTACGTATGACATTAACATTTTTCATGTTAACAGTCGCATTAATATCGGACGTCAGCATGAAATGATTTTGCGTGATGGAATTGTGTTTACTGCTGTAGTCACCAGTGAAAATTAAATGGTAAACCGTCTGCGTTTGTTGTGTAAACTTTCGTATCTATACCTCGTTTGCTTCCCCCCCCCCCCCCCCCCGTATTTATTTTCAGCCACTCATTTGGCCGTCCTTTGTTGTTCTTCATCCCTTCCTTCTTCCCTTTTCTTCACGTTAAAGAAAGATAGATAAATATTCAAGTCATGCCTTGCTATGATGCTCCCTTTGTATGGTTAATGCGAACCGAAATGCAGTATAATAAAATTTATATTAGATAGCTTTAGCTTTTCGTGTCCATGGAAACGGCGTGAGAACGACATAACAACAAACCGCCAAACACTGCCCTACACAGAATAAATATGTGTAGATATTAACGGCATTAAGTAATTGTTTTCCGTGGTTATTTTACTGTTTGTTGTATTAGATTCTGCGAGAATACGGGCTTAATTTATGAAGTTCATGACTACTTTATAACGTGAAGAGCCGTATAGGTCAGGGTCACGTGCTTGGGCGTAGAATTGAGAATAATATTAAAAAAGGATATTCAAGAAATAGGGTGGAGTTTGACTCGATTGATCTGGCACAGGATTGGGACAAGTGGCGGGATTTTTTGAACACGGTAATGAACCTTCGGGTTCCATAAAATGCGAGGAATTTCTTGAGTATATGAGGAACTATCAGCTTCTGAGGAAGAACTCTGCTCCTCTTTGTTATGGGTCCAGAAGGTTCACCATTGTCACCAAAAACTTATTTTGAGTACGTTACGCTCCAAAGTAACAGACACGCACCGGCATACGCAGTTTTAAAGAAGTAAAAAAAGAAAGATTCAAGTAATTACATTTTTAAATGTCACCGCATTTTTCTTTGAGGGAGTGAAAGAATTTTGAAACGACTGTAGCGGAAGAATACTGCTGGGCGATAAGACGGGCGTCATGCTGCGGCCAGTCAGGTTACAGGGTTTTGGAGTTTGGAGTTCAATTGGCTCGCTTGTTTATACATACATAGTGCACCGCATGCATACCCCCCAAGTCCAACTTTCGCTGGTCTTTCCGTAACGTAACTATGGCCTAAGTCTGGGAGTGTCTGTGGCGTATGTATTTCCCCAGAACCTGTCACCGAGCTTTATGTGTCTGTTTTTGTGTTTGTCACATGAACCAGTAACGGTAATCTGTTTGATACATGCAAATTAATCGAGTTCTATGGCACTTTATGTGCTTTGTTTACTGTTAGTACACCCCTGACGGACAGTGAGACGTGCTCTTAACTCATGATGCACGCTTCATATTTTTAAGACATATTGCTCCATAGTAAGTAGCCTAGTCTAGATGTATCTTGCATCATAATATTTTCCCAAGAGGACATGCTACCTGTGACTAAGAACTCTCTACTTACTTACTTTCTCAAGTGAAGTTACCCGTAGCACGTACATCTCTCTTGAGTTACGCAAATACATCAGGCCAGACAACAAGGGGCAGACATCGGTGTTTATGTAGGAACTTGGAACGGTGTACCAAAGGTGTTGTGACATACGGGACTTACAGCTGGAGGCGGCCCTAACTGTCGTTTCAGGAAACGTATGAAGTGTTCGGAAAAGCTGAAGGGAGGAGCCCATTTCAGGAACATAAATAAGACAAGAGGATAATATTAAACAGGGCGTAGGCTGGATTAAAGTGTAGATTATCGTTTTCTTGGATGTAAGATCGTGGAGTCTGGTAGAAATTCACTGACGCTTTGAAGAAATGTACTGCCTTCATTGCATGATAGAAGAGTGGATTCAACTGATTTAACCCTTTAAAGATGAAGCGTATCTGTTTTATGTAAGGACTCAGTGCGTACCGCGCTGTAAACACTCTCCACTTCGGCTATAAAAACCAGTCTCTTAATGTTTTATAAGGCAGAAGTTGCTGTTTGTTCTGAGATCCGTACAAAACACATAAACGTAATGTGGGCACCATGTAGAATTTTTTAATGTTAAACCTGGTGGTATGTAAAGTTACCGCTAGGCTTTAAAAGGTTAACGTAGTGCCCATTAATAGGATTTTGTGAATGTGGGTTTAAATATTTTTATTTTATCGTTCCTCACTAACATGAACTGGGAGAACTCAGTAGGTACATTGACTGGCTGAGTTGGTCAATAGGTTTCTTGTTCCCGCAACGACAGGGCATTTTCCTCTTTTGCACCGCGCCCGAATCGGTTGGTCCTCACCCAGCCTTGTGCCCAATGTGTGCAAATGGGGCCAAGCGGCTAGTATGGCGCTTCTAATGCCGTGGTTAAGAATACGAAGAAATCCACGTCCAGTCTCCCGTAGTTTCCACGGCAAGACGCCTCAGTACAAGGACAGTCATACGCTTTCCATTAACCTTCCTCACACACATAAATCCTATAGGTTCAGACGTCTTCACGGCGGTTGCTGATCGGTTGGTGGTCTTCTTTTGGGTTTCCATTCCATGTGGTAGATTATTTTCTTTTCTTCCCAATCACTTTAACGTCCACCTGAACCACATGGAATAACCATGAAGGTGGAGGCAGTATGCTACTCCGAAGCGTCCTAAAACATCTATCACACGGCCTGGAAACCAAAAAGAAGAACACCAACTGCCTACGTAGATCGCATTTAAATGTTTTACAAACTACATGCTTTACAGTTTCCGTTAACAAGCCAACGTTATGGAGAGAAGTTTTCTTTGGGACAGTTGCAGTCGCTCAGTTAATCGGGTATGTCCTATAAAACTAGAAGTGTTCATGCATGTTCGCAAGAACCCGCCACTGGATCCTGTTCTGAGAAAGGTGTATCCAGTCCATATACTCCGCCCTGATTTTTAAAATGCAGTTTAATATTGTTCTTCCATCTACGCGTTGGTCTGTCGGGTATTCTGACTAAAATTCGAGACAGATGTTTTGTAGCTTTCTAGGTTTTTGCGATGAACTTCCGGCTGGACGCAAGGTACCGACGACACCATGTCGACCATCCTTCGCTCTTTGTTCAATATATTAACACTTAAACTCCACATCTGAAGGTCATTTCCTCCATCCGTAACGTAACCAATTAAAAATTAAACAATGTGAATTATTCCTTATACTGAAAACGCGAAACATGAATAATGTAAAATCAGATAATCGAGAAACGTAATCTCTAAAGCCCTAACATAATCCGGGTAAAATGAAACTTCATTCTCAGGCGGAAGATTTGAAGGAACTGGCAGCGCGTATAAACGTAATTCTGGTGGAACTGTGTCCTATTTAGTGCCAGCTGTTCTTATATATCCGGTTGGCTGCTGTAATGGTTTGTGTAATACGCATGGCTTAGCTTAAAATACACACTGTGCGTACAGTTCTCTTTAAATGTGTTATGAAACTGAATGGATTGTTGAATTATCATGTTAATGAAGGTTTCGTAACATTTACATAAGAACTGGATGATGGAATTTTGTGACGCGAAAGAGTATAACTTCGTCGGCGCAATAGGCTGTTGGTAATTTAATTCCTATTTAGAGTTGTATAAAGAGTTACACAAGGCCTTTTGTATACGGGAGAAACCAGAAGAAAGATATAAAATATTTTTAAAAATATACATATGTTTCCTGCTGCTACAGAAAGTGAGAGTAAGTAGTAATACAATAAGAACACTGTAGACCTTTTGATACCGCCTAATGAAGTGCTTTGTGAGACAAATTTAGGACGTAGTTTCTGTACTGCTTCGAAATTACTTCTTCTTTCACCATGAATGTCTCATTCATAAATCTGAAGAGAATTATCGCGTAGTTTTTTGTTGCATTGCCTTAGGTTTGTAATAATTTATTATTTGTCAGTGCTTTCGTTACGGCATTAATACGGGTCTATTGTAACATCTCAGAGGGAAAGGCCTGTTGGGGAATGCAAAGAAGTTTTTGCGGATGAAATTATGAACGTGTCAAGGATGTTTGACGATTTATTCCTTCCGCCAGACACTGTGAGTATCGCGTGGTCAAAGGTGGTTAGCATTTTTGACCGCTTGATTACTGGAATGAATCGCGGGTTCTAAACTGCTCCTAGAATGAGTGGGCGCACTTTTTTTGTATTGGATTGTTTAGCTAGAGGTATTATGATTGGCCCTACCACGTCTAAGTAGGCCTCACAAATGCCTGAAGATCACAGTTTAACCGTACTGGCAGAACAGGATGAAGTTTCTACATGCGTAATTGAAAGAGTATCTTTTTCACGTAACTTCGCCTCTTTATCCTTTTAAAGCCTAGCGGTAACTTTACATACCACCAGGTTTAACATTAAAAAATTCTACGTGGTGCCCACATTGCGTTTATGTGTTTTGTACGGATCTCAGAACAAACAGCAACTTTTGCCTTATAAAACGTTAAGAGATTGATTTTTATAACTGAAGTGGAGAGTGTTTACAGCGCGGTTCGCACTGAGTCCTTATATAAAACAGATAGGCTTCGTCTTTAAAGGGTTAATAAATAATAATAACTTTATTTGCGTAGTCGGAAACGCAGTAAGACACGAATCTAAATTCAAAGTCGATGTACCGACCTTCAGATGTTCTTATGTACTACGCAGCTGACACAGGTATTGAGCCTGTCGCAAATAAATATTTTTTTTTTCTCCTGAATATGTTTCCTCCAACACATTTTTATGCCATCTGGGGACTAGGATGTACCATTCACTACAGCATCTGGCTACGTTGTGGACGGCAGATGAATTGGCATTCAAATCTCAGCACTTGTAGAGATTCTTTTGCCTGCACAGTTTTCAGACTGGCTATGGGCCCCACCCAACTTTCTATCCAATCGATATCGGAGGTAAAGTGGCCGGGGTATGAAACTCACTACTCCGTCTACAACCGAGGTTAATAACGCATGGCGCTGTACCTCCAGTTCCACATACCTGTTCATGGTGTGATGCAGAATTCAGCACAGAGGCAACGTAACTTTACCTTTTATGTCACGTGGGAAGTTTTTGGCGATTTTGAATTGGCGAATTTATTTGTAGGAACTCCTTGACGTGATTGTTTGTGAGAAACCTCTCATGCGGTGAAATGCAATTGCATGCACTGTTATAAGGACATGTGTCACATCGCCCACGCGGCACGTCGTAAAGAGGCACCTGGTGCGCTATGGTAAATGCCCTCCTATTTGTCCTTCAAGCCTGGATGAAGGCGCGTGGACAGTTACACACTAAGGCTGCGTTATTCCGGGTAAATGTAGTGTAAAATTATTCCAATGCTTAAGAAATAGCACCAAAAAGTTTTAGCCTCAGGTATTTGCTACAGGTAGTGTTGTTCCTTTACGCGCACGGAAGTCTCCCGTACGTCTTGGAGAGGAGGTTGGGGTGGGGGGGGGGGGCCAGAGCTGGTCGTGACTAGCTACGAAGAGAGACTTTTTTGCCCCCATCGGGAATCTAACACGGATTCTCCGGTCATCCAGCGCGTGACCCTGTCTTTAGATCCTATACGGACTGAGTTACACACTTTTTTCGAAAATGCAGCCGGTGGTCCGTATAGCCAGCCTGGACATGGCGACAGAAAAATTCCCTGTCCTTTGCCATCAGTTTAATACCTGCGATATCCCGGCTGTTGTTGGTAGAGAAGTGAGAATTTGTCCGAAGTTTTGTATAAAAATCGCATAGTTCTTCGCCAGCTTTTTTCCGACAGTATCCACTACAGAAGTACAGTGGCAGGAAATCCTCAATAAAGGGTGACTGTGTTTATTTAATACAAGGTTAGAAGATAATACTGCTCTCTTTTCAGAGTGGATTCCATTATGAGGAGTCTACTTTACGCGCCAGTAGAAGAGCTTTTTTTTTGGAGGGGATGGGGGAATCGCCTCTAGCTTTTGCTAGAGATGATACGCAGTGGTAGCACCAAAAGAGGAAAAAAAAAAATGCACTCAGTGATACATCAGTTAAATCCACCACTTTCCCGCACTTGTCGCTCTCCAGCTTGTCCGGAGTTTTAGAACTATCCAGCTTAAAAAGTTACAAGTTGACGTTGCTTGTACGCAACATAATTTGAAACACTTTTTCTTTGTATTTATACGTCAAATGGTGTTTACTTTATGATATCTTGTTTTAGAGTTTTGCTTATCGGTTGTTTAACGATCCTGTATCAGCTGCTTGGTGTGTAAAAGATGTTTTACCAGTGACTGCGAATGAGTAAATGAGGAATATTTGGGATTTTTCGTAACCCATTTTAAGGTACAACAACTGTCACTGTTCTTCTTGGAATGTCTGAGAAATCCCCGCTGTCTGGGCCTGGATTCCAACCTGAGACTTTTGCACCGCAACGTTTGTCCTTCTTGATCTGTAAAAAACGTCGACTTGTACTCGTACGTGACGCCTATATCCTAAGTGATTATCAGCGTTACGTACAGGCACGCCTGTACGTAACGCTGCTCTGGATCGGTGTGAGTCATTTGCCTTCAAATGTGATATCTATATTTATTAATAACATTTACTGTTAAAGCTGAAATTGTCCCTGTCAGTCAGTACCACACCCTTAAGGCGTAAAAGGTAAAGATGTTCCTGTCCACGCCACGAAGACGTATGGGGGGAGTAGATGTGTAGCTCCACTCATTTTTAATCTGGGCGCTAGATATAGGTGAGTGGTCATCGTCACACCCCGACCGCTTTACCCGGGGGAAAGAATCCCTGTACCCATTGTATAGGAGGCTGGGTGAGCACCAGTGACTCTCTCGGGAGTTTTGGAGAAAATCTTTTCCCTACCGGGATTCGAACCGTGGACCGCCAAACCTCATGAAATCATGTGTATTACATAGAAATACAGCTGTATGCATTCGTCAACTCGGCACTAGATGGAGATTGGTTGGCAGCGTGACGCACCTGTCCGTCACTGCTATGTCTACCCGGACTGCTGTGGGCCTCATCTGACGTCCAATTCAGTGGCTACCCGGGGCTCTTCCTCTGAGGATAAAGGATCGTGAGCGTGAAGTTGGCCCTTTTTCTTCATCCGGTGAGAGCGTTAAGAATGCGTGGAGCTGTACACCTACTCGCCCATTATTTTTCGCGGAGTGGTGCTTAGGTGAATACAGGAACAGCTTCAATAAGAATATGGCGGAACGAAGGGACAGAAAGACTGCGTTTGGAAAATTTTTGTACTGGAGCTAGAATGTTTGCGTTATACATCATTCCAAAACTTGAGACTAAGCTTTTAATAGCAGTGAAAGACAGAACTTTAGATTAAACCGTACGTAACACCCGAAATATAAAGTGGCACTGTAATATGGAAACTATCGATGCTTCATTGTCTGAGTTTACTAATAGCGTCTTTAAATAAACAATGCGTAAATAATATCAGAAATTAACGTCATTACAGTTGATCACGTTTTTAATGTGTCTGTAATGACGTGGTACTAATGACCATTTTCGTTCACTGGCTTCTGTAACAATTAATATTACGTTACAGTAAATTATATTACAGCAAATTACATTATAGAAAATTAACCCCGTAAACCTACTGGTTACTATATGCATCGCTAGATTTAACAATAATGACCGTGCATTTCGTCCACACGGTGTATTTATGTGTTCCGAGTGATTCTTAAAATACACAGCGTTTATTTCTGTGGACAGCATTAGCCGGTTGGTCTTTCTATTTGAAGCTGTGTTCTCTGTGTGGTACGAGCTTTCTATATAATGTACATGCTCCGTACTCTTCTTTATCGACGTGCTGCTCTTGCCAGAAGGACATTGGGTGGAGTCTGGGAGCCTTTCAAAAACCATTGCTTTTTCGGAAATCGGGGAGCATTGGATGGAAAAATACGTTCACTTTTAGTCAACCTCCAGTATAATAATAATGATGATAATAGTAATAATAATAATAATAATAATAATATGCGTTTAATATTAAAGACAGCGTTATGTGCACCCCATGAATGGTAAGCGCAGAATAGCTGTGACACTGTATACCCTACCAACATGGTTTGTTTCAGGTACATAAGTGTAAATACCCTGCATAAAGGAGATAATATAATAATAATAATAATAATAATAATAATAGTGGCTCTGGCTGCACATCTTCTTCTTTTCTTATCTCTCTGTCTTTCCCTCTTAGTCTTCAAACGGTTAATTTCCGTTGTTCTGGTAT
The DNA here is from genome assembly GCA_013340265.1 of Coptotermes formosanus. NCBI lineage: Eukaryota > Metazoa > Arthropoda > Insecta > Blattodea > Rhinotermitidae > Coptotermes > Coptotermes formosanus. Next base: position 359,606 of record BLKM01009790.1, on the reverse strand, counting down.
GTTGTAGTGATTGTTACAAATGCTCGCTTAAGGGCTTCGTAATGTGGTAAATGAAATGCCGTCAGTTATGTCTAATACGGTCTTACGTATAGCTGAAGTTTTATGAGGTTTTGTGTACCGTATAGTGAGAAAATGTAGTCCACGTGTACTGCTTTGTTTCATTGTCGTTGATCCTTGCTTCGTATTCGGAAGGTTGCGGGTTTAAGTCTTGGTCCGAGACAAGCTGTCCTGCCTGCGTTTTTTTTTTGTGGTTTTATCAGTCCTTCCGGGCAACTACCGAAATAGGACCTCAAATTAGGTCACGACTGCCTCCTTACACATCATCTGTAATTCAGTGTTCACTACGTCATTCGTCATTCGCAGCTGTTTAGTGTGATTTGCTGATAAATATATGGAAGACTCATAGTAAAGCCAGCCAAACACAACAGTTGTTTATTCCAGTGTTAATTCAAAAACATGTTTCAGTCGTATAGGCCATCGCCAGGTTGAACAAAAATATAACTGTACATGTTTTTACATTCTTGGTCAACCCGATGGTGCACTATCAGGCAGAAACATGCTGTTTATTAACACTGGGATAAACATTCGTTGTGTTTAGCTGGGTTTACTTGATTCTTACTGATGTTTACAGTTGAAACTGGCTGTTGATAAAGTCGTCTTGGACATATTTTCCTTGCATCTTGAATTGTCATTGTTTAACCCTCTAAGACGAAGCGTATCTGTTTTATATAAGGACTCAGTGCGTACCGCGCTGTAAACACTCTCCACTTCGGTTATAAAAACCAGTCTCTTAATGTTTTATAAGGCAAAAGTTGCTGTTTGTTCTGAGATCCGTACAAAACACATAAACGCAATGTGGGCACCACGTAGAATTTTTTAATGTTAAACCTGGTGGTACGTAAAGTTACCGCTAGGCTTTAAAAGGCTAAACAAGTGCCGCCATTTGGTAGGCTGTTCGTGCTTCAGAACTTTTCAATATAGTAATATCTTCATTTAAATACTTGTATTCTGATTTCCCTCACCTCTAGCACCGAAGTTAAGTAACGCAGATGGTTATTTTATAAACCCATGTACTTACACGACTGTTGGCGCAAGAGATGTCAACTGCGAAAGAAATCTTGTATCAAAACTGCCCTTGCCAAATGTAGGAGTCAGCCTGCGTTCCTAAAATGACATGTCATTTGGCCTTACGAGAAAATACGGGTTTGTGGAGGTGCAGCGTCGAAGCTAACCGCAATAAATTGCCTTTTATTTCTGAAGATAATTAGTCCGTTAGTACTTTTTAAATTCAACTCAAATGTTGTAGGCCCTAATTAACTATGACCACGCATCAAAGCTGGAGTTTTCTATGCCTTCGCGACGCGCAAACACTACTCTACGTAGTGCTTAATAACGTGTTTAAAATTAAACTAGGCCATAAAATACAAAAGAGCATCACAAAAAGACACCACAGTGGCAAGACTGGTGTCTAGGAAACATATTATTACAAAGTTACCCACAGCAAATGTGGATGTCTTGGTGCGAAAGACAGCCATCTTTCCCATGTGTGCAGAAACAATAGCCGCAAATAGAGGAAGAAAAATGTTGCAGTTGGCAAAATTGGAAGTCGGGAATTGCGATTCAAATATAAGATTGTCGCAGTTAACACCGTGCCGACGTTTCTGTCTGAATCGAAGGCTTTCACACAGCGAGACGACCAAATAAAGACTGGAAAATCGGGATTTTTGAAGACTACGATTAGTAAAACTGCGGTTGGTTAGGGCATGTCATATTTAATTCAGACGTGACGAAAAAGGATGAAATTTTATGTATTCTGAATTATTGTTTGTAACTGGTGTTTAGGTGGTTGCAGAGCCACCCAATATACCCTAAAGGTCTCCGACAAAAATGGATTGTTTTATGCTAAGTTACTGTTTTAGGCGTAGTAGTAGTAGTAGTAGTAGTAGTAGTAGTAGTAGTAGTAGTAGTAGTAGTAGTAGTAGTAGTAGTAGTAGTAATCATAATCGTGGTTCGATTCCCGGCGGGGCAAAATATTTATCTCTTCTCCAGAGCGTCTAGACTGCCTCTGGGCACTACCATCTGCTATTCAGTGGGTACAACGGCGTTCTTTGCCCTGAGGTAAATCAGCCGCAGCGTGTATTCGACCCTTATTTAGTGCCGAGGTTTGGTGGCTGGGGTGGTACCTCCACTTTCCCTTATGTCTTCATGGTTTGCACCACCACCACCACCACCACCACCACCATCACTACCACCACCACCACCACCACCATCACTGCCACCACCACCACCACCACCATCACCACCACCACCACCACCACTGCCACCACCTCCACCACCACCACTACCACCACCACCACCACCACCACCACCACCACCACCACCACCACTACCACCACCACCACCACCACCACCACCACCACCACCACCACCACCACGACTATCACCACCACCACCACCACCACCACCACCATCACCACCACCACCACCAGCACCACAATAATAATGATCATCATCATAATCATAAGCCACGTATCCATTATATGACTGCCATAATATTTACGTGCCACCCTAGGGCCTCTTTCATAATTTTTTCTTGATTTGTGGTGATTTATTAACTCATTACACTAATGGTTATTCAGTTGCCCTATTTTCAATATGCCTCAACGCCCTAATTTTTTACTACAAATATTGACACGCGTCTCATAAACAAAATTGTATTTCACTTCCATTATTCAGTAGCTTGTGTGACAACATTTTTAATATATGTTCAATTATCAGACACATCATTTCCGTGACAATGCGTATCTCTAACGTGAACTTTAACGTTTGGATGATTACTCCCTCTTGCTGGCGTAACGTAAAATTCGTCCTTTGTGGGCCACACCCCGCGACCATGGCAATCATTCTCGATGTTCACATTTTTCTTCTTCCTCAGCGTGTACGTCAGACAACGTCCGGTAAGTCCTCATATTACGGGCCGCCATAACATTTACGCGCTACTCCACTACTTCTTTCGTGAGTTTTTTTTTGTTTTGTTTTGTTTTGTGAGCAAACCGAGCGTTAATCTCGTCTGAGTGCTGGCACCTGGTTCTTCTGTTTTGTATTATCTGGTCAATACCCAGATGTTTCATCTGTTTTATAGTGTACCTCACAGAACACACCCGGTAACAATGGAAACCATACTCGTTACTCAACTGTGTCCTTTGGCTCAATGCCTGCCTCACAGGGCAACAATGGTAACCGTGGCAACCAGGGTGTGACTCACTCACACCAAGATTGTGACTCAGACAACAAGCTGTTGTTTCAAGCAACTCTCTTCTTCATCCAGCAGGCAGAAAATTTCTTCCGAGTGTAACATATACGTAATACGTGTAGAGTTCCTTCAATTTTTGAGCCGTTTTATTGAATATAGCCCCAAGTACGATGGTGTCGTTATTTCATATATTATATTGTATCAAAGGAATGTTTTTTTCATTCAGTCAAATAATGTGCTTTGAAGCGAGAGGGTTTTTGTAAGCCTTTCTTTGTGGGGCATCTCCACCTGCAAAATCCGTCCCTCAATCACAAATCAATTTACAGCAGCCGTGAGCACACATACTGACCCACAAGGGACGGCGGTGTGCTCCGGTTTGTTATTACATGTGGCGTACGTGACGAAATTGCCGCCCAAGCTGCATTCACAACCACACGTCGCGTCTTTTCCAAAGCAATATTGTTTTCCGGGCCTTTCTGTTTCTACACTGCTTCCCTCCTTATAGAGAGTCTACAGTAAATTACAAAATAATAATTACGAAGGCTGTCGGTTAATTATATACTTCTTCGTTAAGCCAGCCATATGCACTACGCGGCCCTTTCTTGTGCAGTGCTCTTCTCGAAATGAGCACTGTAATTTAATTTTTTTAAATTCTTTTCCTCTTGTGGGATAATGCGTTTTCGGTTGCAACTATAATTCTTCTGTAGGGGCTGTCAGTGTGTACTGGTCATTTACTAGAAGACTAAGAGACCGTCAAGTAGAGTACTTATCAGGATTTCAGTCTTCTGGGGTCTGACACTCTGTCGTTGGGCGAGTAGTTACCGACGTTTCGAACGATCATAGTGTCTTCGTCTTCAGGGTCATGCGATCACAATAAAGTAAGGCTTCATATATGAGAATTCTTTAACATTTTTCGGATATGTTTATAAACGTATCATTACACGGTAAACGTTTGAGATCTTACACCTGATTGCAGTTTTAATTTTTTTCCTTTTTAAATATTCTAGGTATAGGCCTGATGATGACTTATTCAAGGCAAAACGTGTAGCCTGTTTTGCCCTGTATTGTGAGTTGTGTCTGTCTATTTGGAAAAAGAAATATATCTGTAATAGGTTTATCACTTTTCCGAATCCATCAAACGGGATCTAGGGCCCTCCCAGTTTTCTGTTCAGTTGGTATTGTACGGGGACACTGTCCTCCAGTAAAGCGGCCGGGGCATGAAGCTAGCCACTGACCTCAGTCTAGTATAGAGTTTAAGAGTGACGCTGTATCTTCCCTCCCCCAGTATGCTTTCATGGTATGCAGAGGTGCAAATTTATGTGAGAACTTGTATAGCGCCATTCTCCTCGCCAAAACAAGTTTTGAAGTGAAAACGGTAAGAAAAGGCAATATAAGTGTCTTAAAATGATGAACTTACTGGAGCAGAGTCCTGTAGAAGCTTATAGTTGTCTGAGTCGTCTGACTCATCAAAAAATTATCTGCCGTTTTTGGGATCCAAAAGGTAGCGAGAGTCCGCCACTGGAACCTATCTTGAGCCAGCTGAATCTAGTCGTCCACGTCACACCATGCTAACTTAAGATCAATTTAATATTGGTTCCTTCTATGCCGAGACCTTTCTAGTCGTCTCATTAGATCTCACTGGTAAAGAACCCGACGTTGGGGGGGGGGGGGGTAGAGGAAGTTGAAAATTGACTGTTAAGTGTGTCTCTGAAGGTCTATGAGTTTCCGAAACATTGGAAATTCATTCTATGCTGACACGGCTGACTGCACAAGAAGACTTTATTGCAGTCAGTCGCCGTGAAAGCTTCAACTCTTACATTAATTAAACTTAGCTTCTGACAGTTGCTTAAATTCCCTCTTTTACCATAGGTACAGCCATGACCACATTATGACTCCGCGAGGCCCCAGACTGTGAAGATACGACCGCTTGAAGAACGTTTGATAGAAATTATATATTTTATTTGGAAAAATTGCATGGGTAGTTTGTTCACGACAGAATACAATGTAAGTGTTTAAAGAAATGCTGCACTTCGACACACGTAATTGTATTAGGTGTTTAATTACCAATAAATATTAATTTACACATGCGTATGTGTGGATAAGGATTATATACAGACGCTCCTGCGTGCGGAACTGCTCTTAGGTGCGAAGGGCACCGTTTGCGTGTCAACAGCCCCATATGTGCACCAAAACTGAAAGATGGGAGCTTGTCAAAGCATTTTTAGTGGCTGCGGGCTTTCTGGTTGTGCTCTTTCAGTCATTCAATTCTCATCAGATGCAGCGCGTCGTTTGTTATCTTCGTGTTTTACAAGAGAATATTGTTTTCATACCATGGACGAGTATAAGCATTCTCAGTATTCAGAGGGTTCTCAGACCGCGAGGCCCGAACACTGCTGCCTGTTTGTATCCAGCGCTATGTGCAGCCGCAAGGTGTTACATCGTCAGGTAGCAACAACGCTAGCTTGCATGTGGAGTAAACGCAGTGTTTCCTTGTTGCAGGCTGTGATGTTGAGGTGTGCCTTGATAGTGGCGTGCCTGTTCATCATTGCGGTGCTTGGGGGCCCTGAGGATGAACGAAGGCCCAAAATATCTGACGAGGCCCTAGAGAGGGCACTGAACGACAAGCGTTATCTTCAGCGGCAACTAAAATGTGCGCTGGGGGAAGCATCATGTGACTCCGTAGGCCGTAGGCTTAAAAGTGAGTAATTCATGATAGCCCGTAATCGCTTGAGAAAGACGAAACACAAAGCAAACACTGGGGTCTAATAAAGTCATGGTTTTCGGACTTCTACTATACATGGAGCCCATGTGACTAATTCCGAATTTTCTTGGAAGCCCAGTAAAGCAAAAACGTATATTGTGGTGCAAAAATGAAGTATAATTTTTGAAGCGTGGGGTTTATTTAAAAAGTAAAATATTTACTCACATTTTTTAAAACAATTTTAATTTTGATGATCTGCGCTGAAAATAACCAAGCGCTGACTGTGCACAAAGATGAGGAGGAAAATAACAAGTGCAGCTAAAATTATCAAAATTATATTCCTGAATTTCTTTATAACGTAAATGATCTTGCAGAATCGCTGAAAGTTGTCTGAGAAAAGGAGGGCTTCCACGAAACACAGTTTGAATACAACTGTGGTAAAGTAACCAACCATTTTAAATGCATGGAATTGTTTATTAATGAAACATACATATTATCAAATAATTTGTACTGAAAATGGTAATCACCCTCAGTATCATGGGAATATAATTTATTCATATTCAGTTTGTAAAATGCTGCCGAATACATCATCCCTGCGTTTGCATCAGTAACCTGCTCATCAGTTTATCTAATACAGTGAGTGCACCGTATGGCCTTTTCGTTCACCATACCTCACTCTCTTCGACTCTGGTTTTCAATATGATCACTTTGAAGGTAGCGGGTAAAGCTAAGTTTGTCCTTGTGTTTGATTAAGCACAAAAAATAGAGACATGTGGGGGGGAGTGGAGGTAGACCTATAGCGCCACGCATTCTTAACCTGTTTGCTAGATGGAGGTGAATGATCAGCTTCACGCTCTGGCCGCCTTACCCACACCGAACACCGAAATAACCCCTGTTACCCATTGGATAGAAGGTTGGAGGGACCCACAGTTGATTTGGATGCTGTAAAGGAAGAAAAGTCTCTACCCCTGCCATGAATTGAATTCTGAGTCCATAGCCTAGTTCCTGTAATGACTAAACTATGTCAGCTCATTTGAAATTCGCAGTGTGGTATGAAATAATGTGTGCCATAAGTATGGCTAAATTATTACTAAATGTGTAATCCTGTCACAGACAAGAAATACGTGTAAGAATTTTGTTTGAAAACCTTATTGAAAGAGAAGTTTGGTAGATCTACGCAAAGATGGTGGGAGGATCGTGTTGAAAATAGATCTCAGATAAACAGGTTTTTAAGGTTTAAGCTTGGTTGAACTGCCTCAGGATAAGTTCTGTGAACACTGTTATCAAATTTTAGGTTTCATAAACATAGGAAGAATAGACCTGCAATGATTGTTAATTCCTGGCTGGTGTGGGAGAATTAATGAATTTGGTGAGCTTGGAAGGAATGGGGAGGAAGTGGTCATACCTTTTTCAAGGTACTGTCCAGGCATTTACGTCGAGCGACTAAAGAAGATAATGAAAATTCAGTCAGTACAGTTGGTGTCCGGCCAGTGTTACTGCTAGAACCAAATTGCTCAGCATAAAAGCAGACAGTTTCATGAACATCCATGAAGCAGTCAACTTGTCTAATGAATGCAGTTGAGAGATGATGGGTTTATTGACTTTATCCATCATCTGAAGAGTAAAATATTAAAATATTAAAAATTGGAATTCACAACGCTTCTGAAGCTGGCTCTGCTTCTGTCCTCAGGTGAAGGGAGGGGGAGAAGAGAGGAACACCTACTCTGTTGGATCCCTTAGACAGGGCTAGCCTCCATCATTGGACCTGCTAGCTCTGTCTAAGGGACCCAACAGAGTAGGTGTTCCTTTCTTCTCCCCCTCCCTTCACCTGAGGACGGAAATAGAGCCAGCTTCCAAAATGTTGTGAATTTCAATTTTTAATATTTTAATATTTTACTCTTCAGACGATGGATAAAGTCCATAAACCCATCACCTCACAATATTAAACACTGTTGTTTAAACCTTTCAGAATGTAGTGGAGTTGTGTATAACACCATAAACGAATGCATAATACTTATATAACATGTACAGGTACTATATTGAAGGTAATGGGAGAATTAACAGGACTGTTTCATTTCTGCAGCTCTTGCACCACTTGTCTTGAGAGGGTCTTGCCCACAGTGCACCCCTGATGAGCTGCGCCAGATTCAAAGAACTCTCTCGCATATCCAGCGAAATTACCCCAAGGAATGGAACAAGATTGTTAAGCAGTATGCTGGAATTTAAAAGGGAAACCATACCTTAAGTGATAACAGGAGGTTTGTGGAAAATGATGAATAAATTTTCCAGATCATTGGTACCACTGTAAAGACGTGACCAATGAGAAAACACATGTACTGGAGAAGTCTGGTTTCTGAATTCTAGTGACAGTTCTATTCCTGGCGAAATTATCGCGATGATAGAATTGATTATATTCAACTTTAAGTAAGTATAATTTCATATTCTTGTGTTTTAGGATCACTCATAACTCCTTGTTCATTTGAAGGTCTAAAAATTTTTAACATTTGGTTTGCACATATGTTGATTAGAATTTGGAAACTTGCTTAATATGAAATGAAAGAATTCATGGAGCATTACTGATGCAGTACTGAACCAGTGGTGTTCATATGATATTTGTGGTAAATGTATTTCACAGTTATACATTACACTGAGCCAACATAAGCTCGTGGAAATGTATTGAGATAAGTTCAGGTGACTTTAGATTCACACCTTATGTTAAGCAACCTGTTGTGTTATACATGAATTTAGAGTCATTAAACTGCAAAAATTTCATTCAACTGTGTATCCATGTTTTGCCTACTAGAGCTGCATTTCCTCAATCTCTTTCAAGCTTGAACTGTTAAAATTATGGTTGGAAGTAGACTATCGGTAGTATTTTAACTGATTAACTTTCAAAATCTAATTGATAATTCAGTGTTAGTTGGATAATAAAATATGTTTTATTGTGAGAAAAGTTTTCAAGAAGTTTGTTGTTTCTTGAATGTTGGAATATTGCCTCAAAGAGTGGTCAAATGGGGATTGTTATCAGAAATTAAGAAGCGTCTTGAAATTAAAAATTGTTAAAAATTCATAAATGAAAATACAGTGGTATAAGTGGACTCTAGAACCAGGGCTGTGGAGTCAGAGTTGGAAGGAATTTTAGGTGGAGTCTGAGTCGGTAAAAATGTACCAACTACAACTCCAACCTCAATCTAAAACCTTCCAGCTCCAGAGCCCTGATAACTACAGGAACCATTAAACTTATACTTAAATATAAGTTATAAGTGTAAAAAGTAGCCTGATGATTTACGTGGTGGTGATGAAATATCTTGTAGGTTTACCATTACTAGTATATATTTAGCTTTTATGAAGGAGTCGGAGTTGGAGTCAGAATTGGAGTTTTAAAAATTGAGGAGTTGGAGTGGGAAGTTTTGTGTACCAACTCCACAGCCCTGTGTACAACAACAAAAGATGGCATTGGAAACACCTTCACAATATTTAATTGAAAAATTAAAACTGGAAGTTTAATACGGGGAATGTTTGGCAATTAAGTTTGTGTAGTTATAATTACAAATTAAAACATCATGTCTCTGTTATTATAATTCTGATAGTTGAAGTGAATTCTCCATAACCTGCAATACCTCTGTTCACAGCCATGACAGTTGTGTGATACAATCCAACATAGACATGTAGCTTTTAATAATATTCATCTATGTTTTTAATGTTAGAAATGTAATTTTCATACAACAGGCTTTGAACCTGTCCAAAATAAAATGTTTTGAGTTGTTATCATTAGAGCGTGTTCAGATTGATTTTCAACGCAATCATACAAACCAAATTTTGCTGTGTTGTTATACACTTTATTAGGTATACGCATTGCACATTGCTGTAGCAAAAGCATAGGCAGTGATTGGCATGGCTGTCATGGTCACTCAGCAAAGCGGTATTGTGTTAATGCATAAGAAAATATGGTTTTCAAACATCTTACATCGTCATGAGTTAATTATTTTTACCTAAGTTGTTCTTGTCACTTAATATATCGGGTGTTAATGCTCTTTCCCAGGTTATAACTCTGTTACTTAATATAAGTTGTCAGATACTACAATGATACAGTGCTATTAATATTGCAGTGATATTGTCATATCTAATAGGGGTATGTATTCATTCTAACTTCTGAGTCTCAAACATATGCAAAACAGTATTAAACATTTACTGACATAATTTGTTTGTTCAGAGTTGTTTGCAATTCTGGATATTAAACTTGTTGACCTCCCATCTGGATTAGTGATTGTTGTCTGTGTAAGCTTAAATTGAAAATAAAGGTGTTGCTTTTAGCACATTTACACAAATAATGTGTAAGGAGTGAAGATTCCAATGATTATAAGCTACATAGAAACTCTATAATTATGACAACTTGGGCACATGTTTGAATGACAACAGACAGGAAAGTATTCCCAAGGGATGCACAGGCACATGTATGATTCTTTATGTGTATGGTCATCTCTGTGTTTTTCTCCATCTTATTGTAGTCTAACTTCACTTTGAGCTCTCTGTGTCACTTAAAATTTAGACATGCAATTTCTCCATATTTCTGTTACACAGGAATTTCATGCAAACCTCAGTCACAGCATGAAACAAAACAGTTGTTTCTTATTGGTTCTTCATTGATCACTTGTAAATGCGTATGCATTCATGGTTTCCATTACATTAAATTTGGTATGCGTCTATATGATGAAGTGGAATAAGTGCTGTATCAGATTTTAAAGTTTCGGTACCATCTAATGAGAATATTTGGACACATGGAGAAGGACATTGCAGAGAACTGGAGGAAAGTTCATAGTGAATAGTTCTGTAATGCGTACTCTTCACTTATTATTATTATTATTATTATTAGTAGTAGTAGTAGTAGTAGTAGTAGTAGTAGTGGTAGTATTATTAGTGTTATTAGTATTAGTATGTTTCTTTTTAAAGAAAAGGATGCAGTGGCCAGGGAACGTATCGAACATGGGAGCGATAACAAACACACACAAAGTTTTTGTTAGAAAACGTGAAGAATCCAGTTGGACAGCATGTAGGTGTTTGGGAGAATAATAGTAAAATGGATCTTAAGTACACGCAGGTGGGTTGGAAGCATGTGGCCTGGATTCATCTGGCCCAGAATAGGGCAGATGTGATGTTTTTATGAACTTCTGGTTTCCAGAACATTCCTTCAAAATGTTGTTGCCAGAATACCAAACTACACGGCATCATAGCCAAGAAGACCGTGATCGTCATAGTCGCCACAGTGAGAACGTCCTATATCATAACAAAATATCTACCAAATACACAATGCATACTTTTCACCTCACACAGCACTTTGCATATTTGCCACTTTGGAAGGCCACATGTCTCTATCTACAGCATAGCTGACATGCGCGGTGTAGGGCCATTTCCTTCTGTTTTACTGCACGTTATGAATTTATGAAGGGTGTATTGAGAAAGCACCACATCAAGTCGCCTTAGAATAAAAGAAGCCAGTGAGTCACACGTGAGTTGGATTGATGAAATGTTCGTCTATAAAATCTTGCACATAAATGTGTAACGTGAAACTCAATAATATCCGTGACACTTCTGCAGACTGTAAGCAGGGTAGGTGGAAGTCCTTCAGCTTGCAATAAATCTGGGCGGCAGACAATAATAGAAGCTCAATCAATCTTTGAAATGCTTCTCTATGGGCAGAATATGTGTTCTCATTTATAATATTGCTCAAAATAGAGCACATGCGTTCGTAAATCTTCCAGGAACCGGTGCTTTCACATTCCTTTTCTTAGAAGAACGAGTGAAATATTAATGGCTACGGTTTTGACGTAAAATTTTGAGTACATAAAGAAAAATAAAGCTCTGCCTCCACATGCTGTGAAGGCGTATGAAGGATTGGCTCCACTCATTCTTAATCTCGGTACTACTTGGCGGTGAATGGACAACTTCATGCCCAGCCGCTTTACCTCGGGTGAAGGGCCATCGCAGTCCATTGAATACGGGGCTGGCTAGGCCCCAGAGCAGGTCTGGACGATTTAGAGAAATCTTTTAAAATAATCTTTAGAGTGCTTAATTATCGGGTTTCTTAACGGTACCTGCTGAACCACTGTGTGGAAGATTTCGTTATTTTCAGTGGCAATTGGTTGTATGTTGGAACATTTTGAGTTTTGAGTTATATTTGATGAGCGTGAAATATTATCTGTGAAGATGTTTTGCACAAAAATAGAACACCAAATCATAACTTATGTCCCAGTCAATACCTTATATGACTTACTAATCGCGAGTTTGTTGTGATTAAAGCATAATATTCCTGCAATATATGGGGTTGTCAGGGTTGTCAGAGCGGCGTTAATGGACGTTACTGGTTGATGCCATTTTTGTTCTGATATTGAAGCAGCACACTTCTCCGACACGTCACCAACTAACAGTGGACACGGTATAAACATCCAAGAAGTCCTGGTCTTAATGGCGTGCTTTGTTTTTTGGCTGCCCCTCTACACCGCAATTATCTGTTCTGTTGTGTCATGGTTAGGCCGCCTGTGTTAAGTTCGCCAACACAGGATGGACAATACTACAAACCAAACTCGCGTAGGGAAATTTCTTGCTACTCGCTGCTACACGTGCCATCAAAGACTCATGGAGAGACCTGGTAGGTGTGTTTCCGCAGCAGAAGTCAGAATTCGTTCTGCGCAGCTCGTAGGGGTGTCAGGGTGAGGGCGAAGTACTTTAAAGTACACCGTGCCCTACGATAGTATCGGTCACAGATGAGTCATAATCTGCCGATTGTAACTATGCGAGCATAAGTAACCATTCGTCACCGCATGATAGTTGTGAATGCACCAAAGTGGGTGAGAGTTGTGGTAGTATTTTGGCGGTGTGGGTGTGTTGACGAAAGTGTGGTCTAAATAGCTGTAGCTTTTTATATAATATAGTGATAATTGGCGTTTCAACACATAAATGTTTCTGTAAATTACGACAAGCGTTTCATTGTGAAAGTGGAGTGAAATGGTACGACGTAGGAACTTGCAGGGACTTGAAGGAACAGCCATGAACAGACGTTTGTTTTGCGTAATACAGACGAAAGGGAGAAGGTTGTGTGATGTATTATCGTACCGAGAACTGTGTTTACTACAGGAATTTGCTGATGTGAATAATGGCACAAGAGGGGGAACTTTCCACAGCTCAAGTGCGTACCAACACGGAATCAGAATGTGATACGAGACACCATTACGTGACGTCACAAGGTAGGCCTGTGTGATGAGTCATGAAGCATCACGATGCGATTATTTCAGACACGAAATCCTCTTAAAGAAGTAATCGTTGGCAAACATTATGTAAGGCGTATGGGCGGCATATTAAGCTGAAACGTTTCATCTTACTTGACGCAATTTTAAATCTGTATACCTGTATTTGTTTTAAGAGTAAGAAAGGTTACAGAAGTATAGTAATGGCATTTATGGTTGTCGGCCTTTGAAGTTCTGTTTGTTGATACTAATCGCAGAAATTGATATACGTACAGATACGTTATGCGGACTGGTTATGATTGTCGTGGGGTCTGTCGAGTTTGCATGTAAATTGGTGACTTTTTTTTAGCAGTTTGCCCATTTAGCATTCAATTTTATGTGGAACTGGCAGGCTCATTAAATCTTTGTTCTTTTGAGATGTGAAGCCGCGTTACATTTCAGAATACCCCGACTGTATCGTTGCGATGGCCCAAAAATTCGCGTGATGGGCCCGTGATAATTTAAAAAGAAACTGTAGCCTATTTAGAAACTTGCCTGGCTTTTATAGCGTATGGTGATCATTTGAAGACTGAAGTGTTCTGGAATCTTACACCATGTTACCTGATACAGACATTTCGAAGGAGCATAACGCAGTCATCTTCAGGGTCAAGTAGTCAAGAGTGGACTGTTTAACCCTGAAGATGGAGGCACTACCCTCCTTTGAAATGTCAGCAACTGCCACTTGACATAGTTTGACATACCAAAAGTCTTGGATCTTCATACCTTTGCTGTGAGAACCTCAAATATTGCACTGGTGACAGCTGTTCTTTTTTACTCTCTCAATCGTTCGCCTTGTCCTGTTCTTTCCTTCTTTCTCCCATATCTCAACACTTTCTTTCACATTTGTTTCTTACACATAAGGCACATTTTACCAGATCCTGTCTTGTGAACAGTGTCTGCTTCGGGTTCCTCCTAGCTGAGACAGCGACTGTAATTCCATTTGTTGCTTGAGCAACTTCAAACATTTTGCTTAGACACTGATCTTAGCAGATCGCCATGACACATTCACTTTCAGTGTGTGCCTGTCCCTAACGATGCGGTTACAAACTGTGTAATGAAATCAGATGGGACCTCACGTAGAAGATTAGATCTTAAGGCAGGAGAGGTCGCTGGGGGAAGTGGAGCACAGTGAATAACGAACGGGTGAGGGTGAGGAAACTGATACGTATCCCTTATGCGCACCTGCTAAACGTCGCGGAAACGCTGTTGGTGTCTGTTTTGACGCATAAATTAATGGATCATTTGACGACGCTACTGCAACTTGCAAGTGTTCAGAAATTTCAAATGGTCCATAGCCGTGCATTGGACGGTAAGATATGGTAACTAAATCAACAAATGCACACAAGTGTACGAAAATATATTATAAACATAGTTTCATGTTTCGGCCACTCATATGGTCATCTTCAGGGAGGTGCATCACGAAGAGTAAATACATTGAGAGGTTACAAAAGTTATGTGAACCAAAGCACACGTAAAATATTAAATATTAATATTTGATGTACGTATTACAAGTATTACTGCTGCTTAGGTAAATTCTTTTTGCGTGTTCCGAGAATCGTATGAAATGTATAAGTACATGCTGTAAAAAAGTGAAGGGTTTTTTACTGCTGAAGCTGGCAGTACGTATACTAACCAGCGTGCTGTAAAGGGTTAATCTACTAATTATAATTGGTACCGTTCTAGTAGCCGATCCCAGTGGCCGCACGGTCTAGGGCGTAGGTCTGCGGCCGAGCGCTTGCTGGGATCGTGGGTTCGAATCCCAACAAGGGTATGGATGTTTGTCTCTTGTGAGTGTTTGTGTTGTCAGGTAGAGGCCTCTGTGACGGGCCGATCCCTCGTCCAGAGGAGTCCTACCGACTGTGGTGTGTCTTGAGTGTGATCAAGTGAAAATAAACAACCTCGACACCTGCTGTGAGTAGGCAGAAGAGGTAAGGACTACGACGCCGACCGTTCTAGTAGCGTCCTCTTCTTTTGTTCTTCTTCCCATGCCTGTAGTCTGGTGTACTGCCAGTAAACAAACGTGAAGACATGCAGAATACTTGATTATGATCTGTGTGTGATATTGCATTATTGTGTTGTATAACAATTTTAATGTAGCCTGTTTCAAAATTAATTTTTCTGTTACTGTCGTGTAAATGACGCAGCAAGTAATGACAATTTGCTGCTACTACAATAGTCCTTTTTATCTTCTGTCTGAAATCTTGAAAATTAAAATAATTGATATTTATGTGGGTGTGAAACTTGGTCGCTTAACCCTAAAGAAAGAAGTTGGAATGAAATTTGAGACTCGTAATTTGTTTTTGTCATCAGGTGTTATTAACATTATCAAATAAAGGAAAATGATGTGGATAGTACGCGTGGTGAGACCTCTGAAGGGAAGGGACCATTCCGGAGAGCAAGGGTTTGATGGAAGTTTAAAAATAGATGGTAACATAATGAAAGCCTGTGTGAACTGGGCCGAGCGAGCAGCGTCAGAACAAAATTCTGTGGCGGGCTGTCGTGAACACTATAAATAACCTTTGGGTTCCATGAAACGCTGGGAATTACTGGACTAGCTGAGCGACTGGACTCTGCCGCACGGTATATAGACCGTAACATTAAATTATAATAATGAACACTACGCCAAAGCAAGTTTTAGTGTTTGTGCTGGAGCTCACACTTCGTTAGCTTCGTAAGCCAACTTCACGTAGTAATTACCATCCTGACATTAGATACTAAGGTTGCTAAATCACAATAACCACTGGCCGTTGTATATTATGTACGTGTATACAGGACTAAAATTGCAGGGTTATGTCACCGAAGTTAGATATTGTCTTTCGTGCGTGTCCCCGTAAGTGCTACCAGATGGCCTTCCGACTTGCCGATCCCGCGTCAGAGCAGTCCTACGAAATGTCTATGAATGGATTTAGATTAGGGACCCATAAAACTGGAGGTCATGGACCGGAAACGCCTGTTTTCGCCATTGAAAAAGTATGAGTGTAGAAAGGCGAGTACAAGGGAATTAACTTGTGTGTTCATTATGGTGATATTTCTTTAGCCTCTTAAGCACAGTGGTTAATAAATGTACTGCTTTAACATTAAGAACTCTAATTTTTTCCCGAAGAGTTTGTTGCTATTTTGATTTTCATGACAAATAACTAGTATTTATGTACACAGCGTCAACCTATTGGGCTTTGAAAGTGAGACTGTGTTATTGTTATGTATGAACTGAATCCTCAGATGGTTAGTGCATGAAATTGGTACTTCAAAGCGTAGAACACAGTTAATGGATGCAGACTGATCACATTTAGTGGAAATAATATGGATGTAGGTCTACGAGTAATAGCGTACTCCTGTGTGTTGTATAGGTAACGAAGGAAGAAGGGGTAGGCCTCTATGTCATATGCTGCTTCTGGAAGCTTCTTTTTTTTTTTTATTCGCTGTGTGAAATTGTGAGCGAACGGAAGTGTTTCAGAAGATTCCTCCTGTCATTGCAGAGTTAACGTAATTCTGATATCGGAAAAATGAAAGTTTTTCGATCATACTCCTGAAAACTTCGAAATATCAGTATTGCCGTTATCACAGCCACGAATCGAGCGTTTGCACGTAAGAAATTGTATATATGCATTGTGTAACAGTAGCCTATATAGGTTTGGTTAGTTTCGAACAAGCTAGTAGGCTTTTGTTTCTGTATACGAGTATTATGGCGAGTGTTTGTGTGAGATGTTATGTATGTGCGTGTCAACATGTCAAGTGTAGTTAGTAGGTCTAGTTTTCATGAACACGCAATTACGTGGTGAAGATCTGGACAACTTTCTGTCTTCAGAATAGGCACACATGTGTATATAGGCCAGTTCAGTACATATATTTGAGTAAACTGGATTACCATCGCTGTTTCCTGAGAATGGAGTTGCGTGTTTCTGCGAAACGTTAGTCATACCTTCCAGGCTACATGGCGTAACTTCCCAGAAGGCAAATGTTTCATAATCACAGTGGAAATGATATATGAATTGCGATGTATAAGCTTGCTTATGTCATAAGCGTCTCTATAATGCCTGCAAATTAACCCTTTAAAGACGAAGCGTATCTGTTTTATATAAGGACTCGGTGCGTACCGCGCTGTAAACACTCTCCACTTCGGTTATAAAAACCGGTTTCTTAATGTTTTATAAGGCAAAAGTTGCTGTTTATTCTGAGATCCGTACAAAACACATAAACGCAATGTGGGCACCACGTAGAATTTTTTAATGTTAAACCTGGTGGTACGTAAAGTTACCGCTAGGCTTTAAAAGGTTAATATTAACGCTCTATATAACGGTGATTTTAGTATCTCATGTCTACAAGAAAATTTCATGTGAAAACACAAACGAAATTGAAATTAAAGAGGTCTTAAAAGATGTTAATGGAGTCTTGAGTTCCCTCAAAGAGCGAAATGATTATTAGAAAAAATTCTTGAATGCCCTTTTTTCTTGTACGTTTTACATCCAACAGCTGAATCGGAGACGTTGATTCTTCGAAGCAGAATTACTGAAACAGATAACGTAAATTTAAATTCCATTAATATATCAAAATCTGAAGTATTTTTAAAACTATAAGGTTATTGTGTACGTATTTCACTGTCCATTAAACTTCAGGTCTAATATAATTAGAGTACCACCCTGTGAGGATATTTAATTTTTAGCAAGTTTTTGCATCTCTTTAGAGTAAATAAAAGATAACCAAGTTGGAGGAAAATTAAATTTCATTACTAGGAACGCGGCTTCATTTCATTAACTGTGTCAATATGACAGAAGTTTTAGCGCTGCGTCTCAAGCTGTATTTGAGTTAACTGCCCAAGTATTTTTGCATTGCAAAACTTACTTCATAACCTCACCGTCTGGAAGGGTTTTAGCGTCCGTCTTCGTCTTGCATACTGGGAGGAAGACAATGACTGAGAGAATCGGGAAAGGTGAGGATGCCTGAAGAAGGAAAACAGGACGCAGATATGCTTTCCCCCATTCTTACCTTATAAATCGGTGCAGACTCAGAAGTTTTTCATAATGAAAGCCGCCCGAATTCTGATTAGACGTTTACAAGGACGGGAATAAAATGCTACCCGCACATTTTATTTCTTTTCTTCGGATGAAGTTTGGTATTCTTAACCCTTTAAAGACGAAGCCTCTCCGTTTTATGTAACGACTCAGTGCGTACCGCGCTGTAAACACTCTTCACTTCGGTTATAAAAACCAATCTCTTAATGTTTTATAGGGCAAAAGTTGCTGTTTGTTCTGAGATCCGTACAAAACACATAAACGCAATGTGGGCACCACGTAGAATTTTTTCATATTAAACCTGGTGGTTTGTAAAGTTACCGCTAGGCTTTAAAAGATTAACATGTGAGGGAAGTACACGGCTATATATTTTACTGTGCAGCACGCTTGATGAATTTATGAGTTTGTACAGACAGTGTTTTAAGATGTGGAATGTCTGTATATCGGTTTCTGCGTTCTCGTAAATTGTGATTTACAATTATAAAACTAACGGGCTTTGTGATGATACACGAAATCTTTCATGTTCCCACAGATAAGAATCTAGGATTTGAGCTCGAGAGTTCTGGGTGGCCAGTGTTGCGAAAGACAAAGACGTATGGCATATGGGACATATTTGTCTTGCGATGGCATGAATTTTTAGGTTACATCTGCAAAATAAAGCATACTACAAAATTTTATTAGTGGAAACTTTATATGTAAACGGTCATTGTTTTATGTATTTAATGGTGTATAAGACAAAAGTATTATATTAATTATTGTAAATCTTTATTGTTTAAATACGGTTTAAGTAATATCCACTGAAATATAGTTTTTGTGTGACGTGTGGTAAATTAGTCTGTACACATCTGTCGCACAAGTACACCTTGAAGTAACTTATTATACTCTTATTACAGCATTTCGATACTAATTTTATAATTAACCCTATCAAGTGTGCAGTAAGTAAATTATTCAGCAGTGTATTCATGTAAGATTATCTCACTGTTTCAAGTACCACGCATATGCAGAAAACTCTGATTTCGTAGAGCATTGCATCACCGATGTCTTGTCACTTGTGCGTCAGTTGTTTATAAAAGTGATTGCAGAGTGGGTGGCATCTCGGCGATACTTTTCCCTCCAAAGATCATCGCGTCTTGCATGCGTTTTCTGCTCCGTGGGTCGTATGATCCAGCGTTTCACCTGAGGGTGTTCCACTCTTGTAACTTCACCGTGAAGTCTTGTCTTTACATCTTAACAGTCTTTTTATTCCTTATTTCCCTGGACCGAAATTAAGGGTCCAGTAATTTCCTCGTCCTCTTGAATTTAATTTTTAAAACCCTTGTTTTTTTTTGTTCCATAAGGTAATGTGGTAAGTTGCGTCGGTACTTTCTTTTGGTTATCATCTGGCGAAGGCATTTGTTTTCTGTGATAAATCCACAATAAATTATGTTATCGCTGCTAATTTGTACGTCTTATTTACTTTATGCCATTAAGAAAAAAATATTGAAAGAAATTCCAGGTAAAGAAAGAAAGAAAAAGAAAGAAAGAAAGAAAGAAAGAAAGAAAGAAA
The DNA here is from genome assembly GCA_013340265.1 of Coptotermes formosanus. NCBI lineage: Eukaryota > Metazoa > Arthropoda > Insecta > Blattodea > Rhinotermitidae > Coptotermes > Coptotermes formosanus. The sequence continues at coordinate 339,817 of BLKM01009790.1, read as the reverse complement.
GAAACTGAATTGGTATAAGTACCTTGTGTACTGCCACGACTGGCAAACTTTATTAATAACAAAATTTAAAAACTACTCATTATTGTACCTATGCCACAGGCTTCTTTCCTATAACTGACAGAGACGAGGTCCCCAAACCGTGTGTTCAGAAACGGTCCGAGCACAACGTTGTATGTTCCGATGAAACACACTAAGAGAACTGAACCTAGACAAGCTGTGCAGATGTTCATTAAACAAACAATACAGCGTCATTAGAAGCTCTGTCACATGACCCATACCTCCTGTAGTTAGTAGCAGCGGCCGTCTTACAATTTTATACACTAGTATTGAGCACAACAAGGACACATGTGGCGCTGTGGCACAGACCGGTAAGAAACATATTTACATGCACTGTTGTGACTATTATTTCGATTATGATGACATGATCGGCGATGATTCTGTTGTAACGAGACACCTGCCGTAACAGAACAAAACAAACAGTGGTTATCATGCACTCAAACACATTGTTGTACCTCTCAGTTTTTCTGCGTATGTTTAATGTTCTATAATACACAAATATCGTTTTGACTTCCTGTTTAATTTCCTTGAATTCTGTACGGATTCAGCGCCTAGAGTGCCTCTAAACGTAAAATGTTTCCTTTTGCAACGTCTCGTTTCTTTTTACAGCAAAAAAATGTGGAGCTTTGGGCATAAAATACGTTAATAGAAACAAAATAACGGGGATTGTGAAGCGAAAGATATTCATTATTGCGTCGCTTGCATGAAGCCCAAGTACAGGCGTGTGAAGTACGCCGATTGTGCATAATTTGCACATTGTTACATATGTATGTGGTTGGGAGTGAGAATTTTCACTGATAGAGAGGACATGCTGTGTAAGCTACACCCAAACCGATACTAACCATGAAACGAGGGTCAGAGTGCGTGGAAGCGTGTCTTGTAACAAGCATGAGATCCGGGAAAACGTGAAAGGGACGGCGCTGTTCAGGTATTCTTTTCCGATCTTCTATATCAACAAAATATGCTGCTGGATTTGGGGAAGTCACTACGCATAGGAAGAGAGAAACGGAGCTCTACTCTGGCTGTTGTGTCATAATGTGGCTCTGCTTTCAGTATTGTGCAGAATTATTACAGAAGAAAATGTTAGCCATGAATAGCGAATTTCGATGTGTGTATAAATTAGGCCTAGTATACTTTTGTATGTGACACTAACACATTGCACGGACGTGATATTTGTATGTAGAGAGACGCGCTTTTTTCCCCTCGAAAATAAGCCTATGGGTCAGTTTCAGTAACCAAATTCTAAGTAGGTTGAAATTCAATACTATCGTGTGAAGAATGCAGGGTACATTTATTTTACCAGAAGTCACGCTCGTTGTATCAAAACGCTGATTCGTCTTGGGCTGCTTCACCCTTGAAAATGCGACCAATAGGCTGTCACGGAACGTCGGTAACTAACTACGAACTAAAGATGTGGAACATTCCAAAAGAGCGACGACCACAAAGTGTTTTGATTAAAGTACTGAAGTGTTGGTAATGAGAGTCGGCCAGGAAAAAAAAAATTGATTTTGAGGCAGTTTATCTAAGCTGCTTCGTAGGAGACTTTTGTAGCACACTGACGTTTTGACGACTGTAGCACTAATAATAGATCTTAATCACATGTAATTTTGCACCGCGTTTGGCTCTAAAGGGCATATAAATGTAAAATTGTTTAGCGTAACGAAGAGCCGGCAGGGACAGCGTTATGGGTATAACGACTAGCTACCGGCTGGACGGCCGGGGTTCGAACCGCGGTCGGTGCGAGATTTTTCATATCCGTACACATGGGCCTCGAGGCCCACCCAGTCTACCGTATAAAGGGTACCGGCCGTCCTTCCAGGGGCGTGGCGTTGGACCACCCACCCCTTTCTAGTGCCGAGGTTAAGGAAAGTTAGAGCTCTTCCTCTGTTTCCCCTCTGTGTTTTCATGTCATGTTGTATGGCGACCTTTACCTTGACCTCACCATAATAAAGAATGACATTGAGTTGTTGCTTATAGTCGTTGAAGAAACGGATTGCAGGTCATGAAATTAAATAAGACTTGTAAATATTTGTTATAAGCACAAATGCCGTGCTTAGTAACCGTGGTCTCAACTTCTCTTACTTGACAAAAATTTAGTCTGTCTTAACAATCTTTAGTCGTAAGAACGACCCGCCATGAAGTACAGTTAATATTTTACGTGTATTAGTCTAATTTAACTCCTTCCCTAGATTCATGACATATTCTGCGGTTGTCACAGATGAACAAACCAAAGACGTTAAATTGGCTATCTGAAACGCTTTAAAACAAGTTGAACAGCGACACGGCAGGCAGTAGTCTTGTGCACGCCGTAGTTTCAGCTTCTAAATATTTCAGGAACCACAGAATTTTGTACAGGGAAGGTGAGACTCTGTGATTAATCCTTAGACATACTGTGAACCCCCATTTTCCGAGCCATGATTAGACCATAGATTGACACTTAGCTGTTCTTCGTGTTACAGTAAACGAGAAAGATAAAATATTTATTGCTGAAACTTTGAGGTACAGTCAGCAACAAAGTTAGTGCACAGTACTATTGCCACAAAAGGTCAAGAACGAACTGTGACAGCGTACATCTCACTCACTGGGGTGTGAGGTTCGATTCCAGCCAGTAGGAGGTAAATCAGTTTCCGACACCCTGATAAACACAAAGGAATTAGCACAGTTCGGACTACAGTTACTTCCTTCTCCTTCTGTAAACATTCGCCGCTGATCGTCTTATCTTCTCTGATTCAACATTATATAACTCAGAATTTGTTACGGCGTCAAGAGATAACCTACGAATGCAATGAACGTTCTTGTGGAGTACATATTAAGCGTGGAAATTACACTTATTGTGGTGTCACCAACAGCTTTTCACTCTTCGCCTGCTGCATCGTAAAAATAAAAAGAAATTGGCTTTTTAGACTACTATACGACTTCGTATCCGTGTGTGTGTGTGTGTGTGCGTGTTTGAGAGAGAGAGAAAGCATTTCAGTGTTTGATCTACTGGATCAATATTCACGAAAATTGGTATGGAAGTTATGCCAATTTTCATAGAATCCCGTTGTTCTGTGACATATCATTAATATTGGCGCATGTATTACCGTCATGCGACAACGTCGCAAAAGTCTAAAAATTTGTGAGATGTCACAAATTTCAAAACATGTACATCCATAGTTACTTATGTTTTAAATCGTGTATTTTGATGCGTGACGATGGTCCTTAAGGACCGAAACATGTTGCATTTATTGATGATATTATTAAAAGTTTGTTTTGTTTGACAGTAACGTATATACCGATATCAAGACGTTATGCTACTCGAGAGCATCCCAACGTCATAGTTTCAGATCCCTATAGCTTGGAATAATGAAGTGGCGGACACGGGGACTTGTGAGAAGCCACCGACACTAGTGACATTTAATTTATAATGTTGATGTGATGTATAGTAACAGATCTTGAGGAAATTGGAACTTTTGTGGTAATATCTTTGTTGAATGTAAAATAAAAAGACTGCGAACTTGCGACATGTAACTTTCGGACTGCTGGTCATAAGTATTGAACCACTAGAACTGTAATTCGAGGAACTACTGTTGATGTGATCCATTCACATAACTACTTATTGTGTGTGAAGTGTCATCTGCACATCAGAAATGGTACAGTCGTGATCACGAGGCCAAACCTTGAGGTCACGTCCGAGAAGTTTAACGTACACGGAATCTGTGTTGACATAAAAGTATGGAGAAAGTCTTAACTGTTTTCGTTATTTCGTGGGCGGCATGCTTCTTTAAATTACATGTGTAACGCAATTTTAGTAAGTCATATTTTCACCTTGACTCTTTGTGAGTTTAGGTAAGTTCTTGTATAATTAATTATTCCTGGTACTTTAACGCAGGTCTGTGTGATTCATTACGAGTTTTAGACATGTTTCTCTGGACAGTTTCACACTTTGTGCTCGAAATAGAGCTATTAATTGCTTTCTATTTTCATGACTTGCTTATTGGTGTCGCCTTCTTTATTTCCGAAACTGGCGATCCCAGAAAGGTGGTCATCAGGTTTTCTTCCAGCCACTTTACAGATACTTTGTCGCGCATCTCAGGTCAGTTATCTCGTTATTCTGTTGAGCGTTACATCGTAAATTATCTCGATATTTTGTCAGGTGTCTCACGGTCAATTTTGTCGATATTTTGTCGGGCGTTTCACGTTCAATTATGTCGATATATTGTCTGCCGTCTCACGGTGAATTATCTCCATATTTTGTCGGGCCCTTGACAGCGAATTTAATTATATTTTATTAATGTATTTACACACTTGCGGTGAAAAGAGAATTCGAGTTTCTGAACGAATATTACAGAAAAATGTTGCCTGTGATTTTTTTTTTGGCGGTCGGCTAAAGAAACACACAAGAGAAAGATTATGCAGGTTTAAAGTCGACAGTTCAGCAGGATATTAAAATTTAACACGGGGATTTAAGTCAAGAGAGACCTTCTAGGTCTGCGCCACACTAAAGGTAAACGCATTACAATCGTTCAAAACGTCGGGAGTTATTTGTCACTCGACACGGCGTAACGTCCCAGAAAACGTGAATCTTCAGTAGCACCGCTGTGACAACATCAAATCTCACAAGATTGAATAGGTCCGTACTGAATACAGTGATGTGGTATTAAAATAGAGGCTAGTGTCGAAGAGTGCGGTTAAAACATTTAAACCCAATTTGAATGTGTTCCACGCTACAGACGTAGATACGAGTTCTTTCATACGTTAGGTTAGGTTAGGTTAGGTTCGGTTCGGTTCGGTTCGGTTCGGTTAGGTTAGGTTAGGTTAGGTTACGTGAACAAAGTTACGTTACGTTCTAGATTAGGTCAGGAAACTTAAATCGCAGACGTACGCACATATCCGATAATAGTTCTTTATTGTAGGTTGGCCAAAATGTTTCGAAAAACATAAGTTTGGTGGGCAAACCAAAAGGGGAAGGAAGAGTACAAAAGATATATCAAATGACTCATAGATCAGTTGCAGCAGTCGGTAGTGGAACAGGTCAATGTCGTCTAATCCATGGCGCAGAAAGAGAATAAATTAGCGATTGCTGCGCTGATATGCTTCAAAGCTCCTGCAGTCTGAAGCAAAGTTCTTTAATTAACTGAGGTGACATTTTAATTAGATGCCTGTTCGAAACATCTGATCGCGATGTTAAACTAAATGTCTGTATCAATAATTGAAGGACCAGAAGTTACTCATTCTCCCTTATGGAATTTCCATTTTAGCTTTCAGATTTTCAGACTTCTCTCGTACACAAAGTAAACAAGAATGTCATTATTTATTTACAGGCATTGCTACACTGTGCTTAGAAGAACCTCCTGTTGAAATTTGCGATTCTCCCATTCTACACCCTACGGCAGTGATCTGTCTTGTTCTTCAGATTTTCTGACTAAAATATGTTTCTATTTCATTTGAAAATACGAATATTAGATGCGCGTGTTTCTGATAGTGCGGCAGAATTTGGAATATGAAAATATATGTCTTTTTATTATTTTTGCGACGTGGTTGTTGACGTACATCAAACATTTTTGTGTTGCTGTGGGCTTGTTCCAAGAAGAAGTGTGCAGACAGTATGTAATTTGTGTAACCGGAGTTCTCGTTGCGTTAGAAATTGGGTATTGTAATGTATTTCTTGCTGTTATACGGTCTTGGAAACTTTATGAAACTTCTTAAAGAATATATGTTTTGGGGAAGTCTATAAATATCTCAGCTTGAGCATCCAAAGGATATATAAGTGGAGGTGGAAGAGAACGGAGCGAGAGATTAACAGGTTACAGTCACATGCGGAGTCGACAGTTGTGCCAGCACATGCCGTCATTATTGAAAACCACATACAAGAAAAAAAACTTAACGTAATACTTTGCCGGAGTAATGTGTCACATCTGTTTTCTGCTTGAACGTCGTATTTCTCATCTGGATTCTGTGGTATAAGGGCTTCTGCTGTGCTTCTTGTAAGGAATGCCCCAAATATTTGAGCACTAAAGAGATACATACAAAAGACGGTATAGTGACTAGGCTACGGCGCTGGACTGCCAGGCATCGTGGTTCAGTTCCCGGCAGGGATAAAAGCTTTTATTGCCTGCCCAGCGTCCAGACCGGCATTGGGGCCCACCCACCCTCTTATCAGTGGGTGTCGATGCTTCTTTCCACGGTTTCCAGGGTGTTAAAAAGGCGGGAGCCTGAAGTTGACCACTCCCGTCCCTATAATGCAGAAGGTAAGAATGTTTGGAGGTGCATTTCCACTCCTCCAATGCCTACTCGTACATGGCGTGGTGCGTAGTCAAGCTTAGGGACAACTTTACGCTTAGAGTCTTAAGTGTCAACTCACTAGTATGTAGTGTGAATACAAATAAAGTAGTCTTAACTCAAAAGAAGCAAAAATTAGAAATGTAGGTAGGTAGGTAGGTAGGTAGGTAGATGGGTGTAGGTAGGTAGGTGGGTAGGTAAGTGTAGGTAGGTAGGTAGGTAGGTAGATGGGTGTAGGTAGGTAGGTGGGTAGGTAAGTAAGTGTAGGTAGGTAGGTAGGTAGGTAGGTAGGTAGGTAGGTAACCGAAAATCTGTTATCGTAGATACATTAGAAGAGGAGGTATTCCCATGTGTTCTGTGTCTCCTGTTGTAAGTAGAAGGGGCAGTATAAATTCTTACAAATCATTACGCACGCCATCAACGCAGTGGCTACAAAATGTGGTGCTTACTCAGAGTTAATTTTTTAAAGTCTGTCGGTTACTTTATGTACCATCAGGTTTAACATCCAAAAATGCTACATGCTGCTCACATTGCGTTTATGTGTTTTCTAAGAATCTCAGAACAAATAGAAACTTTTATGTTATAACAAATTTAACGGATTTCTTTTGTATAACCGAAGTGGAGAGTGTTTACTGCGCGGAACGTACTGAGTTCTAATACAAAACGGATAAGTTTCGTCTTTAAATGGTTAAACATAATTAGAAAATCTAAACTGAGGTACGGTAGAGAAGACAGGAGACCTGTGTAAAACTGCTGCTAATTCTGTGGTCGTAGCATTAGAAGGTTCAGCACCCCTAATGAGGCATCAGGAAGTCTGTATAATAAATGCGTAAAAGATAAGGAGTGTGTGTTTTTACAAACACAGAACCTCTCAACCCAATATGTCAAAACTTTAAGCATCAAATCAGTGTCACCAGTACAAAATCCTGTGTATAATTTAATAAGTTTCAATGCAGCTGTAAGTACTGTGACGTGTGAGATTATGACCGTGCTAACTAAGGTGATTACTGTCTGCGGGGATGTGATGCGTTTTGGTCTGGTAGATTTGCACGACTGTTCAGAGGAGCCTGAGCCTCCATCATATTTTTAAGGGAGATGAATATTCGTCTACCCTGATGACGGTATTCAAAGGCCAGTATTTTATACGTAAAATCAAAAGACTTTTTAAAGAGACTTAGATGTGTATAGCAGCTACGTTTTGTGTGTGCGTGTGCATGTGTGTGCGCGCGCACACTTGCGTATGTGGATGAGTGAAGGCGTGTCGGTATCCAGGACTATATCGCTATCATAATATCTTAACAAACAAATAGAAATAGGCAACGGGCCGGGCAATCTGGGAATCGTGGTTCGATTCCAGACAGGGACAAGAAATTTTTTTCGCTTCTCCTAAATATCGATACTGGCTGTGGGGCTCACCCAACCTCCTGTTCAGTGGGTTTCACAGTCGCTTTCGTCGAGGCTAAAACGGCCGGAACGTGGCATTAACCAGTCACCTTCATCTAATGCGTAGGTTAGGAATTTATGGAGCTATATCTCCTCTCTTCATGTGCCATAATGGCCTGCACAAGAACAAGTTTGAATTTAATTTTACAGATGAAAGTATCAGAATTTTACTTGAATTCGACAATACAGGAAACAGTGTGATTTATAAACCACGTTTCAGTTGACGATGGTGTGAGAGGGCTGTTGAAGTTCTGTTCGCAGTCTGTCGGTCGTCATTATAAGAAGGATGGACAGGAACCAAATGAATAATCTTAAACTATTATTTACAGATGGCGAAAACAATTTTATAAACACCTTTTGGTTCTCACAGTATGATAATGCTCAGACATTTATCCTGTTTTATATATCAGTGAAATCTGAATTGTTGCCCAGTCTTGTATGTTTTGACACATTGTGTGCACAGGTGTCTGATTTATCAGCCCAGTTTAAGGCGTCATGTGTTAAAAATGACTATACGCCAATTAATTTACCGCAACTTATAGGGTAGTTTGACAGACAAATGACATTCACTTAAAACGAACGTCTCGATAGAACATGTTGCTGATCCAGAAAAAGCAGGAAGCATATATCATCCGTTGGTGCTGTAACCTGACACATCTGTTACCATAGTTACCACCGGGTTTGTCGTAACCGTGCGGGGTGTGTATGGAACAGACAAGATAGGAAAGAAAGGCATAGCGAAACAATTCCAGTGCGTTGATTCCCTTTTGTTACGCTATCATAAAAAACTGGTAAACTTACGGAAGCAGTTTGTTGTACATATGACGCCGAAATTTTCACTAAAGCGTTTTTAATATTGATCCTTTTAACGCCGGAGAGACGTACAGGGGGAGTGGCGGTATATTTCCGATCAGTCTTCATCTTGGCTTTAGATTGAGGTGAGTGGTCAGCCTCACACCCCGGCCATTTTACCCCATAAGAAAGAGCTTCTAGTTCCTGTCGAATACCTCAAGATTTGTTCGAAATATTCTTTCCAGTGTGTGTTCAGCTATTTACGCATGAGTTCGTACCCCCATGAATGTAGAAGCGTCTGTAGATATTCACGTGTATATATATATATATGTGTGTGTGTGTGCGTGCGTGCGTGCGTGCGTGCGCGCGCGCCCGCTCTGTTTAACAACGCTCTCAGTTAACTGAGTATATATGGCGTCATGTTGGGGGAGTTAAATATGATCATGGAGCAGTGAAGAAGCGGTACTGAGGAGTGACACCGGCAGTATATGGAGAGAAACCTGTCGCAATGGCACGTTGTTCACAACAAGTTCCACATGTAGTAGCCAGTGATCAAACCTGGATCTGTACGGTGAAAGGCACGACCGGGTGGTATTCGTGAAAAGCGTATGTTGTTGTTGTTGTTGTTGTTGTTGTTGTTGTTGTTGTTGTTGTTGTTGTTGTTGTTGTTGTTGTTGTTGTCGTCGTCGTCGTCGTCGTTGTCGTTGTCGTCGTCGTCGTCGTCGTCGAACTTTACCGACAGTTGTTATGGGCCGACAAACTTTAGTTGTTAAATTTCATAAAAATCCATCCAGAGGTTAACAATTTTTTTCTAACGTGAATATGCAGAAAAACGGACGGGCCGAGCGATTGTAATGGGAGTTCCATAGGGATTCGAAAGTCCGTAAAGATGAATGTTCCCGCTCTGTTTTGCCGTTGACCTTAAGATATAAATATTATGCGATACCAGTGCCTGAACTTGTGGAATAACTGAACTGTATGACGTTACTGTGCCGGTCCTAGTGGCCGCGCTGTCTGAGGCGTGGGTCTGCGGCCGTTCCCTTGCTGGGATTACGGGTTCGAATCCCACCGGGGGCATGCTTGTCTGTCTGTTGTGAGTATTGTCAGGTAGAGGTCTCTGCGTCGGGCTGATCACTCGCCCAGCGGAGTCCTACCGAGTTTTGGGGTGTCTGAGTGTGATCGTGAAGCCTCAGTAATGAGGAGGCCCTGACGCACTAGAGGCTGTTGCGCCGTGGAAAAGTTCTTTTATAGTAGCAGTTGAACACTGGATGCGTCAAAGTAATTGCCAGTGATTGTATCGATACCTCAGTTTAGTAGCAGTGGGAAATTCTAAACACCATCACAGTCGGTGTTTGTGGAACACCGTGTCAAGACCTAAGAGGGCTAGAATGAGATTTCTCCTCTCCTCCACCATTTCTTACAGCAGGATGGTGACGCCCCCTACTCAGGGTAACGACATCAATAAGCGACGACCAACACAACGACTCAAGCAAGTCGTCTGCACACGACGGGGATCCTGGATTTATGAGCTAAACACTCTTTCTGTTGCTCTCCCAACTGTGTTGGCTATGCACCTCCGTAGGTCTCTGATGCAATGACTTTTATTGGCACTGGCGTTGTTAAACTGTTTCAGAACCAAGGAAGAAATATATTTTGTGCACAGTGTTTGGAGCCCACGGTTCCTTCAATCTTACACAATAGATTTAAGCCCTCCGCAATTCAGGACTAGTGCTGTAATTTAATGCATTTGTACAGTAACATGTACTTATGTTGCGCTGTTTGCGTGGGGAATGTTTGTTGTATAAAGAGCACCGTTACATCCAGTTGGAATATGATTAATCGATTTTATGTCTTAATTACTTGTTACGGGCTGTTACTGTATGTCCGATAAAAGATCAGAGAAATTTTATGTGGGTCCTTGTATTAGGAAGTGATCTCGCTTTTTAAGCGTCCACACTTCGCCATCGTAGTGTAGTGACGGCATGAGAACGTTTAATACAACGTTAATTCAATATACCTTCCTGTGTTGTTTAATTCAATATACCTTCTTGTGTTGTATTTTAATATCTTTAGTTTGGTGCTTTATATCTTTCGGAAGGTTATCTGTTTTTATGTGTTGTAATTGCCGATCCCAGTGGCCGCGCGGTCTAAGGCGTAGGTCTGCGGCCGAGCGCTTGCTGGGATCGTGGGTTCGAATCCCACCGGGGCATGGATGTTTGTCTCTTGTATAGTGTTTGTGTTGTCAGGTAGAGGTCTCTGCGACGGGCCGATCCCTCGTCCAGAGGAGTCCTACCGACTGTGTTGTGTGTCTGAGTGTGTCAGGTGAAAATAAACAACCCCGACACCTACTGTGAGTAGGTAGAAAATGGAAGGACTACGAAACGAAACGTGTTGTAATTAACATAACTTTAAGCATCATTAATAATTAAATATTCGGATGTGTTTAATTATTTTGCTTCATAAAATAAGCTGTTCTTGCGGGATTTTATTCTACAGTACCCTTCTGTCGTTTCAACAGCTATAATGTCATCATAATATGCAATCGCACGATTTATTTGTTTGTTTGTTTGTAGTACTGCTTTCTGTAATTAACATTCTGATCAGAACGTTGGCGTTAATACCGTTACACTTACTAGAGTTCCGTCTTCCTCTTAGCATTCCGGATTTTTGTTGGGTTATTTAAATAAATATGAATGAAGCTAATAATTAGGTATTAAGGAATGGTAACTATTTCTGCGTAAATTTGGGACAAGCTGCTAATATTTAGAAATTCCGGTTACAGTTACGGTATAACTATTAAACATTCTGTGGTATAGCTACAGATATATTTCTTGTGAGACTCGCTTTCTGAGTGTATTTGATTAACGCTTTGGTAGAAGAAACCAATAAGTCGATCGTTACATTAGAACTTGGCCGTGATATCTCTTTAGAATTTTTCTTCAATTCTAATCCACCAGATATTTCTTTTCTTTACACTGGTGTAAGCTAAGGTATCCAGAAAACCCATAGTAGGTTTATGTCCTATAATCAATCACGATTCGAAAACGAATACAGAATTATTTGTTCGGCGTAGACGTCCTTAAGGACCTCTTTCAATTCTTCTTCCTTTTCCCCGACAGGAAGAAAAAGGAAGAAAGAACCCCATTCAACTGCAATCAGTGCGTGGAATGTTAAACGGAGAGGGATACTGCAAGCGTAGTTAACCTTAAATAATACTTAATTAAATTGGGTTTAACGAACGCTGCATATTTAGCGGCAAAGTATTGATCACGTGGTGGTGGTCACCAGTAGAACGTTAGTAATAAGGCTGCCAGTGGTGCAGTCCATTATGTAAGGTAAAGGTAAAGGTAAAGGTAAAGCTGTCCCATTACAGTCCTGGATAGGGCGTTAGCGCTGCAGGACTTTGAGGCTCCCTGACTTTTTAGACAGGACTTGAAAGTGGTAAGTTTGTCAACCCTAAGCACCAACCGCCATTCCCCTCCAGCCAGAAGACACCCTGTTAGAGGCTGAGTCGACTGCAGGGCCAAAGACTCCATGATGTACACAGACTTTAACAAGGCTTTCTTTGATATCAAGATGTTACGCGGTTTGACTTTATGCATGTAAGTGCGATTTCATTTACGTCGATAAGTGACTATGTTTCTCAGTCAGCCGATTTTCACGAAATTCACACTTGCTGAACGTCATTACACCGAGAGCTTCTGTGGAGAATTCCACTCTGAGCGGTCTAGAAATATGTTAACATAGGGCCGAACTGCTTTTACGTCGCTAAGTGTCGACTGCCGCTGGGCCGGTTTTCCCCTAGACGCGTGCTTGCTTTACAGCGTTTATTAAAAGAACGCCTACACCGAATTTCATGACAGTCCGAACAAACGGTTAATTGCTGATACGTGGTTACAGACGGACGGACGGTCGGACGTGGTCTGCATAAAGTGTTCTTTTTTACCTTGTAAAGAACGCCTTATACAGTATGTCCTAAAAGTTCCCGTACTCGGAGATTGGAATTTTGAAGCTTTGAGTGCTGGGACTTTTAGTATGCTCGTAGTTTCGAAGTTCAGTTTTTCCGTTGCGTTCCACTTCAACGAAGATTAAGATATGAAAACTGCGTAACCTGAGGATGACTTCAAAGTGAGGCGAAACATGTCGGGGTAATGTAAATATTATCGTAATTACTGATCGACGTTAGAGGTGTGTTTTACGGCGCACGTAACCTTCGCGTATGCATGTGCATTTCTTGGGCTTTTCCAGTCGTTTAGGCAGTCAACAAAGTATGGATATAGCCCTAAGGTACATCACCATATTCACAAAATACGAGTATCTGCGCCGAATTCTGTGTTGAGACGTAAAATGCGGTTAACAAATTCACAGTGTCTTCCTTGAAGATTACTTATAGTGTCATGTATTATTACTTTATGTGCATCTAAGCCTGCCATGTGGTTTGCGATGATGATGATGACGATGATGATGATGATGATGATGATGATGATGATGATGGTAACGGAATAATAAATCAGAACGTAAGTGCCAGATGGGCTTTATGTAAAACAAAAACGAAGTTCAGAATACAGTGTTTTAAGCATACTAGACATTGCATGATTTCAGGCTTCCGCCGAGGCGTAAATAATATCTGCGCTCTTCTGGGACTTTGCGGAGTCCGAGCAGTCCAAGAAGAATGAGATTCTCCTTGGACTGTTTGACCCTTGAAAATGGGGCCGAGAGGTTGTCCGGAAACGTCGGTAACAGACCATTCTACAGTGCGTAAAATTCCGGAAAAGCACATGTCTTATTAGACTAATTTCGGGGAAGAACCTGCGAACGTGCAGGAATGACAACCACAAAGGACAAGGAAGGAATTTAGGGGACAAGGCGAGCAGCTGAACAGAAAAGAGGAAACAAAATTTTCTGTGCGTGAAAAGAAAGTTACATTGTAAAAACCAGATACTAAGATGGGAAAAAGAAAGATAGGCTGTCTTTGGCTGGAGTTCAAGAGAACTGTAACTAATCCTGTACTACTAGGATTATTAGACTAAGTGAAATGAGATGAGTGGGGAATATAGCATGCGTGGGGGAAATTAGAAACGCATATACAGCAATAGACGGAAAACCTGAAACGAAGTCATTACTTGAACATACTGAAACGAATGTTAAATAAACAGGGCCTGGGATTTTCCGGCCAGATTGAACACGTTCTTTGACTTCTGTGTTTGTGTGGCGCTATAAGTGTCATTCTTTTACAACGTATTTAAAATTTGTTATTCAGTTATGTAAATTAAAAATAAATTAACTATCGGAAAAGTAACATGAATACTTGCGAGGCGAGGAACTGAAGGGAGTGTTTCATTGTGACACTTTCAATACACCTGTGTACGTTTCATGTAATTTTTTGTCGATTAGTGTTGTATCGTATTCTGCTGTCGACTGGAAAGGAGTATTATTGCCTTTTATATTTTAGTCCTGCGAACTGTAATGATAATGTCTCATATTGTAGCGTAGACTGTCACTGCCTTGTCGCCCTTTTCCTAAGCTGGGTGTAAACACCTGCTAGATGGCTGATTGCTTTTCCAATGTCGTTGTTCCTTTTAGAACCAGATAGCCGCCCGAAAGAACCGCAGGTTCATAACACATTGGCACTGCATGTTGCATACTTCATGCTGTTTCTGTTCTTCTACACCTGTGTCTGTAACCATCCATTAGCCGAAAATAAAAGAAAAGAAAAATCCGAGTCTTTTTAATCGTACTGGCTGGACTCTCATACCAGTTCTAAGACGCAAGGAAATAAAATATATCCAACAAGAAGTTTATTCAAGAAATACGAATTTGTTCCATAAAATTTCAACAAAACTCCGCATTAATAAAGCAGAGCAGAGCAACCTTCTAAAACTAATTAATTTACGGTACGAAATAGAATTCTTCTCGAGAAACTGGTGGTCGCCCAACAGGTCAATAAATTCACTGCTGCTTGTGGAACCCGCAGCTATTAGCATTGTTGGAAACCCCTGTATTGGATCCACTCCTTAGGCAGCACTGGAAATTGCCTTAGCGTCTATTACAAAGTATATCTACGAAGGTGAAAGGTGTGACTTAAATTGACAGTAAGGAATCCCTAATCCAATCTTACCCTCGGAAGTAATTTGTCATTTTGTGTGTAATGTGGAAGTTGCTGGAATTAAATTCAATTATCCTCTTTAATCAGTGACTTAATCAGAAATTTGGTTAGGATAAATCCTCCAGCAGTGTTAGTTCTGTTTGACATTAATATCAGGCTAGTATTGTACGATTTTTTATCTTGGAAAAGTAGCGGTGTCTGTAACTGGGTGCATGAAACAGAGTCCTTTTTTATAATTGATAATTTTTAAATATAACCTGATTAGTGAAAAATAATCCGCATACCGATACGCTGTAGAAGGCTGTGCTTTGTTCATTAAAAGAGACATAACTGTGAGCAACAGTAGTTTGAATGCGGTGTGAAGGAAAACAAAGACTGTAGTTTCATACTCTGATGGTCTGCAAATTGAGGAGCCTCTAAATTTAACACGCCTTATTTGAAACACCACCAAAAGTGTGCAATTTATTAATACGATTTCACGGATAAATCTTGTTTTTTTATTTGTTCGTATGCTTAAGCGTATCTACGTAAATTATTGTGAGACGTGTATTTAAATAGTCTTCACCCATTAAGTAAAGGAAAGCAAGGTAACTTGTAAATTGTTGTGCTACAAAATTAGGGGATGGCGAACAGAAGTCGGTATGAGGGTGAGTACGGTTGAGTTCTAGTGCTGATCTTATGGCGGTGTGAGATTTCGGACCTGTTCTTTTAGACTGCGATTGCCATTACCTCGGTAACGTTAATTAAACCCATTTCTCACGTAAAGTACTAACAATAATACGCCTCTTGTCGAAAAGACGAGTTGCCACTCCAGCCGCTGCTGCGTCTTCTCCCTCAGGCTCCGTAAGTTTTCCATTTCGCAACCGTGCGTTTAGTCCATGGAGGATTTGGAGTGGACCTAGGTTTCCTAAGAAGAATGAGTGATTTATTAATTTATTTATTCTTAGGGAACTTCCACGACCCAACAGCAATTACAGAATTTATATATCTTCGAATGAGGTACTAGTTATTAATAGGTAAATATTTTTAAAAAGAAAGGTTTTTCTTATTTCAAAGTAGTGTTTTAACATTACCATGGAAACAGTGAAATATGATTTATTTTATACTTTTCCTGTTCAGAACGTTCTGCGTAACGGAAATTCTTTCTCGTAATTGTCTTGGAATATGTCATTAAGAAGGTTCAAGAAAACCCACAAAGAAAGGAATTGTGTGTGATATAGCAGCTTACGTTATATTCTGATAATGTTAGTTTATTAAAGGAAAAAGTCGATACCTTGAAAGAAAACAGAAACAATCTAGAAAGTTGGTAACGACATTGTTCGTTTTTAAACACATAGAATACTAAATAGGATTGCATATTCACTTACCGTCACTTGAATGCAGGGAAAAACAATGTGGAATATGTGGAAGATAAATTACTAGAAAATACAGGAAGATAATTTATTTTGAGAACAGTAATAAATAAATGTATGCACGAAGGCCTTACGAGTGCATTAATTACGATAAATGCCTGATACCGTCCAGTTTATAATTTGTCTTTCTACTTCCTGTCAAAGAGACATTCACATTAAAGTGCACAAAACTATAATTCTTAGTTAATTAGACCCTCATTTTAAAGAAAGAACATATATATGTCATGTCTGAGAACGTGTTCATTAGCAGAATGTAGTGTGGAACTTACATAATTGGAAATGATCCAGGAATGAACCTGGGTGCGTTTTGTCGTCCCTATACCATTTCGTTACTGGACTAATTGCTACAGGACATTGATCTAATCCACATACTTTTTCAGATGAATTTTTAATATTATCCTACAATTTCCGACAGGGCCTCTAGTTGCCAAGTGTTCTTCCAGTGTGTGTGTGTGTGTGTGTGTGTGTGTGTGTGTGTGTGTGTGTGTGTGTGTGTGTGTGTGTGTGTGTGTGTGTGTTCGTGCATGTGCGCGCGCGCGTGCGTGCATGCATGCGACACAATGTAGAGGACAAAAACATTTATGCTGAAAGAAATTTGTGAAAGTATTGGCTGTTGGATGATGGATGGGATTATATAACTCCACTGTTTTTCGCCCAAAACATAAATTTTTCATTAATCATGTCATATGCATTATATTCATTACCAAATTCTTCTGTAGTTTGTGTACGCGCATGAAAAAGAAGAAGTGAGGTACTGCTTATGGTATAAATCTATTAACTTTATGCAGTTATTACCTTTAGTACATGTAACTTTTACAGATCGTATACTTATCTGACACTTTCCTATCTTAACCAATTTTTGTCAGTGACCTTGGTGCAAAACTTAAATGGATGTGGGTAATCCTTTGTTTACGAGTCCGGAAAATACTTTGGTTTTATTATATCATTTTAAATGCTTGCGTAGTTTTATGCCCCCCCCCCTCCCATTAAAAGCTGAGTGGCGCGAATAACCTTGACTTATAGGTGAACGCAGCGGTGCCCTATGGACGACAGTAACAGTGCTGGGCTTGTGACACTAGAGTGGTATGGCACGTGGTAATGGCTAGAACCTCTTTGTGCGCCGAAAGGTAACAAGAAGGCTTCAGTAACTGTTTACCAGTCGACACAGCTTAATATCCCAGATGACGTGAATCTTTCTAAGGCGCAGTAATCTGCAAAGCAATTTCATTACAACTTCACTTGTTCACTTAGTAAGTGGAAGAAACGCTGCTGAAGAAATTTCGGTTAAAATATTAGAGATTTCACCTTTGGTCATTCACTTTTTAAATTATTGTAAGACTGAATATCGTATGTCTTGAAAAGTGTGCTTTTTAAAATGTAAGTGCATTTTTTATATATTCATTTTATTGTTGTTTGTTACTTATATTTTATGGCGTTTTCGTAGTTCAGGGCAGTCTGGCTCCTTCGAGTTACAGGCCACTGCCGATGTTAATGGCAGTGCAGCTTTGTTTACCTTTTATTGAGATCTCACCTTAATGAGGTTAATATGCCACAATTCAAGACTGACTGACTGACTGACTAACTAACTGACAGACAGACAGACAGACTGACTGACTGACTGACTTACTAACAGACAGACAGACAGACTGACTGACTGACTGACTAACTTCATACAGCCGCATTTCTTGTGAAAATAATAGTGCCTAAGCCAACAAAGGAGTTCGCGGACTTTGATGAACCAAGACCTTTCTTGCTGTGTTCGCAATCACCCCCACTTTTCCTTATCTTAAACCACACGAATTCAAACCACGTCATCCCCTCTATTTAAGATCCTTTTAACCCTATCCTCTCATTGTCGCCAGGGTCTTCCAAGTGGTCTCCTTTCTTCAGTTTTCCCGGCCAAATCCTTGTATGCATTTGTCTTCTCCCCCTTGCCTGCCACGTGCCCCACGCACTTTATCCTCTTTGATTTTATCACCCTAATAATATTAGGTCCGGAGTCCAAATCTTGAAGCTACCAATTATGCAATTTGTTCCATTCCTACTCTTACGTTTACCCGCTTTGTCCCAAATAATTTTCTCAGGATCTTGTTCTCGTACTCAGGCTGTATGCTTTCAGCATGTGAGGGACCATGTTTCACACCCGTGTAAATATCAGGCAGAACTCTAATTCTGTACACTTTAATCCTTACGTTCCATGATTTTAAAAGATGTTTTGTCTAAAAGACACTGTGCATGGCGTCTTAAACACATGTACCTACGTATAATTACAGCGCACTAAATTGATGATTCTGAGGAACAAACCGAATGACGTACTTGTTCCACCTGATGAGGCAATAATTATGTGTGACTTAGGAACAAACGTCAAGAAAGTCTGAGGCCAAGTTCTTAATACTTACCATGAAATGTAATGGCCGCATATGGGGCATGTTTATCCAATTTATGGATTTTAATGACAACTGAGCTTACGAATTCGCGAAGAGACATTATAGACCTACTGCAATGAAAGTCATATCTTTCATCCGAGCTGCACTTCTAAAAGTATTACTCTGTGTGTAGCATCAAAATTTAATATCCAGACATCGCAAGATTTTATTACAACTGTAACACCCACTTTCAAGAACACTGTAAAAATTGGATTCTGCTGGGACACAAATGCTTCAGTTTTGTGTAGCGAAAAACAAATGAAGCCCGTCAGAAGATTTACGTCGTATGGAACCTTACGCCATATCGACTGGTAAATAGGTACCGACGTTTCAAAGGAGATATTTGCCTACATCATCAGGACCAATCAGTCCAATAAGATAAAGACACTAAGCCTCTCTTTAACGTCGGTGATCAACTACCAGTCGACACGGCGTTAGGTCGTAGAAGATCTGAACCTTCAGCAACACCTATATGAGAATCCGATATCTCGCCAGAAGGCTGTTATTTCCTCGCGGGATTTACCAATGACAGTGTACTGAAAGGAGGATGCGGTGATTGTGGTGTTTAGCGCGCGTAGGAGAGATGATAAACACGTACGTAATTTAAACTGAAACCCCAAAGTTAGCGACCACTTGGGAGATAGATGCGTGGATGAGATAATAATATTAAAATGGATATTGAAGTAATGTGTGTGATGGAGTGCTGTATTAAACTGGCTCTTGGATAGTCTCTACTGGCCGTCTATCTGCACGAGGTAGCGAACCACTGGATTCTAAGAAAGGAATCGAAGTTATTGATCAGCATACCAAGAATGACTGTGTTCCATGGCGTGTGCTGGTTATTAAATGCGCTGTGATCACGAATCTAATCGCACATGCGAGAATGGCGGGTTGCCTTCGTTACGCATTGGTACCGCCCTACCGCTTTCGTAGGTACTGCCCAGTAACTTGATAAAGAAGAAAAAGTGCACGGCGCGAGATTCGAGGCTGTCGCCATGTTGTTGCTGAAGACTTAAACTTAAGGGAAATAGCACTTTGTCTTTGGGCACAGAGTTCCCGAGGTTTGTGCGGATTATTGTGTCTTCACATTCAGACTGAAGCAGTCTGTTTGACCCTGAAAATGAAGGCACCAGAGTCCTTCGAAACGTCGATATCTGTGTCCCAAAGATACAACTCAACCTCCAGAAGACATGAACTTTCAAGGCGTAGGGTGTTTAGCTGGGTATCTCTTTTGCTGTTACTGTCCGACCAGAAGGCAAGTGAAAGCCTGCAAATAAACGTGGTTGTTAACAGTGTCATCCCTGTGTTTTTTTTAGTGGTGAAGGACCCCACAGCAGACGCTACGGACGCACTGCAGCCATGGGGCTTATTGTGCAACCCTATAATGAAGATGAAGATGATTATTATTTTTTTGTCCTTTTCCTAGTTATGGAGCACAGGTGGAATGAAATTGACAGGGGAAGACCGAAGAACTTGGGGAAAAACCTGTCCCAGTGCCACTTTGTCCACCACAAATCCCACATGGACTGACCCGGGATCGAACCCGGGCCTCCGCAGTGGGAGGCTGGCGGCTAACCGCCTGAGCCATGGCACGGCCGGTCACCTGGACTTTACACGAAGTATCTTTATCGAGCCATCTTCTTTGAAAGCCGACAGAAACTCGGTCAGTCCAGAAATTCCCCAGTTTTTTTGTAAGCAGGGGTTGGAAACAAAAACAATACCCGCTTCTCACAATCTGGCCCGCATTATACGGTATAAGCAACGAATATCACTCCTGCATTTATGTCATTATTCAGTTTTAGATGTAGTTACCTGTAACAAAATATCGTTACCAAAATTCATAGTATGCAGCGTTCGGGGTCTTGTATCTCTTGTAATCCCTTTTGATATTGATCTGTTACTGTATGCTTATGGGGATGCGAGTGCGAGTTTTATTCAGAGATGCCCAGTTAGAATCTCGGCCGGAACGTCGGCCATCTCTACGGACAGTTGTCGTTGTTTTCTTCAGTACTTCTATAATAAATATGAAAGTACCCACGACTATTTTGACCCATTGTCGGGCACTGTGTATAAAGATTTCTACAATATTTAGTTCCCGTAGCCATTCGTGTTCAGGTTTCTGCACTTTTGACAAATTATACCTTCCAAAATGTACAGTGGAAAGCGGGCTCCCTGGATTTTCATTTGAAATTGAGTTATCGCCGTGGTATTAAGAAAAATTCATTCCTTCACACTATAGACCCATTACAACTATCAGCTTTTTTGCAACGCAGGGCTTTCCGTCTGGTCCATTTTAATCCTCCTCCTGCCACCCGCTGTTCAAATGGATGTCTCCTCTTTATTGGACTCCCTTGTCCCCCCACCCCCATTTCCTACCATCCTCGCTTCAAATGGTGATTTAGAGGAGTCTTAGATGAGGCACTCTGGTCTTAGACACGACAATAGATAACCTTTGTGTGGTCTGCGGGAAGGAATGGACCGAACGGTGGATGTGGATTGGAGAGGTACTCTGTGTCTGAAGAGAGAAACATGTTAGAATCCAGTCAGATTTCGATCGATATGTTCTTGAGGTTGCCATTCATTATTCTGTTCTTGCAACTAAGAAGGTTATAACGTACTGTTTTCAGCGTTACGCGCAAATGACACCGTAAACATATGAAGAAAACTAAGTTCGCTTGTAAGTGAAGCCTCATGAATGCGGGTAAATTTTAAAAATATAAAATATACCATTTAATAAATCAACCGCGTAGTCGGTATAGCGACTGGCTACGGATTGGACGGTCTGGAGGTTGAATTCCGGTGGGGCGAGATTTTCCGCACGCTTCCAGGGCGGCCCTGGGGCCCACCCAGCCTCATGTGCAATGGGTATCTGGTCTCTGTGCCGGGGGTGATTGGAATTATTTATAACATGCGTTACTTCAACCAGTTAGAAATAGCTAAACGCTTGGTGGTCTTTACTTCTTTAATGCTTGTGTCCTTTGATAATAGGCACACAAACACAACGAATCTAACCTAATAATGATAAAGATTTTTAAATAAATTTATGTGACCGTCCTCGAGATTTGCTTGCACAGATTTGCATCTGATGAAGGACACCAAGCACATGTCACAACAAAACTGAAGACAGCTCCGTCTATGTACCAAATTAAAGTTATTGATTTGAATGGAAAATTACACTAGAAATTGTACACAAAATCCTTTTAATTTGGTTGAAACTGTCGAACCCTAATTGACGTTTCTAAAACTTTACTCCTTATCAAAATTCTAGCAATGTTATGTTAAACTTCTTCCGTTTCTCACGTTACACTTTGTCGATAAATAATTTACAGTGGCGTGAAGGTGCTGTCAACAACGCTGTATGAAGTTCTGTCTATCGAGTTTTTGGTTATATATATATATGTATACAGTATATCTGAATATGTTAAGGAATATGTAGACTTTTATCGCTTTGTTTAATTCTTCGCAGATGCCTGTAAAACCCACGGCCTGGTAGTAACGCCTTGATTGTTAGTTTACCTGAAAAACAGATATGACAGAGAAGTTGCCGTAAAGTAAGGCGATCCCATTCCCAGTCGGAGCAGGACAGTACGTGTGAACGTAAAAGACCCGTTCTATGCAATAATTTTGTGAATGTCTGTGTTGTTATTTTGTCATGAATTAGGCCAGTGGTCTTGTAATGATTTATAAATATCTTGCTAAACTTATTATAGTCATTATTTTAGACATGTGACAGTAGGCCTACTCCAGACGGGGCACTCACCCATCAGCAAGCCCTCTACCTGCACAGGGAAACCGAGCGTATGGCCCTAGCGTAAAGTAATCATTTTTTCTTTTGGCCTATTCGGGGACGAGGATGGAACTGAAGTAGTAAATTGGTACGCTACAGTCATGTTTTTCATTATCTTACCTATGTCTTTATTCTTGACAGTGCGCAGCACTGTTGCCATCTTCTCTTTGAAAAAGTCGCTAAAGAGATCAAAGAATGGCCCCGTTCTAAAAAAATGCTATGAGGAAAACGGAATAAAATTGGAAAAGTAAAAGACGGAACAAAGTCGGGGACAAAATGAGTCCAAGATATGTCTTAGTTCAGGGACTGTCCCCGAAAATCCGGGACGAATGGTCAGCTTACGCTAGGGGTACACGGAACCATGATCCTCGTTGACCGGTTTAAGGCGGGATGCGTCTTAGATAGCGCTTCAGCTATGACATGCCACCTTCGGAACTAAATTTTCATATTCTCTCGAAGTGCGTAATGACGATTATGTGTTTCACCACAAAACTCACCTTTTGTCTTGCAATAATCTTATTCGTTGTAAAATTATCCGTTTAAAAGGCTATGGAGGGACAAACTTCTCCGACATTCATCTATCCATTTGCTGAATGAGAACAACTTAACTGAACTTCAGATCTCTGTAGGTAAAGTCAATTTGCCACTACTTTATCTGCAGATCAAAGTGTTTAAAAAAAACTTTCCGAGTCCATCCTTCTGGTATGAATCGTTTTGCCGGAAAGTAACGCTTCGTATATACGCGCACAGAACAGAAGGAAAATACGAGCCTGTCTCGTCATCGCATCATGGAGTTAATTAGTCTTCTCGGAGGAAGTCTTAATCATCTCGGAGTCCAAATTGGGGAACACAAAACTTTCCTTCATTACACTGAGAAACTCTTCAAAACAGGCAAATGATCTCCGGCTGGCTTTCTAATATGCTTGTGACTTGCTTCAGACCCCAGTAAGAGAGGCAGTGGTGAAGAGGTGGAAGTAGAAACACGGCAGATTATAAATTGTGTGCATCCAAGTACACTGTCAGGACTCACAATGTGTATTCTCTATGCTGTTTGACAGTCACATTATGACGTTCGTTTCATTATATTTGATCTTTTATCATGTTCGTAAAGTTGAAAAACCCAGTGGCGGGTCACGTTGTACCAGTTTTAGGCGCGCTCGTAAAGCACTTGCGAAAAGTAGTTGTTAGCTTTGTCATGTCTGTACTTTAGTCCTTCTGTCCGCATAACACAGTTCCTTCCAAATGGATGGATTTTCTTGAAAACTGGTTTTGTAAACTTTTACAAAAATTTGTAGAAATTAAAAATTTCATTAAAATTAGGCGAGAAGAACAGATACATTACTGAATGTCTACCTATATTTATGACTAATCCAGTCAATACTTTATTTTTTTTTCGGTTACTGTAGTTACTAAGGGTGCCAGTTTTCCTGTAGTTCAGACGGTTATGGAAATTCACCAGAAGGGTTTACTGCGGGATTTTTCTGGCTTGTTTACCGTATTGGGTAGAAAAGGTAGTAGGCATAAAGAATTTTATTTTATCACACAATCACGTAACCACAGATTCGTATATTTTAAACCCACAATACAAAGCTATTTATAAAGGAATAGAAAAGTTGTCACTAGTAACTGATTTTAAAATTTTTCTTCTAAGTATGGTGTGCTGGTGGAGGAGGCATTGTTATCAAACAAAGACAATTGCGCACCCACATATGAAGTGAGATTTTGGGAGCCTGCTGGAATGTGACAGAAGTTCTTTGAACATATTATTATCGTTGCCTGCATGGACTTTTTGCAGTACAATACTGGTGCGAGCTTACAGCATGAAACCTCCGCTGTATGGATTTTATCATTAGGGCAGTAATCTTGCAAGTTAAACAGATTCGTGACGCGGAATATTTTACAGAAATTTTTGTCGCTCGGATAACCAAAGAATTTGTTGCCGTTTTTGAAGCAGTTTTCCGCAATCACAACCGCCCTCTGCTGGACCCTGTTCTGAATCAGAGCACTGCCACTCCAAATTTCTTTAAGACTGACTGCAGTATTATTCTCCTGTATACGCGTTTATCTTCTAGGCAGTCTGTTCTCATGAGGTTTTCCAGGAACGCGCGCGCGCGCGCCATGTGCCCGCTCGCGTGGGTGAATTCATCATCTCTCCCATGCAGGAAACTGGTTCGACTTAATTTTGCAGTAAATTCCAAGATATATAAATTAATTACTTCTGCCGAGAGTTTGTGTAGTCGTGTGTTTATTATGTAATGTTTCATGATTACATATTTCGACGTTTCGTTGCCATTTTATAGCCAAATCAATCCATTGTACATGAAGAAAATATTAACGTTCATTGCTAATTCTAGTACAGAATTTGTGTATTTTAATTACACCATATTTTGGTAACCCATGTCGCTAACGAGGCCTTGGAAAATGCACAGGGTTTAGATTCATGCATAGTAGAGCTATATTAGTTTGGCTTCGTTGGGATCCTTCTTAGTCCTTCGTTATGTGCGTCAGCTTGAAGGCTCATTGTGTTGGTGTTTGAACTGGTGGGATAATGGCTGTGAGCCGTATTTATTAGTGAAGTTAGGCCCTGTCTATCAAAAGGGTCACAAAAGTGACGCCAAAGTTGACAGTTGATTCTCCTTGTAAGGTCGAGGTCTCATCGCTCCATCAATGACATCAACATTGCCTACGACTCGTGAGTCCGAGTGGTTGATCTGGTCTACAGACGCGTCTAGAACAGCTGACGGGTTTCCGGGGTAGGCGTGTGTGTTTTACGCCGTCTTTCTCACATAATCCTTTCGCCGCTGTCCTTCAGGCTAAAATTTTAGCGATTCTGTTGTGTGTTGTCGAGTGCATGGGAGGGACATCTGTAAATAGGCGTGTCTGTATGCGCTCTGTCGAATGTATCTGTGTTTGTGTTTCTTTTATGTTTAAACTGGACAAAAATGAAGGATACGCTTGAAGACCTACATGTGTTTCGGAACGAGTCACAGTTGAATTCGCGTTTAATTAGCTAAATATTTATCGAAGCGAACAATGCTTGGAATAAAACTTGTGGAAAGAAAGAAACCACAAATTTTATACCCAGTGCAGTTCATCCGTTCGTCCTAACGTTATTCGTGATAACTAAACGGAACGTAGCAAATGTGCCAGAATTTTCCCGTTCTGCGTAGACTTTCTGACGTTTTAATTCATGTCATGGTTCTTCCTGGGCTTTGTACCTGTTTGAAATTCATCATGTTCTTATTTTAAGCACAGTAGGCACTAACCTAGAGGTATGGGTCGTTAACAAGCACACGCACAAACGTGGTTTGACTGTCTGATACGTGCTATCTTTCATGGAACTGAAGTAGCGTAACACAGGGGTTTATTGCGTTTGTGTGTGTAAGTGTTGGAGGAGGGAGGGTTCTTTATTCGCCGACCCTTCGCTGTTTTATATTTGCGTTGTTTCGGATACCCACGCGTGCAATTTGCTCTCCTCGTTCTCCTCCTCCTCCTCCTCTTCCTCCATTTCATGAGGCACCGTTCTGAAGCCATCTCACTGTAATCTAGGTGCTGCAACTCTGACTCTCCTTTCCTCCTTCCCATAGTATGAACTTTTTTATAACACTTCGCGTTCATACTCACCCATCAGAAGCGCACCAGAATCTGGAAGATAGCCATAAACACAGCAAACTGGAATACCGCGTAAATTGTTCGGTTGAAATTCAGTCGAAGATTTAGTCTTGTTTTTTCAGCTGAATGATCGGGTGCTACAAATCCGTTCATACGTTCAGAAATTGAAAACTGATTTTTCCATCTACTTATGGGTCTGCCCACATCGTTGTCTTTCCTTTTGAATTGATTGCTTAGTACGTAAGCTAACTGTGGCATTCTGTTCTTTTGCATTCTCTTTGTACGTTGTGAGTTCTTAGGTTCTTGCAGCAGCGTGGATGAGATGCTCATTGCTTTGGGGCGTGACGTTGCATCACTGGTTCTTTGGTTTCCGACGTTTCAAGACAACTTGTGGGTATCATTTTCCAGCTTCATGTTGTTCGTGGCCTTCTTTTGCGTTTGAGCGAATTCTCTAAGAAATACAAATTCGGAACTACTTTCAGTAATCCAGATTAATCACTTTCCACGTGGTCGGTGAATCGTAGCCACTTGACAGTTTATCTACAACACGTGGGAATAATTACATCACTCTTAATTTCCCCAGTTTTTTTTCCCCCATGGCGCTACAGGCCCTGTTGGGCCAGAGCTTCCTCATTCTTGAGGCTTCACGACCACAGACGTACCACACTCAATAGGACCCCTCTGGACGAGTGATCATCCTGTTGCAGAGACCTCTACCTGACAACACGCAACATTCAAAAGGGACAGATATCTCTGCCCCCAGCAGGCTTCGAACCCTCTATCCCAGCAATCGAGCGGTTGTAGACCCACGCCTTAGACCGCTCGGTCACTGGGATCGGCAGTCTTCCTAATAGGCGGTTGAGTTATTACGTAGAGTGTACCCGAAATGTATTTATTTTTGTGTAGAATTTATATTAGGACTACAGTGATATGAAGTGTGATGCAATGTACGTGGCTACCAACGTTTAGCAGAAATATACTGCCTTCATTTTCGTGGTAAAGAAAGATCGGAGAAATTATTACGTAATGCAGGGAAGGGATAGGGATATAAAAGGTGCTGTGGGAGTCAGCGGTTCTGAGAAGAGCTCTCTTCCTACTTGGGAACAGAAAGAGGAGAAAGGCCTGGCGAACGGTAAGAAATTTCAGGTATTCCTCTTTATTTCCTATTCAGAAGGGAGTCCGTTCTGGGACTACTGGATCTAATTCGAAGGTTTGTAGCTGTATTTCGACCATTCTGTCCGTATATTATGTGCGGATTTCTCCCCTGAAAGTAGCAGATTTCTCCAAAAGGCTGATAACCATCTGTCAGACTAAACTGAATTACGTCCCAGAGGAACACAGTCTCAATACAGAGCGCTGAGAGAGCCTGTGGTTGCGCACACAGCTCCTATATTTGGACACAGAGTCTGCTCGGTGCGCAGAAATGAACATGCTGGTGCTGTCGCGATTGTCTACACATAAGCTGCATAGCGACGGAGCGCGTTGTGGCAGTGCTTAGTGCGCAGAAAAACAAGTAGATGCGAGGATCGCCCAAAACAGCAGACCGTTATTGTTGCAGATATCGCAGGCAGCAGCATTGCACAGTGTTTGGTTATGTTGACATTCTGAACCCACATTCTTGCTCAAAAGGGTAAGGTTATTTTTATGCATGCCTTGAAGTAATGTGAGGGAATAAAGGTGTCGCTCCACTTGTTCTTAACCTCCGAACTACGTGGAAATGATTGGGAAACACCATGCGCTGCCTGCTGTGCCCCCGCAAAAATGACCCCTGCTCCATATTGAATAGAAGGCTGGGAAGGCTCCAGAGCCCGTCTGCACGTGTTGAGAAATAGAAACGTCTCTTACCGCTGCCAGGAGTCGAACCAAAATTCCTCGGTAATTCAACCTCTAGCTCATTGATTTGTGTTCTGTGATGTGTGCTGTTTTTTTCACATGTACAAACGTATTTTTGCATTTTATCATGCGTACTAAATGTTACACCCATCTTATCGACCCTTGTTTGGGGAATCTTAGACTACTTACTGTATTTCTTAACGACTGAAAAACTGAATTGAGTTAGTTTCTTAAAAATTCAGTACACTTCGAAAAACAGCAGTGATTCTCCTTTGTTTAAATACGCATACCATGTTCAGCCACATTTCAGATTTGAAAATTTATGCACGTGAAATATTTGACTGAAACTAAATGTGCAAATAATTTTATCGTTTGTTACGTCACTCAAAATGTGCGAGCTAACCACATGGCAGTACTCTTCATTCTGCACTCTTTTTTCATAGACGAATGTCACTATAAATAATCACACAATCTAGTGCAGACATAAACACGCTCGTGGGTCCAAATGAAGTATCATGTGCTGAATTGGATGAACTGCGTATGGCCAAGTGCCTGGTATTTAGAGAGGATGGTGTTTGGTTCAGTAGTACGTATTTGTTTAGCGATGAGGGGCTTACCTCAACAGAACCGCGGAGTAGCGGATGACACTAGTTTATAATATCGACATCAACTAGTAGACAAGTGTTCGAACACTGCTATTCAGGTATGAGAACAATTGCGCTGGCGTTGGTTGGCGAACTCTGCATTTTATGGTTAAGTGATCTGTTGTATCCCTATCGGCTCTTAGGAGGTACTGGGTGTTTTATCGTGGGTCTTAACGCCGAAGTGGTGCGTGCCGACGGTCTCTAGTCGAATGAGAGCCGATGGTGAAGTGATGGCAAACGTAGAGAGAGAAGCTGAACGTAGAGTTTATTTTAAAAATTCGGTTAAATCAGTCCGAAAGACAGCGTTTCTTACTTTGCCTAGTTAAGGCACCTATCAGCAGGAATGCTCCTGGCATGGTCTGGGGTATTTCTTCAGGTCTGAAAATTAAGCTTCCTTCCGTAACTTCCGTTTTTCTGTTTATAGAATAATTTTTATTTGCCGTTTGTCTACTTCATTGCTCTGTTACTGTTTGAAGACTGAGTTATTTGGGCCTGTTGGACTTCTAAGTATAAGATGTGCAACAGGTTGGGTTTTTTTTTGCATTCTAAATAAAATGTTAGTGTAGTCTATGTTATTACCGTAGTTAATATGCCACACTTAAAATGTAATGCAGTTTCCTAAAATATTCGTATGCTGTAGTTGATAAAAATTACAAGTTAATGTAATGAGTGTTAATAGTATATTTTAAATAGCCGTATACAACAGGTTTGTACGTGCAGTGTCTGAGATCAGCTTTCTGAGGGCCCACCAGATTAGGTACTTTCCTATATCGTAAGACGGGAGCATAGCCGGCTTTCGAAGCGTAATATTCTGTTAACATAGCGACGCTGGACGGAGTTCAAAGAAAGATGATTACGTCTCTTAAACCTTCATGCTTTTTTATTGATGAGATTGGCCAGATTCAGGTTTTATATTTCATCTGTTAACGCAATTGTCACTGGTGGTTAATTGATTTTTAATGTAATGTAAAACATATGATATGCAGGACTTGTCTTGATTTACCTTCATATACAATTTTACTGTGCATTTGAAATAGTGAGTTGAACAGTACCTTTAGAACGAACGATAATTGGGCTGCATGCTTAGTAACATAGACAAGCTGACATTTTATATTCCAGAAAACAAATTAGTGTCCCATCACGTACACGTTTTTCGGACATGTAGTAGTACTGCCATCCTTTTAAGGCCTCAGTTTGATGTTAGAACGAACTGAAGCAAACACGTGTATTAGGCCTCGAGTAACAGGTTTGAATCTGTCGCAGCGGAGTAGTGTAGCAACTGCACCCAGTAGACTGCACTAGTTTGCAGACTGAAAACCGAACGTCTGTGGCCATTTCTTGCTGCATGCAGTTTTCTTAGCTAGCTGTCCGTGGTAGGGAAGGGAGCTGCTGTCCCAGGGGTGTTGGTCTGGGCAACTTGGAATCACAGGGATAACAGAAGGGTGTTGGCTGTCGATAGCACCGCCATTGCTTTGCTTAGAGCTTCAAAGTGTAGCAGAATTTATCTTCCATTCATCTGTTTTGTGCCGTTCACATTTAGTCTGTTATCCTTTACCTCTTCTATTCATCTTTCATAAGGGGGAACACCTGTTCGAGCTTGTGTACATATAGCCGTACACGTGACTCCCGATAAGCTTTAAACTAGCAGGACAATTAATTGTTGTATTAAAAACCAACTAAATGCATTGTATATGGTTTTTACTCTGTCAGTTTAGCCCGACATATTTTGACGTACGGAACGTCAGCTTCAGGGAATGCACCAAAAGTTTTTTACTGCTGGCAGACTCGATGCGGCATCGAGTCTGTCAGCAGTTAAAAACAACTTTTGGTGCACTCCCTGAAGATGGCTTTCCGTATGTCGAAACATGTCGGGGTGAAGTGAAAGAGTAAAAAAAACTATATATAATGCACTTTGTTTTTAATATGACAATTAATATCACGGAAATGCACGGAGTTAACCGTGTTAAAATACTTGGGCAACTTTAAAGTACGTCATGTTTCTTTAGCCAGACTTCATGTGCGACGTTGACAGTACCTGGAAAGAAACGTCCCATGAAGTATTGTTACTCAGATGGACGAGAGCGATATTTTTTTTAATGTTGTGTTTATTTTAATACAGTTTCTTCGGAAAGTAAATGGCTGCTCGAAGTAATGAATCAGAATTCAGCGAACTTTGTTTTTGGAAACGTTAAACATCGAATTTTTGTAATTTTACGCAGGAATTGTATTTATCCTATCAGAACTGAGAACTAAAATATAATTCCTTTCCCTTCAAACAGATCTCGTTTCTCGTAACTGACGGCTTATATTAATGAAGCCCATTTGAATATGTTAGATTGTTACAAAACATTTTTACTGTAATTTATCCAATTACTTAGATTTAAACCCTCTCCGTATTCGAGTTGAGTTTTCCTGCGACGTAAATCCGGATTAGAAACTTTTAACGTCCTGAAGAGTGTAACTTTCAGTGGGTTTTTCAATACACGATTAAACTTCGGTGTAACGTAGCTGTAGGGGCCATGCGTACCTCAGAATATTAGGGCTTAAAAACCCTCTCCCAACTGGTGTACTTTTTAACTCCTTAGATTGGAAGTGTAATAGTTTCATAAACCAGTAATACCACACACCAAATTTAGGGAGAAAAAGGCGCGTAATATGATTAGCTTCCAGATGTCCTTCCAGTGTATTGCACAGGAGATTTTGAAGCTAATTGTTTATAAATCCATCAAATGATGATAGCTTTAAAAGTAAATTTGTTCCTACGCATGTGACGTGAAGATGTTTGAGGAAGTGGAAGTGAAGTTTCACGCAAACTTGACATTAGTGTTAGATGGCCTTGGTGCTGGCATTAGGTTTCGCTGGCTTTGCTGCCAGGGAGAGTTGCCGTAACCACTGCATAGGACATTGGGCGGGCTTGGTTTGGACGCGGTACCAAACATCATTTGGGAGGCAAAATTGAGCGGATAAATTTAAATTCACAATCCAAGACACGTGTGAATTTACAACTGACCCTTTGAAAACTAATCGAATTTACATCATCTGTACCGACTCTATTGCCACCTCACAGAGAACACAGCTTGCTTCTGTTAGGAAGACCAATCAGTAATTTTTGTATCTTTAGCGAAGTAACTTTCTTTCTGTCTTTTTTTTTTGTGTGTGTGAAAATGATACGGAACTCCGAAGTACCTTCTCACTGCAAAATGCATAGACTTGAATCTTAAACCCTCACGTATATGTACCGACCAGTAGGCGTCATGTGGCTAGTCACAGCGAAACGAGGAGCGGCAACCTTTAGCCCCAGCCGAACATCGCGGTGAGCACCATGAATCTGATACAGGAAAGCCAGTCTTCGAAATCCGACCGCAGTATCCCTGACGTTAGAATTCTGCGCGAAACAGGTTGGTCGGCCTCTTTCGTTATTATGCGGACTGAGGTCTTGTTCGGTCCGCCAACATCGTCCCCTTTAATGACAGTGCTACGATAGATGACTGACAGCTGATGATAAAAGATACAGCAGGTGGGTAAATGTGAGGGAAAATAACAGAAAACTATTGAAAGATTGAATGGGGCTTCAGACAGAAAACTGAAAGGTGATATGTCGGACCAAATGATGTATTAATACCAAAGGAGGAAACAAAGCGCAGAAAATTCCAGAGCGGGTACTGGAGAGAGAACAGAATATAAATGGAAAGACCAGAAGATGTCAGGGGGTACGAGGATCAAAAAGAAATAGAGAAAATGTCAGCGCAGTGAACTATCAGAAGTAACCACAGGATATGGAGAATAAAACAGAGACAGAAAAAGAGAGACCAGAGAGCGAAATGTGTCGGCGAAAATAACAAAAGACGAACAATAGCGTCTGCAGAAATAGGTACGTAGAAAGGCAGGGAAGGGTTTCAGAAGATACAATAAGAGAGAAATATTGTCTATTGAAAGAGAAAACAAAGTAAAAAAAAGTTACCAACGACTCAGATAAGCGTCTTCCGAAAGAAAATGTACGTGTCCAAGAAACTTCGCAGGCGAAAAGGACGTGGAAGGGTAAAACTAAATGAGTTACAATGTTTTGCCAATAAAATCATACCCTTGTTGTTGTGACGCACATATGTTGGTAAGTTTAAAACCCTTAAGCATTATACTGATTGCCTTTTAAAACTGTTCCATTTTATTATGCTTTTTCGAACATATACAGCATCACAAAATTTAATTGATAAAAGTACTGTGACATTGTTATTAATGGATGGTGCTAGAAGCAATAATGAAATGAAATTCAGGCACTGGTCATAGCTATCAATTACTATGTGGCAACACATACACATGTTTACTTAAGGTCTGTGTAAATGTGTTGATTATTATTTTTCCTTTTCCTTTTTCAAATTTTAAAGTAGTCGTTTTCAAGGAGTTAAGTCACGAAAAGTCTTTACGTACAAATTTTTTGTTTCTTCCGCATGAACCGCATGCCCGTTCCAACGTCACATCACTGATACGCAGTGACTGTTGTCATATTACAAAGAGAAGACGGTGTGTAATTGTATAATATGTAAGTAATATCGAATTTCTTACCATCAGATTCTTTCCATTTTCCAAATTCTTTCAAACCCAGACTCACTCTTTCAAGTGCTTTGGTTTCAAGTACTTGATGGCACTGTTTGTACTTAGCGTAACAGGTGCCACTTGCCGTGTCAACTGAAATAATACAATCTCTTAAATTACTTGCTGTTTTACAAAACAGCATTTCACTTAGTTTTACGACATCTTAGAATGTAAAATATAGATAGACGAATGCTTTTTATGTCCATCACTTTTGTCCTGTGAGCATCGTTTGAGAGTAAAAGGATAGTTGATACATGTGACGTATAGTTAAATGTTTTGAACACACTGTTCCTAAATTTAAAAATAGAAAAATTAATAATTTCTCCCGTTTTGTTTCTCCAAGAGGAACGTATTTTGTGTTTGTAATTTCTGTCTGCGACACGCCGTTTGGGAGAAAAGGGGTTCAAGGAAGGGACAGGCGTTTGGCTATTACGTACCCGGATTTTTGATAGTGACTAGCATCGGAATAACTGTGATATCAGATTTGAATTTTAAGAGACATCTCTAAATTTTAAGGTGATTTTAAATGTAATACAATTTATGACTTTAAGAGAGAGAAAGAGGCATTTCTAAACTTGAAGTGACTAAAAATAATTAGGATTTAGCCTATAAGAAATTAATAGGGAGGCTCCAAGGCCTCAAATATGAGGCAGTCAGGAAAAAAGTTTAGAACCTCTGATGGTGGGAGCATGAAACGGAGAAAATAGCTTTGGAAGAGGAGGAGGTTGGGGCAGTACTGTTATAAATATTGCTAAGTAGAGCACTTTGACTAAACGTGTCTGGGTGATGGCTGTTCCGTATAAGTGAGACTGGATGCGTACTGAAAGTAACGTGATGTTAGAACGCGCAGCGCTGTGCATTGATGTACGATGTCAAGAGGTTCATAGGCTTAGAATTTGTCTGTCGCTGTCGTCTCTTGAATCAGACCTGGTAAGATATGTGACCGCCATGTTTACACGTATGCGTCGCTAATTTGTTTCCTAGTAGGATTTTTCAAATTAATATCATTTCGTACTCAAATACGTTGAGTGGATTTAGCGTGATGTATACTGCCGTGTCTGAAATTTGCAACGTTTGTTTGGCCATATCGTTCTCTCCTTCAGTTTATATCCCTCTGTTTGCCCGCGTTGCAGTCCTGTACTGCAAACCCGACACGCACATGTATTCGTGCCACGTGTAATCCAACCAGTGTTTTATGGGGCATTTATTCGTTCGAACCTACTGCAAATTGCTGTTCAGTTGAACTCGTTTTGCGACTTTACCCTTCGTACAGTTACAGTTAAACGTAAAGTAGCAGATCA
The DNA here is from genome assembly GCA_013340265.1 of Coptotermes formosanus. Lineage (NCBI taxonomy): Eukaryota > Metazoa > Arthropoda > Insecta > Blattodea > Rhinotermitidae > Coptotermes > Coptotermes formosanus. The sequence goes on along the minus strand of BLKM01009790.1, from coordinate 305,553 downwards.
GCCGCTATGGGAATTATAAGGCTAGACCTGTTATTTTGGCGGTTTGTCTGTATGCACTAACTTGTTACGTGTGAGACTTAAAACTAGAGGAAAGGTCCAAATTGCAGGGAAGGCTTTAACGGGTTTATAGGCCGGCTGTTAAAAAACGGAATCTTATGTCAGAGACCCCAGAATTGTAGGGTTCTTTGAAGAAATAAATTTGAATTATGTGAAAATAAAACGAAAACGTAACGAACATATTAGCGATTACGATGTGTTGGGGGGGGGGGGTTCGAATTTCGGCCGGTTCACAGGCTGTTCTGAGTGAAGTGTACCATTTTTTTCAGTCACTGCAGGCAAATAACCGGGGTAACACGACACGTATTTCACTGCCTCTTCGTATCACATTCCAGCCATTAGATTATTTACCATCCTACCCTCTGATGCTGTGTAATGTGACATACTGACAGCATTGCGGAGTAAGACGTACATACATCAAGCAAGACAAGAAGTTACGTGGACCACCGAACTCTTTCTGGTAAAGTCTTTCGCATGCTGCATTGAGACTTAAAGTGGTTCAATAATTTATGTCAGCGAGACTGACACCGCGGCTTTCAAGAAACACAGCCGACATCGTAGCAAATCCGTGCACATTTGAGAGAAACATTGATTCATGCGTACTTTTAAGTTTGTTTTCATCATTATCATACAAAACAAACATGACTCTTTAAAGTTATGTGTGTGTGTGTTCAAAATACATGGAGTTTCTTTTTCGGTTTATTGCCTTGTATCAATAGGTGAAATTGTTTAGCGTGCAGTGAGAAATGATATGGTGATTATGAATGTCATACCAGACAATCAGAGCCTAATAGAATGTATTTTACCTTATTTATTTTAGTGACTAAACTGTGGGCTGGACAACCTAGGAATCGTGTTTCGATTCCAGGATGGAGCAAGGGAAGCGTCCACCGGTTCTGGGGCCCACCCGTCCTTCTATTGTATGGGTACCTTGGGCTTTGTTCCTGGGAGTAAAGCGGCCGGGGTGTTTGCCTCCCACCTCCGTCTAGTACCGAGATTAACCCTTTAAAGACGAAGAGTGTCTGTTTTATATAAGGACTCAGTGCGTACCGCGCTGTAAACACTCTCCACTTCGGTTATAAAAACCAATCTCTTAATGTCTTATAAGGCAAAAGTTGCTGTTTGTTCTGAGATCCGTACAAAACACATAAACGCAATGTGGACACCACGTAGAATTTTTTAATATTAAACCCGGTGGTATGTAAAGTTACCGCTAGGCTTTAAAATGTTAATATTGCATGGACTTACACGTACACTTCCTCATATGCCTTCATGGCTTATATACGGAAAACTTGTTTTTTATCCAGAAGTTCGCAAAAACAAAGCTTTTTATGGCATTAAGGCAGGCAATCGAACCCATAACTTCGAGCCCTACCTAGAGTCAATACGTCATTAGCGACACTTGATTATAAGGTAATTTTCTCCGCCTGAATTGGTTTTGTTTCATTATGAAATGATACGTAGTCGTAAAATTACAGCAGTTGACCTTTTTGAGTAGAGTAATATGCATGAAATAAAACAGAATTTTTGTTGCTAACGCCACGCATAGAAAATGCGTGCTTTTATTTTGTGGTATCATTATTAAAACATTTCAGTTCATTGTTTGCAAAGCGAACTGCTCTACAACTCCGCTTTAATTTTGCGTGAGCGTGGCTGTAATTAAGGTAATACAAGGAACAGGGGTGAGAGATGGTTCTGTCGCATCTGAGTGACTGTACCTGCTTGTATGCACAGCGTGCTTAGTTTCACCTCCCTAAGTGTATTGTTCTTCGTATCAGATGAACCTCTGCACGATGTATGCAGGTAATTTCCCTGGCTGATATTGAATCTTGCACGGTCAGGAATCATTGCTCAATTGGTCAGGTGGAACGAGTACGTAACTGCATGGTAAACAGTCATTGAGAATTTCCTTCACCGCGGTGTAGTTAAGGTGCTCCATTTTCTGGGATGCTGTGTAGCGTCAGTTCCTACGTTGTTACCGACGTTTCGGGACAGCGTGTCGGTAGAAGACCTGCCAACTTCACGCAAAAGTGGGTGAAACTGGAAGCCACAGTTGCGAGGGTAGGTACTGAAAGCACCATGACCCATGTTTCTATCATACCGGTGTGCTTCATTTGAGTGTCAGATTTTATGTGGCACAGAGACTGACTATTCCGAGTGGGGAATATCACAGTGGTATAAGTAAAGTGTAACTCTGCAGCACATACTGCCACTTTGAGAAGCCAATAATCATTCAGCAAGTCATAAGATTTCCAGCTTTTGAAGAAAGTTCATTACCATGGTGACAACACCCTGCAGTTTAGAAATCTTGTGTAACAGTGTGTAACATGTTGGTTTCTCCTTCTTTGGCATAAGGTCCTTACAGTTTAACCAGTGCCTCCTTCAGAATGATAGCCCATACGGATCTGTCTTCTGATTTCTTCCTCCATCTCTTAACTCCCATGAATTTCAGATCGTTCTTGATACAGTCTAGCCACTTTAATTTTGGTCTTCCTACTTTTCTTCTTCCATCTGGTTTCCCCACAGATACCTTCTTTACAGTCCTATCATCAGACATTCTTACCAGATGACCAGCCCATTCCAGTCTTCTTGCTTTTATCGTTGGTCCAATATTTGGTTTTATATACAAAGCCTGCGGTTCATAATTATTTCGGATTCTCCGACCAAATTGGTCCCTTATTGGGCTATATATTTTTCGTAGTATTTTCCGCTCCCGTGTCTTAAGAGCTGATTTCATTTGCTCTGTCACTGCCCACGTTTTATTGTTGGGTTCTACAGTGCGGAATTATTAGTCAGCCGCCAAAACCCCTAGGCTGGAGGACCGCTTTTTCGGTGATCCGCTGCCTACTCACGTATTCACATCTACCTTCATGTGTAGAGGCCGTCTTTAACCGGCCAACCCATGAAGTACCATGGCTTGGTTACAAGAGACGTTTATGGTTGTTCGGAAACCTATAAATTTTTGGGAAAGTACTTCAAATACGCCTCCGTTTCGTTACAACACGTTATAATTCGCCGTATATAATTGTCTTCATATTTCGAGCAACATGCATGCAATATCTGCAGAACATTTGCCTTAATTCTTTGAAGCATCAAACCTATCTCGATAATATTTACAGCTGCATTTGTTACTTCACGTAAACCACTGCATCTAGAAGTGACGGTCTTATGGGTTCTTATGCAGTGTAGTGTAATATGTTTGTTCCCACGTTTCTCTGAAACGTCGGAACAAATATATCATACGACAAGGTGCCAGCTAGTCGTTAGAACATCAGTTGGATAACACGCGCAGTAAGAACTTCAAAGCTTATATCGCTGCCTTCTTTTTATCAAGAAAAAGCCTTTTAAAGCTGTGTGGGAAGAGGGTTGCTGTTTATGTTGTGAAACACATTTATCCACTTCGTGAGCAAAATGCGTATATTTAAATGTTAAAGAACTGTGCTCCAGAGAGTCAATACGACTGCGTGTTCTCTAATTTTAATAGCACAAGTAGAAATAATGGACTCTCTGCCGACAGGGATAGAAATGTCGATGTCCTTGTCACGCCGCGAAACGCGGTTAACGTTTTAAATCCTAGCGGTTAATTTATGTGCCATCATGTTTAACGTTTACAGATTCTACATTCTGCCCATAGAGTGTATTTGTGTGTTTTTTATGGATCTCAGAACAACAGCGAATTTTGCTCTGTACAGTATTAAATTATTCGTTTTTTATAACCGAGATGGAAACTGTTTACTGCGCGGTACGTACTGGCTGCTTATATAAAATAGGTCACGTTTCGTCTTCAAAGGGTTAAGTTTCGTTCTATGGCGTGGATGTGGTCCGTATTGTTATATCTAAATATTCTTCTTGTGTGATTCCAAGTGTACAGTCAAAGAATACTTAAACGGCTTATATACAGGTTTACAGGTATGCGTTTTTATATTGACTCGTACAGAGGCCTCAAGATGGACTAATTACAGCTTGTATTAACCCTTTAAAGACGAACTGTGTTCGTTTTTATATAAGGATTCAGCGCGTACCGCGCAGTAAACACTCTCCACCTCGGTTATGAAAAACAATCAGTTAATGTTGTTTAGGGCAAAAGTCGCTGTTTGTTGTGATATGCATACAAAACACAATGTGAGCACCACCTAGAATTTTTTAATTTTAAACCTGGTGGTACGTAAAGTAACCGCTCGGCTCTAAAAAGGTTAAAAACAGCTGCAAAATATTCACAGGTTTAAGACTTCGTACCAAATGCGCAGAATAATTGGATGGTAACGATAGGCGATTGACTAAGAAAGGAGGAAAGGATGCAGGAAGACAGAAAATAAGAAGGATGAAAGAAAGTTACGTAAAAAGAAAGACAAAGTAACAAAAGAGATAAAGAAGAAAGCTTGGATGAAAGGACAAAAGCGAGAAAGAAAAAGCAACAAGAAAACTTCAAAATTTTAGACATGTTCACGAGCTACGGGACCCGACAGCTCTTTCTAAATTAAATACTCGAATTATCGTAAGGCTGTTCTCTAACATTTAGGGCATTCAGCAGCAAGCTACTCCGTCCTTAACGATACACAACTAATCCCTTCCTATCGCCTGTTTACAGGGAAATTTGAATCTCAGTTAGAGTGAGGGATATGCTACAACAGGCTTCTCACTGGAAGGACTTAACCGGGGCGGAGTATGGAATAGAGCTCAGTTAATCCTCCCCGTTTGCACGACCAGCAGCTTATAAGATATCTCGAGTTCTGTCAGCTCAAAACTGTTACGTACTTTAATTTCATATAAACTTTGTTTTTCTGTGCTATTCTTCAATATTTATACTGATGTCTCTTGCTTTGAAAGCTTTGGAAAGAAATTATTGACTGAAAAGTTCTAACTCTCCACAGGAGTGCTTGTTTCTGTATATCAGGGTTAGGGGTTGCAAAAATGAGGACTTTACGTAAGTAGGCCAGTAGAGAATTTTTGTCCGGATGAAAATGCTACAAGAACTTTTGAATTAAAACTTGGGGTATTGGTCGATCACCTTTTTCAAATGTCATAGATTGGATTCTCTGGCGTTTCCCGATTCAAAATTAATTTAAATATTGAATCATGCATTGAGAGTGAAAGAGAATCATACAATGAGGGTGATGGAGCATACGGTGCTGAGGAAGATATTTGGGCCTAGGAAGGAAGGAAAAACACTAGGTGCGAGAAATATGCATAATGAACAGCTTAGAGATTTGTATTATCCACCATATTTTATCAGGGTAATAGAATTGAGGATGAGGTGGGAAGGACATAGGGTATGCACAGGGGAGAAAAGAAAGTATAAAGTTGAGAAAACCCGAAGAAGAGAAACCGCTAGGAAGACCTAGGATTAGATGAGATGACATTAAAATATTTCACTTCGTAGTCGTTCCGTCTTCTGCCTACTTGTTCGCAGTAGTTGTAGAGGGTTGTTTGTTTTTCACTTGATCACACTCAGACACACACCACAGTCGGTAGGACTCCTCTGGACAAGGGATCGGCCCGTCACAGAGACCTCTACCTGACAACCAACACTGTACAAGAGACAAACATCCATGCCGCCGGTGGGATTCGAACCCACGATACCAGCAAGCGCTCAGCCGCAGATCTACGCCTTAGACCGCGCGGCCATTGGGATCAGCATATTAAAATGTATCTTTCAGAAATGCGGGCCAACCAAGACTCTTAATGAGTACTGGGAGCTCTTGCCTGAGGGCTAACGCGGCTGGGGCGTGAGACTCAACACCCTTCCATCAAGTGCCGGGGTTTAGAATGGTTGTAGTATATTTCTGTTCTCCCTGAATGCCTTTATACCATGTGTAGTGACAGTTATACGTTTACAGAAATATGCTAGGAGAGTGCTGATTGGATTCATCTGGCTCAAGATAGGGACGAGTGGCGGAGTCTTGGGAATACTGTAATTAACTTTCAGGTACTGTAGAATGTTGGCTAATGCACGACTGGCTGAGGAGCTACTCATGTTAGATTCTCAGAAAGGACTATGCTTTGTCGTGTTAGCTATTTGGTAAAACTTATTCAATGGGGGTAAGCCACTCGAAATGTCTGTACCTACAGACGGCGTCATCGCGTAGGTAAGTCCACTTCGAACTCTCGGTACAGTACGATATGATGATCGTGGCATATTATTGGTCGAATGTGTGGAACAAAGGATGGTTATGTGCTCTTGGTGTGTAGGTGGTCTACTGTAGTATTGTGCTCATGTTTATCTTACGGAGCGTCCATATCAGTATCAACTCGTGGGTAGCAGGTGCAAAGGAAGGCGTGAGAAGGCCTGGAACAGTTACAGCCCTTGTAACCTGAACAGGATGTTTCTGTTAATGGTGACCTTATGGGGCTTCCTGAAATGGATAATCCGTTATGAGGAATTTTGTTTTGGAGTTATTTGAAGAGTATAAGTAAGGTTTGGATTTAAATGATATTTCGGATTACTCTGTGAGCAAAGTGACGGGCTAAAGTCTATTTCCCGGCAGGTACAGGGCTAGGGACCGTCTTTGTGACCCGTCCTTGCTCATTCCTTCGGAATAAATTTTCCGACACTTGGAAGCTAATCACTTAAATTTAGTGACGAAAGGATGCGTGTAGCCAGACCGTGAATATAGTGGGTGCAGCGGCTTCCAGTACGGGTGCATATGACCTACGTAGATACGTTTGTACAAATGTATATAATGCTCTGTTTTATAGATACTATGTCTGTAATGTACGCATAAGCGTAAAAAGTGCGTTTGTTGGGATCACCAAGTGAACAACTTAACACGTGATACCCTCTATAGCAGCGCACAAAACATCTGGCGTATAAGGTCTGCGGTCTGGGATATTACGCAGCGTCGAATGGTAATCATTTACCGACGTTTCGGTACAACATATCGGTCCCATCTTCAAGGGTCAAGAAGTCCAGTGATTGCTTCATTGGACGTTTTGATCGATGGGATTGATACGTTGTCCCGAAACATCGGTAAAGGATTACCATTCGGCGCTGCGTAATACCCCAGAAGTGCGCAGATGTCATCAACATCGGGGCGGAAGCCTGAAATCGCGGATCTTGTATATACATACATTTTTGAAAATGAGTTGTTTCCAACGACGGCGGCCCAACAGAGGCCACACGTGGCTTCGGTAGGGTGGTGCACGTTTTTTAGCGGTTTGATCGTCATGTTTGTCTTTGGTGTTCTGCAAATTCCTAGTGGGCACATTGCACCTACTTGCATCCCCCCCCTTCCCCCCGTTACGGGAGTGGCCGGAAAGTAAGAAGGAATGTAAGTGTACTTCTAGAAGGATGCTGAAGTTTATAGCGGATTCTAGTGCAAATTCTAGGTATGCTTTAACAGTTACAATGTTATGCTACGGTCACATTTGGGCTTTATATTTTGGAGCTAGAAGAAAAGGTGACGTCATTAAGCAAAGGATTCTATACTTATGTTTCCTTATTTGTGAAGAATACAACATTAAGGTCTTATGTATGTATGTATGTATATATACATATATATATAAAATTAAGAACCGTGTAATGGAGAACCACGTGAAATAATCTTAACATGTGATTTGGTAACAAAAATTCGTAAGCGATTAATAATTCGATTTGAGCAATTGAAGTTTCAGACAGGATATAGAATTGGCTTGTATCTACAAGTTTTGTATAAACGTAGTTTACAGGAGGAAATGTATATGTGGTGTTGGATTAAAAGCAAGAGAACTTGTTTTATGACGTTCATGTATTATAGATGTAAATGTTGTATAAACACGGCTCATTTTACAGTGCACGTTCTTTTACTTTTTCGTGCGTGGTTGGTTTTTCTTCTCACATCGGAGCGTGTAAAGCAACAAAGACATAAAATTGTCCGAGGGGCTCTTCATACAAGTGCAATGTTTAAAGCTCTGATAAAATTCTCTCGATATTTGAAGTTCAAATTTGTATTATTAGGAAAGTTATTTTGCATCTGGAGAGGACCCTCTCGAAAAAGCTTTTACTAACTTTGCAAAAAAAAAAATGATACAAAGTTGCAGAAAATAAGCAGAAGCAAATGGACTAATCTGACCCGTCACGGCTGCCTCGCACTGCCGCTCTCTGGAGAGTCTTTCCGACCTGACATCACAATTACAAAACTTTCAGCCACAGGATGTTTAAAAGTTTCGTCGTTCTGTGGTTCGTATTGTTAAAAAGGGAATAAAACTTGACGAAGTCCCGTATTTTCAGCTGAATCCAGCAGCTATTAAGCGATAAACTATACATAGTGCTCGACTGGACAGTTTGAAGTGAAGTCAGTCTGCTTTCACTTGGGTGTGCACCAACCATTATGCTCCTTCCTTTCATCCTGGATCAATAAACAGATGTTAGGACCCAGTACCCTCACCTCCTGTCACAATACGACGCCAGATCTAGAAAGAATCATCCACTTGATGGGCTCTTGTGGAGTGTTTCGAAAGCACTTCAGTGTCGTGTATTGTCTCTAGTACGATCCAGGCCCTCAGCTGTACACCAGACTGCTTGCTTCGTAACCACGCAGAGTCGTATGAAGTTACATTTAAATAACCAGTAGGTTCCGTGATAAAACAGACACTGTAATATCATAAAATCTATATTTTGTGGACCCCGAAGGTTAATTGCCGTATTCGCAACAGCCCACCAGTTGTGACTATCCTTAGGCAGATTAAAGTTTTAAAGCCTGGCGGTAACTTTGCATACGACCAGGTTTAACATTAAAAAATTCTACTTGGTGCCCACATTGCGTTTATGTGTTTTGTACGGATTTCAGAACAAACAGCAACTTTTGCCTTATAAAATATTAAGAGATTGGTTTTGTATAACCGAAGTGGAGAGTGTTTACAGCGCGGTACGCACTGAGTCCTTATATAAAACAGATACGCTTCGTCTTTAAAGGGTTAATCCATTTCATGCCTCCCCATTCTGCTTCTTCCAGATTCATTCTAACAGTATCCTCCCATATATGCCTGTGTCTTCCAAGAGGTCTGTATGTTCCAAGCTCCCTACCAAAACTGTATGCATTTCTGACTACCTCGTTCCGTCCATGCGAGCCACATGACCGCCCCCGTAGTGTTTGCTGTGTGTACTACATGGACAGTAAAACTGCGTTTTACTTGCGTAGTGTTTTATGTGTTCCTCATGAGGAAATATGAGCTCCTCAAATAGGACTATGCTCAGTGTATTTTCCACATACCAGGAGACGATCCATGCTGGGAACATGTTAGACGGGAATGCGTAAGGTTTAGTGGCAAATGGCGAGTTGCTACTATCTGTACTGAGTGAATTTGCACAGTGCAGTCGCTCACTATGTGCTACTCGAAATGCTTGATGTTTTCAGTCCGTGTGAACTAGTAGGCCAGTCTGTCGTTCTTACAAATAGCAGTCTCGTAGCCCTCCTATAGCCAGAAGTCCCCCGCACCGAATCAGACACGCCTAGCACCGCACGCGAATAATCTCGTTATCTGTAGTCTAGGAAATTGTTTAGTTAGTATGATTATTACAATAAACAATTACTCTTTCTCTAAAACAGCATACATTGGTCCTTTTTAACGAAAGCACGCCGTGTTCTCTGTGAGGAACAGACTCAGTCATTAATACATGCACCAGATTGCTTGCAGTTTTCAAAGGCCTGATGTGTTAATGATTCACGTGCAGAAACCAAGTTTGGGCGCACATTAATTTCGTGCCTGATATTGAAATGTAATATTTAATGTTAAAATTTGAATGTCTTATAAAATATTACGTATAAACTGTATTTGGAGATTAATATAACAGTGTTTGATGTAGGTACCAAATCGGGTGTAGCGGAACTTTGACGATGTGCATGAGACGGTTTCAGTATTCTGAGGTGCAAGTAATGTAAAATCACACTCGGCAACGTAAATAATTACATTTCCTGTGGAGAGTATTAAAGTTCTATTCAATATTTTTATTAAAATTAGGAATATTATTGTGATATAGTGACTTAGTCTGTGTCTGCGAAGTACGTGTAAATATCAGAACACTTTCAAACGTAAACATTATTTGAAGTTTTTATTTTCCGGTCCCAGAAGTTACGTGGATTTCCTAAAGTGTAATATATATTCAGTTTTTTATTTTGATTCAAATCACATTGCTTGCTGTGTACGCCATATACTCAACATTGATCCCCTTCATTTTGCACATTTTTGCAAATATTTGTGTGTTTCTATCCTTCTTAGAAGACACAGCGATTATTTTCTTAAACATATGGTCCCTATAACGAAGACACACTGTCTCCTACGAGACAGGAACTTAAATTTTGAATGTTGTATAGGGAAAATATGTTCTTCGAAGCGTTAATAAATAACAGTATTTAAGGAGGCTGTTCAGATGTTGAGTGGCGAACAAGCTTTCAAATTAGACGGTAGTATCGGCAATGAAAAGTCTCACAGTAGCCACATCAATAGCAAGAGTATCATGTGAGTATATTTGGCATGACAAACTGAGTAGAACAGAGTCCTTATTGAGTAGATAGTAGTCGCTCAGCTAGCCAGGAAGTTTTTTCGTCTTTTACGAATCCCAAACCTTAATTACCGTAGTCATAGAAGCGTGCCATTGGACAGTGTCGTAAGCCATACAAATGTAGTCCACGTTCTCAAACCCAATTTTTACATAACCAACTGTAATGTTAGTGTATCTTAAAATGACGTGTTGTTCGAAGTTGCCACACTAATTCAAGTTTCAAATTTTGTATGCGTTAATACTCTCTCGGGTGAGTGCTAAAATGTATTTCTTTTTGTTCGTAGAGTTTTAACGTTTCACATATTACCTGTCAGTGTTGTATTGTTTCATCACCATCACCCCACACAGAGTAGAGTAACATGTCAAATGGGTTGTAATAGTTTTATTAGCAGCGATTTGATGTGTCGGATTTTGCTTACTAGGTACTCTTAGTGAGGGGTCCTTATCTGTGTTCAACGTTAATTGTAAAACCGAGCTCGCAACTGCGGGTGCTGCTTTTATGAGAAACGAAATTGGAGGAGTTCAGCTACTTGACAGGCTTTAAGTATCTGGAAATTGAGCAATCGATTAAGGATAAAACTTTTGGAGAGAAAAAACTTGAAGGATCAAACTAGATTTTGACTACCCCTGATAAAAAAGACTGCAAAGGAAAGATGCCTGCACAGCGACAAAAAAGATCTACAAAACTGAAGAAAGGGAGAAAGATAAATGGAGAAAGAAACGTAGCTGGGTATATCTGAGAAAGAGACAGGCAAACGGAAAAGAAGTGATGGGAAGGAAGGCCGTCCGGAAGAATGGCACTGTCATGGAGGAAGTAAGGTAGCAAAGAGAAATGAGAAATGATGCTGTGTGTGTGTGTGTGTGTGAAGGACGAGTAGAAATGAGACCGGTCACTGTCAGTGTGACACAAGTGAACGAGTCGTGGAAATGTCTCGTGGTGCCGGTTTCATTACCGGCATGGGAATTGTGTATTTAAAACATTGTAAAGACGAAGAAATCGTTAGCGTGTTTTTTTGAATCAGATTTGTAATTTATAGATGTTAACACTCCAGCCTCATGGGTCGAATCTCGGCAGCGTTACTGGCTACCACCGCAAAGTTACTAGAGGCGTGCCACGAGGATATGTCAGAGCTGGGAAGAAGTGTACGCCAAACTGTTTTGCGAAAATGTCACACGCCTTACTTTCACTTTAGAGAAAGGAAATTTTATCTGCGAGGCAGAAATTTTGATTAGTGATATCGAACTGCGCGTTAGCGTAGTTACCCTCGCGTTTGACCTACATTACACTCCGCGCGCCTACTCGTGGCGTGCATATAATACTTGCAGTCCGTCCATAACAATCCTGAGGATGTATTCTAAAAAAGACAACTACAGATGTACCTCCTATACCGTGAAATTAGTAATGTTGTTCGTATTCTTGTGTATGTTTGCGTTTTGTCACGAGAAAGTAAACCTTGCCAGTTTTTAGGTTTCCACAGCTTTACAGTTGAGGTTTCCTTTCTTCTGGGTTGTGGAACTGCATCATCGGGTGATTGGGTGCCAGACGTTTCGTGACAACATGGTGGTCTCTATGTCCAAGAGTCGAACTTCATAATTCTTAAGATCTGCCCTCTTCTGGGGTGTTACGCAGAGTCCAGTGATAATCCTTTACCTACGTTTTGGGACAACGTATCGGTCCTATCTTCAAGGGCCAAGACGTTGTTTCTTCCTTCTTGGATTTCTTGACACTTGAAGATGGGGCCGATGCGTTGTCCCGAAACGTCGGTCAAGGATTTCCAATCGACGCCGCATACTACCCCAGAAGAGCGCAGAGCTCATCAGCATCGCGGCCGAAGCTTGAAATCATTCATAATTAACCTCGGTACACAGTGGAGACGAGTGTTAGGTCTTCGATCAGCGGTTTTATCGTCTCGAGAAGGGTAGAGGCTTCAGAACCGATGTGTGTGGGGCGATGAAAAGCAATCCGGCTGCTGCTGAGAATGGAACCCTGACCGCCCAAACGTAGCCGGTCACCTTATACAGCAATCCCAGTCCGTTCCTGCCGTACCTGTTGACCGAGTGAACAAAGTGAAGATGTTTAATGTTAAACCTGGTGGTTTGTATAAAAGCCACTGGGCTTTGAAGGGTTAAGTCCCTTTGTTAAGGCCCGGGTTTTTAGTTTCTTCATTAATCTTTAACCGTACTGTAGCCTATTATTCTTCCGTTTGATTCGTTTAAAATATGGAACTGATACAATGGCCGATTTTCATCATCATCATCATCATCATCATCATCATCATCATCATCATCATCNATGGCCGATTTTCATCATCATCATCATCATCATCATCATCATCATCATCATCATCATCATCATCATAATAGCGGACAAAACTGCCATTGTTGATATAGTGACCGACGAACCATAGTTCGATATCCGGCAGGGCAAGAAATTTTGCTCTTCTCTAAAACTTTCAGACCGTCTGTATATCCCACCCAGCCTCCTATTAAATGGTTACCGGCGTTCTTTCCCCGGGGGTAAAACAGCCCGTGCGTGAAGCTGACTAGTCACGTCCATCTGGTGCTGATATTATGAATACGTACTGGTACGTGAATACTTGCACTGTTCCGTATCAACTCAGGACGTGCAGACGAGCATATTAACCCTTTAAAGACGAAGCGTATCTGTTTTATATAAGGACTCAGTGCGTACCGCGCTGTAAACACTCTCCACTTCGGTTATAAAAACCAGTCTCTTAATGTTTTATAAGGCAAAACTTGCTGTTTGTTCTGAGATCCACACAAAACACATAAACGCAATGTGGGCACCACGTAGAATTTTTTAGTGTTAAACCTGGTCGTGTGTAAAGTTACCGCTAGGCTTTAAAAGGTTAAACTTTAAAATCTTTTATGAGTATTATTTGTTTATTTCATGTACGTGATAGAGAGCGACAGAGAGTGCGAAAGGCAATCACATCAAAATAAATACTGGCTGTCCAATACGTCTGTAATAAATAGAAAAACAACATTAATTTCAATTTTGTTTTTGTTCCTGTGGCTGTAATCCCATAGCTGTTTATTCAACACTGACTCCCTGAGCGAAATAATATTGTCGCTCAACAATAATACAAAACATAATGCAATGACAATAGTTTGTTAATTCAGTTTTGCTACTTTATATACTAAAATGTTGTTAGGTGTTAACACACGTACAAACACGTGCTGTGTTTTAAAACTTGTGATTAAAAGTAGAAAAGTTTTCTTCGTGTTCGCTTGTGTTCGTAAAAGACGGCACTTTTTAGTCGATTTCCAAACATTGCAGAAAGCGAATATTAGCTTCATCACGTCTGTCCGTCCGAATGGAACAAGTCGGCTCCCACTGGACGATTTTTTTTATGAAGCTTCATATTTAAGGAATGTTAGAAAATCTGTCGAGAAAATTCACCTTCGATTAAAATCTGACAAGAGTAACGGATACTGTACATTAAGGCATATGTGTACTGTATTTGTGATAATATCTGTTTCAGTTCTTCTTAGAATGAGAACGGTTTTAGGCAAAAGTTGTAGAGAAAACCAGAACACGTATTTTATCTTCAATATTTTTTTTTCCGAAAATCGTGCCTTTTATGAGATAATGTGGAATGACACAAAATGCATTGTTGCGTGTCCTCTGCAATAGTGGTTCCGCGAACGCACCACATTGTTACGTTATAGGCCAATGTACATTGCCTGTCTTTAATATACTTGTACATATGTCGCAGATCCCTTGAGCAGGGAAATTTAAAGAGTTCGGGATAAACATAAATTAACAGGTGAAATATAATTTGGAGGTTTATCAATTTACACAAACCTAACGCCTAAATTTTAGGACCTAAACATAACCAAATATCAGAAATAATAATAATAATAATAATAATAATCAGTATCAAAACAGTGAGGCATTTTATATAATGTACTAGCAGCCAGACGCTTTATTTATTTACTTGTTTATTTATTCATTCGTTGTTTTTTAATAACGCCTCAGTAGTTTGTTTATATAGCGTTGAATTGATTGGATATTTAAGAAACGGTGAAACAGAATGCGTAAAGAAGGAGTTCTGGCTTAATTTAATATGCTGTCTCTGCAATTTTGTGAAGGGGCTGAGGAGAGCAACAAAAAATCTGTCCCCTTGTTCGAGATTTGAACCATGGATCTTCTTAACACATATATGCGCACTCGACCGTGACATACTATACTGTATGTGTCGTACTGCACCCATTGGCGCACCCAAAGGGGGGGGGGGGGGGTGGTTGGCGGGTTGCGGCGCGCCCCGCCAAAGCGAAATTTAAAAACACAGCGTGTTATAGCCAAGCAGCATTCTTCCGCCACGTTCTTCTCATTACACTTTCATTCCCGCAAGGAAAGTTTCGGTGCCCTTTAAAAAAAAATTGCGATTTCGTTGCTCACGTCTGAAATTACGTAACTTGAAATTAACAGAGTCGGCGAGTGTCTGTATGGCAGTCATTTGTTTGTGCCTGAATAGTGGTATCGTACGAAACGTGGTGTTTACTGCAATTTATGCTTGCCACTTTGGAAATGATATGTGGATTAACACTGATTTCGGGTTTGTTTAATTAATTTTTGGAGGTGTGTTGTTGGTACAACTCGTTACAGTCGATATTCCCGCTCTTCATTAGCTTAGTCAGCAGTTTTGTGTCAGCCATAAAGGGACATAAAAGGCTTTGTTTACACATATTACAGTTATTTATGGGCGTAGGCCTATATTTCAACTTAATTACGACCATGTTGAATGTCGAATAATGACGTATGCAAAATCACATAGGACGAATTTGAAAGTGTATGGAATACTAGAACTGAAGACTGGAAATATGGAGGGTAAAACTGAGTTTGCATCGAAAAAGATTTATGCAACGTAAAATCACTGCACACCGCTTATTATGTTCAGTAATAAATATGCATAAACGTGTGTATATATACAGGGTCGTGCTTTGGCTCAGGCGCCTCTTACTGCCGTGGCCTGGGTTCAGATTTAGGCTAATCCGTATGGGAACTATGTAAAATAAAGGCCTGTGTGAAACCTAACAGAAATGTGATATCACTCACGCGTGTCAAAATCAGATGCATAGGTAATGCGTTGCAAATGTAACGTGTGATCGAGGTTGTGTGCCTGTATTTATTTATGAACAACCGCAATTTTTTCCACCTGGTTTTATTCTGAAATATAAAATAAAATTGACGTAAATGTTCACATTTTCATATAATTTAGCCTGTTTTCCGTATGATACGTTTTGCCTATCATTTCAGAGTCGTATTTGCGGAGCAAAATATTTCAAAATTTGGACAGTCGAAACGTACGTGGCGGACTAGGCTTCTCTGTGAATTTAAACCATGACTTGTTTAAACATCAAGTTTCCTCTCAAAGTGCATCATAAAAGATAAAACGAACTGTGTCAATAGAATTAGTCAGAATGGTTCAGTGGACAAAACTCTGTAAATAACCTATACAGAAAATAAATTGTTTTGTATGTATATTCCATCTCGAATCTGATGAAAGAATTCCAACGAAACATGAAGTGAGTTCTTTGCATTAAGTTTTGTGGGACTAATTTTTGCTCTTTTTGACTGCCTAGATGCTGAAGATGGAGGTAGCAAGCTCCTCAGAAATTGCCGTAACTGTCTGTACAGCATTGTCGAAGAAGACGTGATCTTCATTGCGAGTGCTGTTATAGCCTTAACTGTTTTAATGTCAGTTATGTTTTTAGCGGTTTAATGTCGAAAGAAACGGGCCTCTGAAATTTTCGTTAAATATTTATTGCTCAAATTTGAAGATCCGTGATTTCAGGCTTCCGCCGCGATGTTGATAAGATCTGCGTTCTTCTGGGATATTACGCAGCGCCGAATAGTAATCCTTTACCGACGTTTCGGGACAACGTGTCTGTCCCATCTTGAAAGGTCAAGAAGTCCAAGGAGAAAAGCTTTTCTTCTTGGACTTCTTGGCCCTCGAAGACGGGACCGATACGTTGTCCCGAAACGTCGGTAAAGGATTACCACTCGGCGCTGCGTAATATCCCAGAAGAGTGCAGATCTCAAGTTTGAAACTGTTTGAGTTTAAGGTTTGCTGCTTTAAAGTCCCGTCCCGTAAGTCTGTATGTTTTGCAGAGACTGTCTTTATGGATTTTATTTGCTACAGAGAATAAACAACATTTAAGAAGAAATGGCTTCTTTAAAACATTTCTGAGACCAGCTTTGTGTTTCCAAGAGTTAATGTAGCACTGCCAAATTGTAATTGAAATTGTTCCGTTTACTTTTATAGCATCATGCAATTACGAAATTTCTTTCCTCGAATAATACAGGCATCGTAGCAATACCATAAATTCCATATCAGCGTCCTGACCCAGGAGAGCGTCACTAATGGAAAAGCGAAGCCATTCGTGCCTTGTTATGAATAAAACAAGAGAAGGCGTGAAGGCCGACGAAGAGAGGTAGATTGGGATCGGTTAGTTTAATCAGGGGAAAGGAGGTGCCATTATTTTTGAAGACAGGGTTACTTATTTCAATTACTTACCCATCCTTCTTTATCTTCCAGCCCTGTCTCTTACTAACAGCTCTGATTTCAAGGTTCAGAGAATGAAACTTTCCCTTCTAATGTACTAATGTACCATATGCTGCTTTGTCAAGAAAAAAAAACATTCTCCCTGAAGATGGTCGAATATTTGCGGCCGAAACATGTCGGAGAGTATACAAATGTAATTATGCAGTAGTTGGTTTTATTAATAAATTTGCTTTATAACAGGTGTTTGGTTTGCGTGGGAGAAGGTAGACATATGTAAAGAACTGCAATATTTGAAGTTCTCATGTCGCTGTTGCTAAAGATTCAAGGATTGTGGAATGTTTCTCCACTTATGCTCGTAAATACTCGTAATTACCGACGTTTCGAAGGAACTTAGTGCTGCTTTGTACTGAAAAGGTAGGCACCACGCTCCTCCGAAATGTGTGTAAATTATTACCAACATACGTGATGTAACATCCCTGAAGACTTGAATTTTTTACATGTAGAATTTTGGATGGAAATCTTTAGAGGCCTTGGTTCGGGGAAGTTGAAGTGGATTGGCTGTAGTGAGCGAACTAGACTAGTTACTGTGTTAGAACAGGTCCCAACATTTCATCTGCCCCGTAGCCAGTTGAATCCAATAAAAATTGTCACATAACTTTGCTGTGATATCAGTTTTAACTTTAACTTTCCGTCTACGTCACGTTTTCGCATGTGACCGCTTTCCGAAGAAAGCATGTGACCGTCGATTGAGCACACGACAGTTGAGTTTGTGGATAGAAGAAATCCTGTTCTGTTTAAACAATTAGTTAATTAATTAATTAGTTATTAAGATACTTGGAAAATAGCCCTGTTTTTTGTGTAACAATAAGCTAGGTGTAAAATCTCACAAGAAATATGTATGGAATATTTATATTCTTACCTAATTCTTAAGTTTTTATATATGTAGCCTGGCGACGTTTCGGCAGGACCGAAACCTGTAGCTTATCGTTATAAAATATATAGCTTAATGCGTATTGTGAACGCTGTGTGCTCGATTGGAAGTACAGAGAAAGTTACTGTGAACTGAACAATTTCACATTTGTATATTATCAGAACGGAATAGAATAACCGCTATGGTGGTTTCCCATCTCTGTTGAAAATCTAACATACGTCTTTGACGAATCCGATATTCAACTTCAAGGTCATGAGCGAAGATTGAAAACTGAAACTTTTATGAACCCCGACTCTAACTCCTTATTTCAGAAAGGAAGGTCTAGAAATGTGACGTACACACATCCCTGCAGCACACTGCTGCTTCTGAAGGCTACGGCTGCGAAAAGGGAAACGTAAGTGCACTGAAGCCATCCTTCAACTTTATCTTGTCTCTTCAAACCGGCGTCCTTAGAAAAGATATTTCAGAAGTTCTTGTGGGAAGTAAAATTATGCATTGAAGAAAAAGTTTGGGGCTATCAAATGCAGACTCACTCCTGCTGCTTTTAAGTGCTATTCATGGGCCACGCGGATCATCTAGATGGATGTAGTTCGTGCAAAACAGTAACTAGTATTTTCCTTGCAACAGAATAAACGTTTTAATTGTCACTACCAAAATTTTATTATAATTCTGTTAACTTGTGATTTCTGCCTGTCAGACTTCTCTGTTTGTGTTGTCTGTCTGCATGAGTTACGGCTTAAATTACAGTTGGTATCGGTACCGCTATAGATTTCTGAGAAATTGTCGGTTATTTCATTGGATTGAATGGCTCGGAATCGGTTTGAGCTGGGATTTAGTTTCAGTATTGTTGAATTATCGTGTTGCATTACGAGCGAGCTGGTAGGCTGGTCGTTAACTGTCCTTAAATCAAATCAAGACAGAGAGAATATGCTAGAATGATGTAAATTTACAGGCGTGTATGTTTATATGTATAAAAGTCGACATGGAACTCTACTTGAACAAAAGTGTTTTCGATTTATCCATTCACCATGATCTTGGAAACAAGCAAACCTGTGTGTAACGGTGTATTACCTGATCACGAAATCCTGCAGTTAATTATATGGTTCTTTAACCCTCTGAATTGTAATGCGTCAGATTTATGGTGCAACCTCCACCCGCAGAGCCCCTAGGGTATCCAGCTGCGCGGAAATGGGAAGCGAAGTTTGCTAATAATGTCGTTACAATGAGATAACTACGACGCAACTTACTGTTTGTCTATGGAACAGTCAGGTCGAGTGACTAGAAAATTGGTTCTCCAGCCCATTGGCTTTGCTTAGGTTCTTGCTTGGTGTCTCTATGATTTATTGACGAACATCATACTTCCTTATTTATTTCTTTTCTTTCTTGTCTCTCCTCCTTCCATTACACATACCTGGGTTATATCAAACTTTAGATTGTTTTCTGGAAAATACATTTAAAATGTAAAGGTCTTACGTTAGAAATAGTGATAATCGTGTCACCAACTTAGCCGGGATCGTGCAAATTGTATCCCGCAAAAATTTCAGTCACTGTATCCGAGTCGGCTAGTAGTATGTTTGTGTGGGATTATTTCTTTCCCTTACAAGAGTTTCATACTTTACTGACTTTTGTCTGCTTACTTTGCCTTATCCTTTCATTCTCACGAATTGTGGCCACTGATCCATTACATTCATAAATAAGTTTAAAGCTGTTAGGCGGTAGACATTTAGGGCGACTCGTTGTATGCGAGCTAGGTCTTTGGAAATTCTTCTGCCTGCACTAGAAAAATTAACACAGAAAATGCGGACAACAACTCATGCTTATGATGAATTTGATCAGGTGATTCAAATGTCCGAGGTTCGAGACCATGGGCACCTCAATTCACGCGCTCCGTGTGCAACATTTTGCTTTTTATATTTATTTGTATTTTCTTTAACGTTTCTTATTTTACAATTTAGTATTACGTTTGTGTTTTATACTTTCAGCACCACGACTTGCTACCTTGTGTAAAATATCACTAATTTTTTTTCTTCTCTACATTGCATTACAATTGGTGGAGGCAGTTCAAGTACCATGTGAGATGCACCAAGTTCGTCTGACCTGTGCCCCTTTATACCTTCACTTTGATTACCCAGTCAGTATGACGTCATGTCACTCCAGATATTCATCACAGTGTCCACATGCTTCGCTTCACCTGTTTGTAGTTATTCATTGGAGGAAACGTATTCGCGTTGTATGCTTTACCATCCAGTGGACTGTTCTCCCAATGTAAAGTGATCGATTCGCTTTGCTAGTTTAGTTGCTATGAAGAGTGGTGAATGGTTGGAATTGTACAGCGCGTGTCGTGTACGTAGGCATGTTGCTTTGTAGTGTAAATTCGTTTATAGTGAGTGCTTTTTAACCGTAGTGAATTTCAACGCTTGGTGAACTAAGTGCTTGCTATGTGAATTCAAAGAAATGTGTAATTGGGCCCACGTGTGATATTATCAATTTAAAACGCCAGACGCACCCCTAAAGACGTCTCGAGGATCGTCACGTTACCTTCGTTAATGGTAATTATTCGAACAGTTTATTTGTAGTTTTACAGTTACGTAGCTCATACCGCTCGTTTTACACTGCCGTGTGTGGTGAACTTATTCTATGTTGCGTGTTTGTAACACCGGACATATACATACATACCTATACACATGCGTACATCGTAGGTTGTTCGGAATTGCATATTAATACGATGTGATAGTGCATAGTTAATAATTTCAAATTACAGGCGTATCCTTGGACATTTTATGCATCTCACCTCAGTGAAAGTAACCACGCAGTAGCCTGCATATGAGATCTTTATTGTAAATCAGCCTTAATTAACAAAAACAGTTCATGACGACACAATAAGACGTCCGTGTATTCTTATTGTTTAATTTAATGATTGGTAAGTCCGTACTCCTTGAGATTTGGTCTTAACGTTTGTTTGATGTTTTGCCTGGGAGGTCTGATATTGAGATAACTTATATCAAATTGAGAAGTACTCTCTCTTTCTGCTTATGCGTATGTGTATATAGTATGTGTACACATAATGCGAGTGTATATTTGTATACAAATACATATAAGTGGTTATAAAGTGATCGTAATTAGATAAAATAAATATTAATATGGTGCTCTGCTGCTAAAATGGAACCAAACTTTCCTAACATGTATATGCTCACAACCGCGTTGTTAGCGGCATCGGTTAAGCATTAGAAAGTCAAATGAGACAACGCTGTAGGTGAGCAGCGCAGTTATACTCTGTACTGAATCTGTCTCGTGCAGTAGGTGGCTTAAGAAATCTGATGCTCTTATCCGCTGACGATCTTGCTGCGGCATCTTTTACAAGTTATGAATTAAAAACGAAAATTGATGTAGTAAGTAAACATTGTAAAAGCTGGAAGTTGAGATGCAATTTGAAGAAATCGAAAATAATACTTTTCAAGTAAGGAGGGAGATTAAAGTGAACGGAGAGATGAAGAATGAACGAGCGGAATGTTGGGGTAGTAGATAAATTTAATTATTCAGGAGTATCGTTGGAAAGCACGCGAAGACTGAACAGATAGGAAACGTTAGCTAAAGCAGAAGGATATCAAGTTCTTGTAGCTAAAGATAAATGTGTGTCAATAACCCTTACTCTAAAAGTACATGCATGTGAAAGTAGGCCTATTTATGGAACAGTGTGTGAATCTAACACTAGGTGCGGAAAAGACGTGTGGGAGTTAAATGAGGCGTAGAAAGACATAGACAGGATACGTGTTAAATTCTGTAAGAAGTTAATGGAGCTGCCGAGTTTCGTAACGTTTGGATTTTGCCGAAATGGAACGTAGTAGTAAGCAGGAGAGGCAAAGTCGTAGCCCTGATAATAAGATACTGGTTCTCGCATTGTGCGAAGGGATATATGATGTTATGAATGGCAGAGGAACAGTCTTGTTCAAATACAGAGTTATTCATAATTCCCTGACAGACTTCATAAAATCGGTTCACTTGAGTAGTGAGAGGAATGGCTGTATGGCTTCACCCGCAGACTCTTGTGAAGAATGCGTCACAGGGTAGGTTGTAGGATACCGGCTGTCCACTTGCTCTGTTAGTGGTGTTACGGGGGCTGCGTTGAAAAGCCTCCCTCGCACGCTCCCCTTTCTCCTCCGAAGGGCCTGTTCGTCCTGGGCGTTTTACGGTGCACGGGCACCCTCACACTGCCATTTTTCATACCACTGTTTGATGCTGTTCCTCACTGGCGATTCCTGTCTGAACTTGGTCCGAAAACTTCGCTGCACAGCCACAATCGACTTTGTTTACGCGTACTCAAGCACTCAAAAGCCTTTTCTGCTTCTGTCGCCGCCATTTTCACTCAACCTGCTCCCGTGGCGGCACGTTCAAATAAACATGAAGAGTTTCTCTTTCTATATGTGGGTCGCATGTTGAAGTCCTTTTCGCCATTCAAGTGTGCCGACTTTGTGAAATGTGTCAGGGAATTATGAGTAACTGTGTAGTTGAAAGGGTCGATTGGCAGTGGTTCGGCATTTGTGTCGCAGAAGGAACAGGAGTGTGAGTTGAGAAAAATAAGGGAAACGGTCAAAGAAGTATGTAGTGACATCGAAGGAGAAAATATGGTAGGAAAAATGTGTGAAATAGGCTTTATTAGCCTTGTACCGGAACACGAATTTTAGTTGGGATAAAAAGTTATGTACAGGATGCTGTACTAGGGAAGAAGAAAGTGGGATAGCGTGGTTGTTAGGAGGAGTGTGGAAATCGAGAGGAATTAGAAAGAAAATAAATAGAGGAAGAAGCTTCTGATGTTAAGGTGAAGAGGATATCGAACACATATTGCTGAGGTGTTCAGAAACTGAAACATGGATAAGAGAATTCTTCACTAAAAATGGTCAATGTGAACGAGGAAGTAGCTTGTAAGAAAATGTCGATATGTACTAATAAAGCTCTTGATATTGATCTAGGTCGATATTTAGACAAAGTTAAATAAGGCAAATATGCTTAAAAAGATAAAAAGATGTGTAAATACTATATTTAATTGCTAAAGGACTACCGCCATGATAAGTCGTGGTTAATCGTTTGGTGGCCATAAGCAAAGAAGGGTGAACAAATATCAGTAATTAATATTATTTTATATTGTATTCATCAAATTTCAACATAACAGCGTCTTAATGTTGACGAAATACGTATGAAAGACTCTTCCATCGGTTAGAATGCAGAACTGAACCTAGTACTGCCAAGAATTTCTAGTACCCTGAAAAATTCCACGCAAGTGTTGCGTTGTTGTTACGGCCGCTTCAGTAAAACGCCAAATCTCGCCCCACGTTCTGACTCTTCGAACACACGAAACCTTTCAGATGGCCGCATGGGTAGAGTAGGCGGGAGTGAGGTCGGACGATCGCAGAGGACACAACCCTGTTTGTTTCGCTCCATCTATCGATCTCCATACTGAGAGGCTAGTAACTACTTTACCTCGCGGGCAACACGGGCTGGACTTCCGTCTACATACGAGTAAACCGCATACCGTGTCTCGTTGCGAGTGGTACATCTTCCAGTAGTTGGGTCAATTCTTCCGTTGNATACCGTGTCTCGTTGCGAGTGGTACATCTTCCAGTAGTTGGGTCAATTCTTCCGTTGCCATATCTCGCTAACAAAACCGCATACCGTGTCGCGTTGCGAGTGGTACATCTTCCAGTAGTTGGGTCAATTCTTTCGTTGCCATATCTCGCTAACAAAACGCTTGAGACCTTGTGTTTATTCGAAATTTGTGGCTTGATTTTAAGTACAGGACGTAATTATTATGTTTATTGTACATAATTAAGATTAATTCAGAATTATACGTCGTGAACGTCTTGCTTCGTAATAACTTTGAACATGGCGACGAAATTGGAAAAACGCTTTGGTTTTGGAGGCTGTGAGGAATAAATGCTATATCCATTACCTACAGGGTTTTAAAGAACTATTTATTACTACAATAAATGTCTTAGAAATAAGCAACTGTTGTAAGCAGTAACTTACACAACCACGTAGAGGCTTCAGGAAATTCTCCCAAACCGACTGCTTTAAATTATGGAGTACTTTAAACCGTGATTAATGAAAGTTGTTGGAATTAAAAGTTGCGCACATGCCAAAAATTTTGAACTGAGGCTTCTTTTCGACGATAATTCAGTAAAGCTACAACGTGAAACATGGCACATTATTCTGTGTTGATACTAGTCGGCAGCTGATTGACCACTACAGTTTTACAACTTTGTCATTGTAATTACTTTTAACTTGTGGGATCCCACAGAGTCAAACCGGAATGATGACATTATGTATATTACATTTTACGTTCTTTTAAGTATTGTGTGATAGCCCCGATGCTCTTCAATTGTGACTGAAGCATGTAGCTGCTTTTTGTTTAAACATAGTTCTGTTGGATGGATTATTTAAAGATTTGCTATGATATTTAGTGGGGAGTACAAATAGTGAAGTTCCACCTTATGATTACTTGGAAACTAAAGTGACAAATAATCAACTTCTGTTCCGAACTGACAGAGCGTTTCACCCGACAAGAGTTAATTATTTTGTGGTATTTTGACTAGAATTACTAGGACAGAAGACGAATATCAGTAATGACCTTGTGTTAGTATAAATTATGTAGTGTTTATAATGTCTGTTATAGGTGTCTTCTTGAGCAACATACAAGCAGAAACATCAGTTCTGTTTCCTTAAGCACTTTTGTGAAGTTGCGGATTTTGTATAGATTTATAGTCAAAGAGGCGGTGGACTCCTCAACACCTACGAAAATACGTCCCTGAGCTAATAATGACAAACCGTCAGTAAGAAGGGCACCATTTGTCAGTGGTTAAACGTGATTGACTATTCTTCACGCTTACTGACAGTAGCAGTTCACACGATGGTAAAGTATGAGTTGCGGGTATTAATCAGGAGGTTTGTGCTTAGCTTGCAGGTCCTCATTAGACAGTTTTGCACTGTCCCTAATTGACACTCTCGACAGTAGTAACGGAGAAGTTTACGAAGTTGCGACAAGCTTGCAGGGACGATGGCTGTGGGAGTGAAGTTGGGTTAGAGAGTCATCGTAGTGCTGCAGAAGCCACTGGACCTGAAGAAGTAGGTCTGGTATATGGATGAAGTCTTCATCGAACCCACAGCCGCGTGAAGTGTTTTAGGATGCTCGAATATTGGAACCTTGGTTTCGAATACTGTAGTAGGCGTCTTCAGTTTTTAGGCGCATTCGCAAAATTGCGAAAAGCGACTGTTAACTTCGTCATGTCTGTCTCTGTCTGTCCGTCCGCCCGCCCGCCCGCTTGGAACAACTCGGCTCCCACTGGACGGATTTTCATGAAATTTGATATTTGAGTATTTTTCGAAAATTTGTCACAAAAATTCAAGTTTAAGTAAAATCTGACAAGAATAACGGGTACTTTACATGAAAACCTGTAACACTGTGTCCTACATTCCTTTCTAAATATCATAATTTTCTGTGCTTCGAAGCTGTATTCTCTGCAGTCTGTAAAGCAACATTATTTGAACCAAGAAATAGGCAAAGTAAAGAACTCTCAGTTTTGAAAGCATAACTTCATAATGCTTCTCCTTTACTGCACCCTGTTTTCTGGGGCTCCAGTAAAGTGCAGAATATTTTAGTTGAGTGTTTTGAGCTTTTTGAATTGCTGTAGTTTTAGTTTCGATCGTTAGATTCCCTTGACTAAGTATATCAACTTAAGTACTGTTTAATTATCGCTGGAAACCGAACAGCTATAATGTACGAAAATTTTGTAGAACGCTTGGAGTGAATTATGGATATGAACTCTGTTCCCCTCTACAGCCTAATTACGTAACTGCGTCCAGACCACGTGTTTCTTAGTCAAGATTGTCGTTTGTTACTCGTACGCTGTGACATCTTCAAAGAAAGGAATCTTCGGGTCTTGTTATAAATCACATGAAATGCGGTCCTGCTGGAATTCATTAAATATACTTAGCTCTGCTAACTTCACAGTTTTAACGGAGCAACTAAATAAGTTTGTAATTTAGACGCTCATTAATTAGAACAGAGTAGAAGTGCTTCAGGTTTTGTCTCGTACTTTGGAGACAGGCTTGGATTCTCCGTCTTGTCTTCTCGTCACTTTGTCTTTCATTGATTTTTCTTGTTCTTTTAATGCCAACTAGAAATAAGAAGATCTTTATGCGGTGTTATTTTTCGTCGACCAACCTTTCAAACAAGGGTATACGAATAGTCGCTCACAAGTCGCCCTTGGATATATATATATAACGCAAATATTATATTTTGTTTGAACTATTTCCATTGCATGCAAGTTAAAATATAAAATGCCAGAAGTTACAACATCTCAGATACTGACTTTATATCCATATTCAAACGAAGTACAGGAAGAAAAACTTATTGTAAGGATCTGTTACATAATTGTGCGGAAAGAAATATTCTGGTAGGTCCTTTCAGTTTTTATGTTAGCTGGGTGTGAAGTGCTGAATTTGGAAGTGGGAAATAAAGGTGTCGTAATATTCAGACTACTTTGAAACTAAAACGACGGTGTTCTTCACCATCCAATAGACTGTCACCTTTTCAAATGACCTCTGGCACGTATCGCTAGCTCACTTAAAAATGGAAGTCAGATTTTAATAATATTTTATTCCTGCTTCTGAAGCAAGAGTTTGCTTTAATGTTGTTTGGATGCAGAAATTAGATGATTAGATGATTAAATTTGTTTATTGAAGAAGCCCAAATGGCTAGTTATTTACATATCTAAGTGAATATTACATATTTTGTTACATAAACCAGTATACGATACATGTAATATATTCGAAATTTCCTCAGAATTATCTGAAGCTTTTGAAATAGTAATACATTTTTTCTGTGTTTTGTGGAAGAAACTGGTGGAGTCCTTCAAGCTGTATGAACTTGCTCTGAACCTCATGTTCTTCTATATGTGAAACAGCAGTATGTGCGTCATTGCGTTATCGCCACGTTGCCGAATCGCGTGCTTCCATGTACCTTATTCCTGTAGCTGTGTATTTACCGCTTCTCCAGCCACTGTAAAACAACACAGTGCAGTCAGTCTTAAACTGTGGAGCATTATGTGTGCCTTCTTTAAAATCACGCTAGCTATAAGGATGCTGCGTAAAGTGCAGGTATTATTTAAACGTTATAGATATATAAATATATACTAGAAATTGTTTGTGTACCAGAATTATAAATGCATTACATTAAGTGCAGGTTATAAAGTATGCTTACGGAGTATCTTTCATCAGAGTTACAGAATAGATTTTACTATTTAAATCGTCTGCTCGGGTGCAAGTAACCTGATACATACGTGGACTAACTTGTTCAGTTGAAGGGGCTAATGTCACCATTACTACCAGTGACTTTTTTAGAGTGTATTAACCCTTTAAAGACGAAGCGTATCTGTTTTATATAAGGACTCAGTGCGTACCGCGCTGTAAACACTCTCCACTTCGGTTATAAAAACCAATCTCGTAATGTTTTATAAGGCAAAAGTTGCTGTTTGTTCTGAGATCCGTACAAAACACATAAACGCAATGTGGGCACCACGTAGAATTTTTTAATGTTAAACCTGCTCGTATGTAAAGTTACCGCTAGGCTTCAAAAGGTGAAGGATGCCTATTTGGTTGACTAAGCCCGAAGGAGAACGTGTGTTACTCTCTGAGTATATCTGTAATTGTTTCAGGTTCCTGAAAGAATTTTAGGGATTTTATGTCACCTGTGTTAATGTGTAGACAATAAATTATACTCTTCTGAGCACACGTGTGTCCACGTACACTGGTACCTCGAAGATAGCAAGTATATAAAACAGTACTTAACAACTATACTTCTTTATGCATAATGACACCGACTGTCTTTATACCGGAGTTATTTAAAATTAATTTTTAAATGGGCAGAATAATCTGCACCTTCTAGATGGATAAAACCTGTAAGTGACATTGCTTTTGGGAATATATTAGTAGCTAAGCAGGTGGAGAAATATTCCCCTGGATGCTTATGGTACAAGTATGCCCACAAGACCCTGCGTGATCCGAGGCGTTTCTGCATGTTTCGTAACAAAACAGCTGCAAAGGTGAGATACTAGACATTTGGTGAAAGACTAAACACTCGCTACAGGGCAGATATATAGGAATTGCATATATTGTTATTAAAATCATGGCGAAAATAACTGAAAAGAATAGAAGATTATGGTACAATGCTGAATAGCGACTTGAACACTAAATTAAGGTCCGTGCCAATTACATAGCGTCTGCAACCAAGTTTGACATGCATATGGGACGGTCATTTAAAATTTATGCATGCAGTAATTTTTACATTGAACATTAGGCTAGTCAAAAAGTCTGATAAGTTTACGTAAATCCAAAACAAGGAATATTTTTGGTTAAACATAATACTGCTTGAGCAATTACCTGGTATGACCTCTTGTAAAGGTAGAATGCCTGAAACAATAGACAGTGTTTTAAGTGAATTATACAATGACAGTACAGTGTAACTTTTAACGTACACGTAGGAGTCACACACACGCACAAAACGTTACTTGTATTTTATGCAACGAGTAGTTTCTGTATTGATCATTTATTCTAATGGAGGGACATTTGTGATTAACCAAACTATAATATGAGTGGTTACCTCGTATGGAGCTTGTTAAAGGCGGGATCCCTGAAAAAATAGATGTCACTTTAAGTAAATTATGAACTAGTAATACTAAAACCGAACTCTATACTTTTCGTTCTCAGTGTATCAGCGACGAAGTAGGACACCCGTATAAATCATATGAAAGAAATATGTAACTTTTGTTGGCAGCGGTTTATATAATGGCCATGTACCTTAACAACTAAAAGATTTATTCTTATGATCTGAAAGAATATTAATAATTAACAACAGAGGTATAATTGGTAATTACCTTGTATTGCCCGTCTTAAAGGCAGAGTTTCTGAAACAAAGGATGTCCAGTTAAGTAAACTGTCAAATGGTAGTAGAGTCTAAATGTAGATTTCCCAATTTTTTTTCTTAGAGTGAGCGACCAAGTTCTTTCCTCTTGTATCATCTATATACAAGTAGATATTCATTATTATGTAAGTAGCGGGTTGTAAATTGACCGTTATTCCAACGGTCTGGTAGAATTTAATAAACTGTGATAGTTCTCACTAATCAACTGGTAATTTAGTGAAGTACCTGGTATTCGGCCTTCCAGTTGTAAAATGCCTGAAACAATAGACACAATTTAAAATAAATTTTAAAACGATGATGCTGTTTAATTAAAACTTAAGACAGAGTTTGTTTTTCTCTTAGACTTAGCTGTTAAGTGTAGCTGCCATAGGAGTCATGTAAAAGATACAAAGGAGTATTTTTAATGAATCGCTGTATAATGTTATTACCTGGTATGATAAGTTTAAGAGCCAGAATGTCTGAAAGAAATATGTACGAGTTTTAAAAAAATAATAAATTTGTAATAGGTATACAGTGAACAGTATAACTCCAATTATGCGGATTACTTGGGACCGCGAGCCGTCCGGATATGCAGAAAAAACCGGATAATTGGATTTTTCTCTGAAAGTAGGCTGCATTAACAGTTTAAAGTGAAAACATTTTCTGCAAACGGCTATTTTTAGGCTACATATTTATTTACGTACAGCCATAACACTTAACAGTGGGCCTACTGTACTCGATCTGATAACCCTCAGTTTCAAGGTGAATTAGTTTTGTAGAATTCTCGACAAGTTACCTGAAGGGCCAAGCCGATCCAGATAATTGGCGATCCGGATAACCAGCGTCCGGATAATTGGAGTTATGCTATAGTTCATTCTTGTGGCGTCAACGGCCATGTTTGACATGCGTATAGAGCAACCAACCCTTTTTAATTTTATGCAAACAGTAGTTTCTATATTGGTTATTTGCTTGAAAGGTCAAAAAACAACTTAAATGAATGCAATGTAGGGGTATTTCTAAGTGGGAATAATATAATATTATTATTTACCTGGTATGATTCCTTTTAAAGGCTCAGTTTCTGAAACAGTAGGCGCAAATATAAGTAAACTAGAAAGTGGCAGTAGAGTGTACATTTGAACTTAACATTACTTCTCCTCAGAGGGTGAGCGAACAAATGTAACACTAGTGTTATATAAGCGGCAGCTGCTACTTTGGTTCGTATTAGATGGTTGTAATAGAATTTCAAATAAATTAAGTCCAGTAACAGTTCTTCTAATGAAGGTATAATTTAATTGCTTACTTGGTATGGCCCCTTCCAAAGGCAGAATGTCTGAAACAATCGATATCATTTAAATAAATTTTTCGTGAGTTTTACAATATAATTTTAAAACTTAGATCATTATTTGTACTTGTGTTATCCTTAGCACCAATTTTTCCAATCATATTAAAGTAATATACAAGAAACTTAGATCTACTTGATTTTGTGCTAGAATTTTTTATGCTGATTGTGTATTGCAAAGGTCTAATAACGGTTTATATGAATACAGTTGAGGCATGTTTGTAATTAAAAAAGCAGAATTAGTTCTTACCTGGTACGATATCTAGTGGCGGCAAAGTATCTGAAACAGAGATATTGTATAAAGTGTATTATACAGTACTTACGCAGTCCAACCTTAACCTTCAGTATTTCTCTGGGTGATGGACCAAATATTAACGTGGTGTATTAATTACACGTACACACGTGCTTACTATAATGTAAGCAGCGGTTTCTGCAACAATTTCCATTGCGGCGCTCTAATTGAACTTGTAAAGCAAGCTTATGATAGTTCTCATTCGTTAGTGTGTAAGTGAATCGGTTACCTGGTACGCCCTCTTCCAGTGGGATAGTGTCTGAAACAGTAGATGTCTCTCTTAGTAAATTATAAAGTAATGATACAGTATAAAATGGAACTTTACTAAATCAGTTTCGGTCTCTTCGCGTCATCGACCTAGTTTGAGACGCGTGCAAGTCACATACACAAACAACTGTATAAATATTTATGTACAAAGTAGTTCTCATATTGGCTATGTCACTCAAGGGATGTTTCTAATTAACCAGTCTATAATATGAATTGTTGCCTCGTATGGAGCGTGTTGAAAGTAGAGATCCTGGAAAAATATATATCACTTTAGGTAAATTCTAAAGTAGTAACGAGTCTAAATGTAAGTTAATGTTTGTCCTTCCCTTTGTGTCCGTAAACAGGTTTCACCCCTACAAGGGGCATTTAAATTCTTTGTTTGCAGGGATCTTGTATTGGTAATTCATACGGAGGCACTAAAATTTATTTAAATAAAATCAAGGACTGTTAGTAATTAACCACAGATAAACTATTAATAATTACATTGTATTGCCCCTCTTAAGGGTGTAGTTTCTGAAAGAGTGTATAACTATTTAAGTAAACTGTCTAATGGTAGTTGAGATTAAATGTAGATTTTACATTTTTTCCTTGAGTGAGCGACCAAGTTCTATAGTCATATACCATTTATATACGTGTAGATATTTATTATTATGTGAGTGCCAGCTTGTAAATTGATCGTTATTCCAACGTGCTAGTAGAATTTGATAAAACTGATTGCAGTGATAGTTTTCACAAATCAACTTGTAATTTATTGAATTACCTAGTATTCCTCCTTCCAGATGTGGAATGTCTGAAACAGACAGACACAAATTAAAATAAATTTTAAAGCGGCGATGCCGTTTAATTAAAACCTAAGGCAAAGTTTGGTTTTCTAAGAGATTTAGCGGTTAAGTGTAGCAGCCCTAGAAGTCATGTAAAAATATGAAGGAGTATTTTTAGTAAATCGCTGTATAAAAAATGTTATTACCTGGTACGATACGTCTAAGAGTCGGAGTGTCTGAAAAGAAATATATAACAGTTTAAGAAAATGGTAAAGTTGTAATGCGGTCCACAGTGAAACTTAATATAGTTCATTCTCGTGGCGTCAGCGGCCGTGTTTGACGCGTGTATAGAACAATCAAACTTTTTTTCTAATTGTATGCAAGCAGTAGTTTGTACATTGGTAATTTATTTGAAAGATAAAACGACAGCTTAAATGAATGCAATCTAAGGATATTTCTAAGTGGAAGTAATATAATATTATTATTTACCTGGTATGGTTCCTTTTAAAGGCACATTTTCTGAAACAGTAGGCATAAATTTAAGTAAACTGGAAAGTGGCAAAACAGTGTACTTTTGAACTTAACTTAAGAATACTTTTCTTCAGAGGGTGAGGGGACAAATGTAACAGAAGTATTGCGTAAGAAGCAGCTTCTACACTGATTCTTATTCGAACATTCTAACGGAATTTCAGATAACTTAAATCCAGTAACAGTTCTTCTAATGAACGTATAATTTAATGGCTTACCTGGTATGGCCCCTTCCAAAGGCAGAATGTCTGAAACAGTTGATATCATCTTAAGTAAATATTCAAACAGCGATACAGTATAATTTGAACCTTATCTTAGTATTTGTCCGTAGCGACCATGGGCACACATGTCATAGGCTGTACGAAACACATAATTTTATGCAAGATGTGTTTCCTGTGTTGATAATTTTTCGAAAATGTCCAATAACATTTTATATAAATGCAGTGATGGTGTATTTCTAATTAACCAATATAATATTAATGATTACCTGATTTGGCCCCTCTTAAAGGCAGATTATCTGAAACAACGGGTACCAGTTCGTGTGAATTATAAATTAGAAGTACAGACCAAAATGAAACTTAAGTCAGTATTTTTCGTTTTATTCACCGACCAAGTGTGACAGTCATATTAGTCACACAGAAAAACAGTTATTTACGTTTTATGTAAGAAGCAGTTTCTAGATTGATAATTTATTGGGAAGGTAGCATAATATTCATATAAATGCAAACTAATTTCTAATGAACCAGTGTACGATGAGTGATTACCTGTTATTGTTCCCTTTAAAGGCAGGGCGTCTGAAACAGTAGAAATAGGTTTCAGAATGTGATGAAAAGTTTATAAGGCCTAAAATGATACTTCTGTGAGTATTCCTTCTTCTGGATATAATGTTGTACATATTCCGTGCAGTTACCTTCTGCACTCTAGTTCTATTCCCAATTACTGCACAAGGCTTAGAGTTTTCACTCCTCCATGTTTCGGTCCATATTGTTGCCATCTTCAGGGAGCTATAATATTATAAAGACACAAGCAGCGTAGCATATGTCAGGAAATGGTAAACATATATATATATATATATACCAGCGTCGTACAACAGTTAGTTGATGTACAATATTACCAAAAATTACTCAGGTTAAAATACGAGTGAAGAATTAAAATGTAATATGTTGGAGCGTAAAAACTAAGCTTTGTGCAGTAGTTTGAAGTGTAATTAATGTGTATTCTTCCGTCTCCTAGCGTCAAACACGCAAGTTAAGGAAATACAAAACACGTGTATTAAGAGGCGGCGCAGTTGGTTGAGGCACTGTGCTACAATCCGGAAGGTCGCGGGTTTGATTCCCAATGAGGTCAGTAGGATTTCTCATTGACTTAATCCTTCTGGCCGCACTAAGGCCTTGGGATCGACTCAGCCTCTAGCAGAAATGACTACAAGGGCTATCTTCAGGAGGTAAAGGCGGCCTGTGCCAAAGGCTGACAGCCTTTCCATCTCCATTTGCCGACTGTCTAGAAATTCTGGGAGCCTCAACCTCCTGGAACCTTCAGGCCCTGTCCAGGCCTGTAATGGGATAGCTTGGGAACTGCAATCGTTTAGATCTATAGGCAATCAGTTGTATTATTTTGATGATTTTTGTGTATAGGTCTATATAAATTGTAATATCGCCAGTGTGCCAGAATTTGTCATTGCATGTTACGTTTCGGTTGGACGCTAGTCCTGTATCTTAGCTTCAGAATGAAATGTTGCCGTGAAATTTACCTTTCATAAATCAATTCCGGAGCTTCCTTGTACCTTAAAATTTCACAGATGAGGTTTCCGCCTTTCTGGAATATTACCCGACGTAGGTTGGTGGTTGGTTGCAGGCGTTTCGGGGAAAAAATGGGCCCCATCTTTTAAGATCAAGCAGTCCAAGCAGAATGCATTCTTCTCCGGCTCCTTGAAGATGGAACCTATATCGTCCCAAAACATCAGGAAACAACTGCCAACCTACGCCGCGCAGCATCCCGGAAGAGAGAAGAGCTGAACTTCACCGCCGCGGAAGCCTGAAATCTCGCACGTTTGCAGATATTTTAAGAATAAAGTTGTCAAATTAAATGACCTGCAACATTCCGTTCTGGTTTATGTTCTACTAACAGTCACGAGACTGTGTAACAGCGGAGGGTCATAACAAACGGTAGAACACCGTGAAGTAAATCAAAAGTTACGTGAATCTTTATAATGAACCATATTACTAACCCACCCATCTCACTTGGAATTACCGGTGCGGGTTCACAGGTGGTTCAATATGTACGCCATTTGTGGAATTTCTGGACTGGCGAAACACACTTGTCACGTACAATAACATGATATTACATTATGGTTAATTCATATGTGTATTTTACTTACCGCCTATTCTGTATGCTAGGAATTCTCCCTGAAAATAAAGATTAAAATTAAACAGGATCTGTGTTAAGCAAAGTCAGTCTTCTTGTCCGATTTTCATACGTAGCTTTTAGAAAATTGGATCTGTTCCCCTTATCAGGTATTAAGCTTTTTACTCAGTTCAGACCCTTAGAAAGAGCTAGACCTAGTCACTGGACGCATATCCGAGACTAGGTAGGCTGGGGAAAGAGTGTCTGATTATTATTAACTCACCGCGGTTAATCATCCTACAGTCAGATTAGACCGTACATAAGCTTTGATAGAACATTCGTTAAATGACGGCGAATGAAAGAACCAAGCAGTGATACCGACCGTCGCTTTGTTCGATGTGCGGTGTTGCGTACCAGCAAATACTGGGATCAGACATTCTGGTATGTGGGTACGTACAAGTAGGCTGGAGGTACTGTTCGTCAGCGCTTTCGATGTTTGTGGCAAGAGCTAATCAGAAATTTGGACTGGATTTTGTTACAAAAAGCGAGACTAGATTTAAGCTTATTGGCTTGGAATTAGAGGACGGCTTGTAAGGAAGAGTTTAGGAATTTACATTGCCCTAAATGTTAGGCCTAGTATCATGTCTTTTGATCAGCACGTATAATCATTAAATACAGAATGTCGCGTAGGCATATGTGTTTTGGGCTTTGTGTGTGCTGTTAGCAAGTTACGTTTCCTGAAAATGTAAAAGTGATTGCATACTGTACAAGATCTGATGTTAGCACTGCAGTATAGATACTTGCTGTTATCTTAGAAACACCTCCGTATGAGAATTACGCACTGATTTCCTTTTATAAGAAGTGAAACTTCTTATAAAATCGATATATGATTTTCATGATTAAGATCGGAATAAGATTTTTAAATATGATATCTGGATGTTAATCAATAAGCGATGGATGTAGCAAGTGTGTGATAATAGGTAGTTATTGTTTGAAAGATATGTTACAGTACCCATACAACATTAATTTTGTAATCTTAGAATGTAGTGAAACATTTTCGACACATATCAGCGCAAATGTGAAAAAACGAATTTGTCGATAGTCACCAAGTTTCTTCGAATTCCTTCGACAATAACGGATGCTATGAACTCCTACACGCGCCTCTTCGCACATCTCGAGTGCAGGTCGCTAAATATTTAAGCCAAAAAGCCTTTCGAGCAAATGTTAGGGGGACAGTGTCACAGAAATTTTGTTCAGCAGAGTTTTCCTGTTAGTTATATAGCTATCGACAGAAGTAAAGAAACGGGAGCGAGCGTGCTTGATTGTTGTGCCGTGCATACAATTCATAAATATGTGATATATTTTCTGAACTATTGGGAGGATGATGTTGGGTTTTATGTTGTAAATTTTCAAAATTTGCTGTGTTTAGCACCATGCCTTCTTATTTTGTGTGATATATAAGAGCTCAGTTGGTTTAGTGACTAGACTGCGGGCTGTACAACCGACAAAACGTGGTTCAGTTGCCGCCAAGGGCGCGACATTTTCTCTTCTAAGCCTCGAAATTCACCTACCGTCATGTACGTTGAATCCTGAATACCGGGAGTGCTTTCCTCGGGGGTTAAACGGCCGGGGCTTGACGCTAAACACTGTTTCCAATTTAATGCCTGAGTTAAGAATGACTGGAGCCGTATGTGTACCTCCCCATCGCCATATGGCTTCGTGGCATGCACAGGAACAACTCTGTCTTAACCTCGATGCCTTTTCATTAAATCCTCCTTAGTTATTAAACGTCAGAAGTAACGGTGCTTATTTTAATTGGCTTATCGGGGTTATGCTTTAGAAGTAATTTAGACAATAAATTATATAGTATGTACAACAGTTCTTCCTTCTCTGTGCTGTAGTGCGACCGGTTTTGGCCACTATAGGTGTCCACTTTCAGACACCTCGTATTAATTTACAGAGAGAATAAGAGACCGTAAATGCTACATATTTTAAAGTTATCCATTCCGTGCATTTTTACATCAATGCATTCAATTTATTGAACCAACCAGATGCACATTATTCAGTACATACGAACATGTAGCAGCTGTTTTCAACATCCAAGTGTACGTAATAACGTGCATTTGGTTGGTACAATAAATTGAATATTATGTTATACATTTCAAATAAAATAAACAGTGGAATTGGAGAGTTTTTTTTATGGAGTGTGTTATAACCGTTAAATGTTAAAATTAACATTTTTATATAAAATCTTGTATCTTTAAAACCGAATTTATGTATTTTTTCCCCTTTTTTTTCGTTCTGTAGTGTGGTGTATCACTATTGAGTATTACGCTATAGTCCTGCACAAAAGGAAGCTGCTGGCAACCCGACAGAGCCTAGGACCTTGTCAGTGCTTCTAGGCTCTGTTCGTGATAATGAAATGCCTTATATCGTGAGAGATACCCGTACTTACATTCGCGGTAGTAAAATGTAGTTGCTGTTAGGTCTATTCTGTACTATGTAGCCGCACAGGTTCAAAGGTGGCGCTAGATGCAGGTTAGTGATCAGCTTAACACCGCCAGGCATTTAGCGAACCCACTATGCACTGATTAAGAGGCTAATGATCCTAGGGATTTATCTAATTGTGGTTATGATCAAGAAAATCGTGTCATTTACACACACACAAGTTGAGCGGGGAGAGAAGTATTCACGTACCTGGAGTAGAAGAAGAATGCACAAAATCCTGGCCAGCATGATGAGTACTGTTGTTTTCGCACGCAAGTCTCGAGCACGACACAAGTGTCTCGGGGCACCTGTATATATAGAGGCCGTATTGCTCGTGGTACTCGTTGACGTGTTTGCGACGTGAATCGTGAGCGCATGTAAAAGTACTCCTTTACCTTAGGACACGTACTCTTTTGCGTCTGGTATCCATGTTTGGTTTTTAAACGACAACAAATCTTTATCTTGAACATGCCATTTTCGTAGTAATTAACCGTAGAACTGCAGCAGACACGTTTACTGTGTTACAAGCACGTGTTGGTCGTGCCATGAACAAATGAACATTCGGCGACTTGGCTTTCGTTTAGTATCTCTGACTATACTGGAATTTCCCAAGGTTATGTAACTGCGATATTTCAGTGAATGAAATCTATGGAACACGAACCGGTACTGGCAGGCGAATACCGACGTATCCGGAGATACATTTGAGCAAGTATCAATTTGTCCTCAGAATTTCCACATAGACTGCTCTGGTGCGGAAACTGCTGCCCCCTTTGTGTGTGAGGTTCCTTTATACTGTATTTCATGTGTCCTGTTTTCGGAACTAGAAGCCGCCTGTTCTGCGTATGTGTCATAACTGAATGTGTCGTTGTACCCAAAGAGTTGCCTTCAGTGGTAAATTATTTTGACTAGTAGTCGGGTTGTACCTGCCACGACTTTGAACTAGTGCCAGGCCAACTGCCTGCGGCGTTTAAACAAGTGCTGTCAAATATAAATAATCCTCTTTGTTCAGCCTTTCAAATAGCTCGACGTATTTTGTGCCTACGGCCTCGTTTTCAGTGGTTCATATCTGTGGCAGCTGTTGAAGTTCAGAAATATGTCATTGGCGTCCGACCGTTGATTTTGAGTACTATAACGTAAAATATGCAAACCAGCTCAATAGCTACAGTAAGTATATTTTGATCCTATACGGTCGTAACATGTCGGGATGATTGGAAGGATGAATAAGAGGATTTTGAGTTGAAGTTAATAGTGCATGGCTAAACGTTCAACAATGCAGCAGTATGTTTTAGAAAGTAAAAGTTGTCTCTAAGGCGTTATTTCCTGGGAGTCCGCAAAGGTGGTTGCGTTCGTTCAGTTATTTTCAGCATTTTAAGAGGCCTCAAGGGACGTCATTCTGTTTGTACTGTTATGCAGTAGACCTGTGATTTGCTGACATACAACACTAATGGCGTAACTCTTTTAATATGCTTACGTGCAGTGCTTAATGGTACGTTAAAGAAAGACACTTTCCTGTACAGATCTTCCCCGGGCTCAAGACCAGCTGTGGTCAAGAACTTTGATTGGCTACTGAAAATATCATAATTATTGTTAAACCAGAGCTGCAAGTCAGGGGTTGGCAGTACCTACTCCAACTATATTCGTCCAGTAAGAGATGGGTCATGAAAAGTTAGTACCTCTTAGTCCGTAGTGGTAACAAAAATTAAGCGATGGGTACAGTTGAACAGAGCTTAAGTGTCTGTACAGTCATCTACTTTACTGGCTGTGTGAATTAAGCTCACCTTTAACCCTTTAAAGACTAAGCATAACGTGAACCGTATTTAAACATTCAGCTCGTACCGCATATTAAACACTGCCCGTCTCGGTTATGAAAACAAGTAAGTGCTGTATAGGGAAATAATCGGTGTTTGTTATGACATAAATAAAAAAAACTCAAATACATGTGTGGGCAGAATGTGGGAGTTTCAATGTTAAAGCTAGGCTTTGAAAGGTTAATGAAAGACGGAGCCTGGAGGACAAATAGTAAAGTTTAAGTTGTCACTGTACTTAATTAAGTACCACGCCATAATGATACATGGGGGAGTGAACGTACAGCTGCACGCATTGTTAACCTCGGCACTAGGTTGAGGTGAGTGGTGAGTTTCGTGCCTCGGCTGCTTTACTCCTGGGGAAAGAGCCTCCGGTATTTGTTGAGTAGGAGGTTGATTAAAATAGTAATTGGTGGTGCAAAGGTTGGCAGTCACTTTACTGTGCCTGTCTCACTGGTTTATACACATCAGAACTGAGGGCGTAACCAGATGGGTGCCTGGTGTGACCGCCGTGTGGTAATTACTCCTATTTCGCATCGCGCGTTTGCGGTCGTACGTCGCTGTCGGGAATTCGGCTGTTCTGACGTAGTTCGCTGTTTCGTACAGTCTTTGATAACGTCTTGGGTTAGTAATCATTGGCTTTTTTTTAACATTTTACATATTCAGTACTCCGATACTGTCGTCTTCCTATTCAATACTGTTTAACGTACACTCTTGAGAAATCATATTTAAGTATAATGTAAAATAAATAACAAAGGCATGTTTTGACGAGGGAAATGCCAATAGAAAATGATGTCTTTTTTAAAACGCTCCGCTGAAATTTGCGTGTCTTTCAGGAGGCTCTCTCAAAAGGTCAGTTACTACGTTTGATATTGGTTAGCATTAATTTGTTATTCGAGACTCGCGCCTAATCTCTCCACTACATGATACCCTTCAACGGGATTTTCAGTTATCGCAGGTAGGTGTTAGAAACATACAAGATTACTTTTTGCAGCGGCAAAGTCTGAAAATTTCTTGCTTGGAAATTGTCGCTTTGAAACAATTTATACAATAGAAATTTATTATTCATTGGCTGCATGTACTGATTCTCGTATTCAGCTGGAGGGAGAGATTAAAATAAAATACGAGTGGTCCTTTTGCTGTTATTATTTCTCTGTTTGCCCACCGCGTGTGGATATCAGTGATTCATTTCATGGTAGAGAGCTCCTGTTCTGGAAGTAAGGAATTGATTTTGGTTATGAAATTAGTCTCATACTGATGGGTATACTCGAAGATAAATAAAATGTTTGAGGTTCAGAATCCAACATTTCTGTCATAGTAACGAACCATTTTCATTTCCTGAATGTCGAAAATTACATATAAAATCCTACATGAATATCAAAGCTGGTATAAAATAGGTATATGCCGGATCGATGGTTAATAAATGCATAGATATCCATTTCATTTATTGCAGACGAGACACAGTTTAAACTCTGCTCATGAAAGAGGTAGAGATACATCGTTTGACATGTTCGACGTGAGTTACATGCGACGGTATGTTACCGTACTGCATGCAACAGAATACTCGTATTGGTTATATACGGTGGTACCAGGAATGATCATACTTTTTGCGACAGTGTATATACACAAAGAAGTGCCAATTGTATGTACGAAATGAAACGAAATTCGCCCACAGGCTGTCAGTAATACGATTCGGTGTTAAAAAATCGAAAATGTCCTATAACCCATGTCCTGGGACGGTTAGGTCTCGAGATACAGTCACTGTCATGAGTGGTTAACGCACTTCTCAGCTGTGTTATTGGTCACAACGGCAAAGCGTGCTGTTAGATAACCTGAAGGCACACCGTAGGGCCCGGTCGAAATGGAGTACACGCACAACGAATCATACGACTTGCTCTTAACCATCTGTGCCTCTGACAGTCGAGCTGGCGCTGATTCACGGGAGTACGCCCTGCTTTATTCTGGTCGACGGTCATCCTGACCCTCGTATTTTCCTACGAGTGTAGCAGGCTGTCTGTGAGACGTGAAGTGTAACACCTACGCAAATGTGAACACAATTTGTCCATGGACTCTACGTGTACCAGCTATTGAAAGTAGCATAATTGTTCTGGAGTGAGAGTTGTGGAGATTGTAACCAATATCACATGAGAGTTGGGACCAACTGAGGGTCTTCGAGGTGTGATATTTCGTGACGATTATTTGTGTTTATACCACTACTGGTTGAGAGGATACTCGTTTGCGGATGATCTTCCTATACCGATGCAACTTAACGAATGGCTACCACATCAACATGCTGCGGATGAGGTCTGCTTGCAAAGAATGTCGTGGACAGACGAAGCGTCTTGTACACGTGAGGGTGTTTTCAGTGTCAGCAACAGTCAGTCTCTGTGTAGGGGATGATCGTAATGGTTCCCTCCAATTTGGGTGTAAAGTCCGCTTCAGCCTCAGAGTTTGGACTGGTATCGTAGGGGACATTTTCATTGGCCTCCGTCTGTTACTTTAAAGTCTCCCTGCTCAACGATATCATCATTTTCTGGGAACTGTTCCACCGGGGCTGTCGAAGACGTGCCTCTGGCTGTGAGGCAGAGGTGGTTTCAGCACAACGGAGCTGCCGCACGCTGTGCAGAAGATTTCCGGCAGTGATTTAACTCTACAGATAGGCTACAGGGAAAGTGTATTGGACGTGGAGGGTTAATTGCATGGCCTCCTTGTTCTTCGAATCTAAATCCGACGAATTTTTTTCCCCTGTAGGGAAACTTGGAAGCGCACGTTTACCTAATCCCTCACAAGACTACGGAAGACGTAGGAAGAATTCAGGTAGCTGTAAACTCTGTCGCTTCTAACGTATTAAGGTGCCTTCGAGACATTGCCGTGCGGCCCACTGCCGTCTGCATTGAAATGGAATGAGCCAGCTTCAAAAAGTTACTGTAACCGCGAGGGGTTCGTGGTTTGATGATTTTGACACTTCTCGCCATTTCACTGTGACGTCTGTCTCGAAGACTGAGCTTCGAAGGACATGTTTTGTGTAATATTTTCAATTTATATTTTTTACACATATAATCACCTTCTGAAGAAAGCGTATGCGCAAATTTATTTTTGCTGTGTACAAAACACACACATACACATCCCTGTAGCAGGAAACTGTTTATGATTTATTGTGTATGTGACATTTGAATGATCTAGATGCGACTTTAGTGTTATAACGTAACAACGATCAGGTGTATATTGGAAGGACGCGACAGGACTGACGAGTGGAAAGATTGGGAAAGGAATGTGGGAGGTGGGGTTAAGGAGATAAAAATACGAAGTGGACAAAGAAAAGTAAATACGAAGGAAATTATTCTCGGTTGAGTTTTAATGGACTTGGTCAACCAGTACTACATAGTTGAACTTTTAGAAATAAGTTTAAGGCGTGTAATTTATCGTACACAGTGAAATTCTGTTCAGGTATTCATTCAATTGTAATGTGGGAGTCCGCTTTGTCGAGTAGTTTGCTATCCATATTGGTGTTCCCCTAACGTTGTTGTTGTTGTTGTTGTTGTTGTTGTTGTTGTTGTTGTTGTAGAGCGCTCTTGTTTTTAAAAAAGAAACTTGACGGGTCCCAAGAGCAATAAATTTCAAGTAGAATATGAAATTTATTGCTCGTGGGATCCCATCCAGCAAATGTAATTTTTAATTCTATTAAAAATAACATGTGCTGGAACGCATTCATATTTTATTCCATACTTTTTGCTAATGACGAGTATAATTACGTATCATAACGAGCATAGCACTGCATATTGCATTGAATATTAATCTCAAAGAGACCTCAAAATATTTCGACACAGTGTCCTCAGAGGCACACTTCCAAACATAAAACAGTTACACGCACACATAAGGGTCGATCCACATTATATGGCACGACACGACAACATGACAGCGACAAAAACCAGCATGCATTCACATTTACAGTCAGTTAAAAGACAGGTAAACTATTCTCTTCTCTCAATCCCAGCGACACTGTCTTTGTCGTTAGCTGTCGCTGACGGAGTAATGTGAATTCCAGCATGTTAAAACCATAAAAGTATATTTTGTCGTGTCGTGTCGTGTTGTGTCGTGCCGTATAACGTGAATCGACCCGAATGCTTTCGGATTTGTCCATTTAACGAATTGTGATCATTAGTACATTGTACTTTATAATATATTGGTTAAATGTCAGCTTTACTACTGTCAATATTGTGGGTATTTGACCTTATTACAATTTCATTAAAATATGCACGTAAATTAAATTGCTTTAAATACAATTTAATTGTTCATAAACTTCCTGCGGAGGTTTCAGAGCTGCTTCCACGTATATATGTAATCAATTACTATTTCTTAAATCTTATTGGACTGCTTGACCATAAAGATAAATAAATTCATTATGAGTCGTCATGAGGTCGGTAAATATTACCAGTCGTCACGACGTAACATCCTAGTGGACATGCGTCTTCATCAGCACCGCTGTGACAATCTGAAATTGCGCACTTCTCAATTAATTCTTCACCATTTAATTCTGTACATTCGAACTTACCTTATTCTCACTGTCTGTTAAGAAACATTATTGGTTTCGTGCATACTTTAACCCATTAAAGACGAAGTATATCTGTTTTATATAAGGACTCGGTGCGTACCGCGCTATAAACACTTTCCACTTCGGTTATAGAAACCAATCTCTTAACGTTTTATAAGGCAAAAGTTGCTGTTTGTTCTGAGATCCGTACAAAACACATAAACGCAATGTGGGCACCACGTAGAATTTTTTAATGGTGAGCCTGGTGGTACGTAAAGTTACCGCTAGGCTTTAAAAGGTTAATGGATGGCCAAGTGTTCCTTCTTTTACCATAAATTCTGAGTATGTCGATTAACACAGGTCAGATTACGCTCCAATCCACATATTCTGTGCGTAGCTGTAAACACTGTAATTTTGTGTAGTCAGAAATAACGACGACTTTTTGAAGTAAATTATAAAAATAAATAAATATATATATAAATAATTTTTTGGCCCGTTCCTGATTCTCTGTGCCATAAGCTTTATAAGCAAATTTGCCCACTGTATGCAGGATTTATGGACCACGCGCCGTATCGTGCGAGCAACGTGCCTGAATGTTGATCCACCTAATAAGCAGGG
Organism: Coptotermes formosanus; assembly: GCA_013340265.1. Classification (NCBI taxonomy): domain Eukaryota; kingdom Metazoa; phylum Arthropoda; class Insecta; order Blattodea; family Rhinotermitidae; genus Coptotermes; species Coptotermes formosanus. The sequence goes on along the minus strand of BLKM01009790.1, from coordinate 261,633 downwards.
GTGAGCCCCCTGTTAACCCCAAGTTTACACCCGTGTATTTACGAAGTAATTGGATTCAGCACTACGAGTTACCGCTAACACCATATGCTAACACGTAGCTAGCTAATAATTTCTCGTAACTCAGTCCGAGGGTGCAAGATGAGGGAAGAGACGTAATGATTGGCTACGGGATGCGGAGTAAAGCAAAGTCCTTGCAGTCTGTGGATGAGCCTTGCTGCATATTTGCAGCGCAGTAACATCTGTAAATATCTACTTCATACTATTTTCGTATTTATTATATCCTGATAAAGCGACGGCGGTATTCCACTTGCACGTCCTCCGTCTATGCGAAGAGCCATTTTATTATTAACATAATCATAAGCATAATTTCGTATGTAAGGGGTTTTTGTTCTGCGTTCACTGGAATTCGAAAAAAAAAATTCAAAGTGTTCTCCAACCAACCGTAATGTGTTAAATATAGGATTGTTTTTTCTTTTGCACGAACTATTAAAGCAGTGTTACGCCACGCCAGGATAATTTAAAATTGGAATGCACAGCTTCCGGCAGCACCAGTTTGTAGCCAGTCCCTCTCATTTGGTGAATCTTTTTTTTTCCTGCATCTTTGTTGGCCCCCCCCCCCCCTTTGGATAGTGTCAAATGTGTTTGGAGTTGGAGACACAGAGAGACGGACGGAGGGACGGATATGGTCTGCACACAATACTTTATTTTTCTTAATAAAGGAGGCCTAATAATCGTGTAGATAAAATGAAACTGGTTTAAATTTAATAACATATATTTATTTTATAAGTGGCGTGAATTCTCAGTGTAAACTACGCTAACAGGTAGGCCTATAACAAGCAACAGGTGTCTTTCGGATTCAGTTGTATGTAATATATCACGAATTGTATTCTCTTCAACATTGTCTTTGTTTACAAGACTTACCAGATAAAGTACCTTCAGTGATACTATGCATTTTACTATGATATATATTTCAGTGTTTTCCGTTGACGTAAACTCTTGCTTTGAAATAAAATCTTGGTGCAGGTCCAGGATGATTTTGGTCTCCGGATGCTTGGACGGGTTTGTCTGAACTGTCCTCTTCGCTTTGCCATGCATCTTTTTTCTGAGAGTCACCTTGAACATTCCCTTCATGAGAAGATTCATATTCAGTTGCAGCATTTTCGTTTGGTGAATTTTTATTTTTGGTCTCATTTTTTTCTGTAAGAGTGTAGTCGTATATTTCGCCATTGTCCTTCACCACCTGTGGACGGTGATATATTTTTTGTGGCTGACTGTTTACCTGGAGTTTCACTAAGCGGGGAACATATTCAACCTCTTGATCACTGCCTAGGTAGACCCACTGAGGACCGTAGAATTCTTGTGGGTGGTGTATCTCTAGACGAGGAACATATTCAAACCTCAGGCGCTTATTGGCAATTGGCAGTTCAGGAACATATATAGGTGTAGCGAATCCATGTACTGGAGTCACTTCATTTGGAAGAGGTGGAGTATTATATTCCTCGCTTTTTTCATTGTAGACACTTTCCACACGTGGATATTCATAGGGTTGAGGTGCATAACGAGTGTCATAAACCGGTGGGTATTTCTGTTCTTTTTGAAGAGACGGTGGCTTATTAAGGATCTGGCTAATATAATCGGACGGCGAAGAATTATCTGCTTTTTCTGCAAGTGGTGGTTCAGGTCTCTCACGCTGTTTATCTTCAACCAACGGATGTTCATGGCTTGTTGTAAGGTCACTAGAACCATAAGGAGAAGAATTCTGTAGTGGCTGTGTCGGCGGCGACGGTTGGTTCTGATTGTTTTCGCGCACTGGAGATCCATAACGTTGTGGTGAGCTGGGAGAATTATCTAACTTCCAGATACCGTCTTTCAGTTGGTAAAAGTAATCTTCATTGGTTGAACGACGACGTTCTTCAGGCGGTGAAGCTGCTTGTACTGGGCGTTGTTCTTCGTTGCTTTCTGCATATACAAGAGCCGGGAAGTGATTGTCCTCAAAAGCCTTGCCTGAAGTAGAAACGACGGTGTATTAAATATTATGCGGTTTATCTACCACATTTTGGGGGTTAGTAGTTCAGAAATTCTGTAATGGGCTGATGTGTGTGTGTATGTGTATGTGTGTGTGTGTGTGTGTGTTTGTGTGTGTGCGTGTGTGTGCGTGTGTGTGTGTGTGTGTGTGTGAGAGAGAGAGAGACAATTTGGTAAAAGAAAACATTTCTCTACTAAAAAGTTTATGACTCTATTTCCATATCAAATGACAAAACATAGAAGATTTATGTAGCAACATAACATTGCACTTGGATTCGTGGAGTGCTCATACCCAATTGCATGATTCTGGAATATGAAGCCGTGTAGCTTGATAGTCGTTACTTTCCTTCCAAACTACACGGCGTCACATCCAAAAGCACGCAGTGTTCATAGTCATCTTCATAAAAATCTCAGATCTCAGGTGAGTGATAAATTTTGAATAAGCTCGATTTTCTGTTTTCTCCATAGTATTTCTCAGTGCCACGACACGATGCCACGACCGTAGTAGTCACGTACAGGCAGTGATCTTTTGGTGTTATGCAGTTACCACATTCCACACGTTTTCTTAATTTTAAGCAACTTACAAACTGATCATTCGGAGAAGTTGCTTAATCAATCTTTCCGTTTTCTGAGATGTCGTGCAGTGTATTCAGGTATAAATTTACCACAGCCTTAGAGAAATATACTGTGTAATATTTCAGAGCGCTGAGTCTCATGGCGCATTGCAAGATACACAGTTAAAGTAGCAAACTGTCACAAATCTCTGTCAGTAGGAAGAACTTGTATAAACCCAATACTGTGTTCAAAACATTTATATTTGTCAGCACTTTGTGTTCAGCAAATAATTTTTTGACAATAAAAGTGACGGTTGGATTCACAAGTTCGATTATGCTCCATGGAGGTATTAATAAATTTTTCCCCATTCATGGTAAAATAAATATAATCCAATCACTTGGTTCAACTCCCGTTGTTTAACATGGTACTTATTTCTGTATATTTATACACGTTTAAATACTAGATAAAGTTTTAAAAATGTTTTTATTTATGTACACTTGGAACTTAACAACATATAAAATAACCATTTAGCAACGCTGTCGACTGTGACACTTCCAGTTCTTTCGCATATTTTCGTTTCATATAATCTCCAAATGTCCGTACATGTCTGTCGATACAGCTTATTTATCCATTCGTGGTTAATTTAGTAGTAATATTGCCTGGAATCATATAAGGTCACGATATTTTAAAAATGCTGAATAGGAGCACTAAAATAAATAGAATTATCTTGCACAGAGTAAATGAATAGCACTTAGTAGCATAGTTATTTTAAAACAGACGTATATTTAATTGGTACTGATAAAGGAAGTGCTATCAATTAGTGGACTTTAATAACCGAAAGAATGTGGAGTTCGTATTGAAGTATTTTATTCGAGTGCGCGTTATATGCATTTAACTAGTAAGTGTTATAGGGAAGTAAAATGAGAGCTGTATTATAAAATGTATTTTTACAGTATGAATAATATGAAGTAATTGTTTTAACTTACCAACGGTGCTGCATGGACATCCAACAGTTCCCTAGGAAAAAAATGAAATGTAAGGAACAACTGTGTAAAGTTTATGAAAGAAAATCATCATAGGCTGTTTAACGAAGACACATCGCTTGGTTGCATTGAAAGAGTGTGGCTGTACGGTGAATTGTGGGTCAGAACTTTTTTACATTTTATAGAAGCTTCATTTTGAAAATTTACAGCAATTGCGAAGTTCAAGCAAGTTTGTGTCATGCCCTTTACGGTTTGCAGGATGTGTACCGCGTTACATAGCACACCGTGTTAAGAAGGATTATATATATATATATTCAGCTTACCCAACGGATCAGAAGTTTGACAAAAATATGTGTCCCTTTAAGTGATTAAGAACCAACACAGTTCTCACAAACGCAGCAGACAAACGAATTACAACGCACATAAACGCTCCAACTGCATGTAATATTAAGTCTTGCATTACTGCAAACCAAAAGCGCTATGAGAGATATCCCTGCAGAACAGGCAGGCGCACGTGTGCAGATCCCACACAGCAGCGGCCCCTGGTGGTTAGAAGATTTCAGGATATCCTTCAAGTGAAAAGAGCCTGGCAAGCCTGGTACAGAAAGACACTTTTATGTGAAGTATGATAAAGATGATGCATACGACCGTGGAAATACGCATCCAACCACATACTTCACATTAAATATGTTTGAACATACTGTATTTGAACCACCCGTATGTTAAAAATAAATTAATTGTATTAAGTTTTATGCATTCTATTCTGCGTAATTAAGACAATATTACTGACACAAAGTCATTTCCTTTTGGGAGAAATAACTTAGACACTGAAAGTTTTTATGTAGTGTGTAACAACGAAGCTGACTTAGGGGTATAACACTTTTGTAGCATTAGTAACTTTCGCAAACATTAGTTGTTCTTTCTAAAGATGGCTTTACAGGGAAGAAAGATGTAGGAGAGTGGATTCAATTGTTTTGTGTCCAGATTATTTTAGCGTGTGTAATATATTGGTTATCTCGGTGGCCGTGCAGTCTGAGGCGTAGGTTTGCAGCCGCTTGGTTCTTTGGATCGCGGGTTCGAATCCCTGCTGAGGGTTAGGATGTTCGTCTCTTGAGTTTGTTGTGTGTTTGTTGTGTAGGTAGCGGCCTCAGAGACGGGCTGTAATTCGTTCAGAGGAGTCCTACCGTATGTATGTGTGTGTCTATTTGTGTGCAATGTAGGTCCCTCAACATGAGGCGTCCGAGGACTGGTTTGGGCTGTTGCGCCACAGAGAAAAATGTTTGTTTTTAGTCATTTAATTAGTAATAAGTACACGGTGACCATGCAACAGTACAAGACGTGCCCCTTTATAATAACAGCATTCTGTTAAGCAAGAGCATTTGTACATTCAGCTTACCCCAACGATGAGCAACGCCACGAAGATGTAAGGTTCCATCGTCGCTGTCTTCGAAGCCAATCAGCAGCCACGTCGCTGTTTTCATCCTTATATTGACGTGATTTATGCCACTATTCGACACGGTTATAAACATCGGTTGTGCAACTGTCGGATGTTGTCTCTCTGTCTCTTTCACGTAAGGCATAAAACCTGCCGGATCGGAACGAAGTACCTGACTTCATTGCCCACTTCACACGTGTAATTAAGAAACAAGTAGGGCTACCCAACATTTGTCTTTTCAGACAACGTTCAGACACAACAGCGGTGTGGTAGATGTAACTCAGGAAACACGTTTTTCCATCATTGTAATTTCAAATGTTGAAGGGAAGAACTACTTCGGAAACGCATTTCTTCTGATGTGAATTTAAATTTGAGGTTCTATCTCAAGTGTATTAAAAACGAAGATAAAAAGTTATTGCTGCTTGCAACTTGCGTAAGTTAAATTTAAAGCTCATATAATATGAATATTGAAACACTGCAAGTATATTTCATTGGAATTAATATTTCTTAATTAGTTTAATCTGTCTGTAGCGTAACGTGAAGGTTCAGCACCGCTAGTACGAAAGCCCGCCACTGGTCACGATCCTTATGAAGAGCCATCAATTCACAGCGCCACGATCTCTATCCTTAGGTCTAATCTAATGTTATTTTCTCACCTCTACACGGTAGTCCAAGCGAACGGTATGCAAAATGCTTTACATAGCGAGGCCGAACGTGGCGCGAGCCCTTCTGGTACAAATGTTTATATTCTGTGCTTTCTTAAACATCATACTGGTACATACAGTTTACATGTTATGTAAATACCAGTTTCAGTTCATTCTGTTATACAAACTGGGAAGCGATTTTTGGTTGCCGAGAGACCCCTGGTGTTTGATCTTCTAGCGCGGCGAATAAAAATCGATTTGGAACAGTTGCCCAGTCACTGTAAATTTGGCATTTTAAATAATGATAGAAACTATCAGCGACCAAATCACGAGCATTCTTACTGTGCTGACGTCAACATGGTGATTCAGCAGTTTGTGACTATAAACTGCGTTTGCTGAATACATCTCACGTTTTGTAAAACTTTAATTTTTGTCGATTTCCAACAGTTGGGGGGCAGAAAGTCGGTTCTGATTTTGAAGACTTTCTCCGTATACTTCACAGGATTAGTTTATTCTTGCTGTGAGTACCAGTTCGTAACCCACGTATATACTGAACCCTTCCTCACTGTACACTCATAACAGGAGAATGCAAGCTTGTCTGAAGCCCACCTTCACCGACCGCCGACCGTCTTTTAAGGTGAGGGTAACGTGCAGACTGCATCGTACGACAGACGACTTTTGTTGCGATGCAATTGCGTGAAATGTTTATGGGACCAAAATTTTACTCTCAACTTAAGTGAGTGCATAATTTCTGCAGCAACAGATCATTGCAGAAGTAAACTGCTTCGATAATCAGACTCGGCATTTGCGACTGTATTTATCACCTGCTTTATAAAGACGGAATAACTTCCGTTCCTTGATTTATTCTTTCATTAGTTTCATGGTTTAATTATTATTTGATGACTTGCATGCTTTCGTCGGTTTTCAGTGTTGTACTGTATCTGTAAAACTTGGTTAATTTCACAACTCCTTCAAAATGTGCCTTCACGTAAAGTGTCTTATGTGGATTCTACGATATCTTTAAACTTATAATTTGTTGTTGGTATGATGAAAGTAACTTGGGAACAGTAATAAATCGGAAGGGGATCTGCCCGCAGCAAGATCTATATCTGCTGTCTCACTGCGTACTGAAGATGGATGGTGGCAAAGGGTGCGGGAAAAGAACTTCGTACTAGTTCGGATGGCTGGCAGGTGAAGGTGGGGGAGCTACCGTCATCCTACAGTACTCTGTGAGCTTTGCATAAAGTAACACAAATAGAGGAAACGCAGACGTTTGTCTATGGTCGTAACAGGATTCTAAACCACTATCCTAGTTTGTATTGTTATCACCATGCATTTTGCAGTGTACACTATCCTGGAGTTTACCTTAATGGCAGTACAGGTGAAGGTCACCTTGTAAGATGCCATGAAGATGCAAAGGGCGGGTAGAGGTATAGTTTCGCATTATGTATATCGACTCTGGGTGGGATGGGTGGTACGTGCCACGCACCGGCTGCTTTCCCTCGGGAAAAAATCCCCGATACCCATTGTACAGAAATCTGAGTGGTCTCTGGAGCGGGTCTGGACAGTGTGCCCCCACCGGAATTTGAACCCCGAGCCTTCTCACGCTTAGCGAGTCGCTATACAGGCGACACTGTCACTGCCTTCGTTACAGGACAGTGCACACACCTGTGCCTTCGCGGACGCAGTTACAAGTACGTTATTGGGAATTACAATTACATTTCTGTGAGTATTTATGCCTTGTTGTTAGCTATCTTACTGGATGACATAACTTCAGTATTCAAAAGTGGTCGGTGTACGCATACTAAGTAAATGAGTTCTTTGTATTTTCGCTGCCTCGTGGTTTTTGTACTCATTTACCGTTTAGGGAAGTTAATTATTACGGATAAAATTGTTGATGGTATCTAACCGCAGTACGTATTCCACCCCGAATGCAATTATGTGCTGATTTTCTTTATGTTGCTTTAGATACCGTATTCACTACAGGGTTTTTTGTTTTCGTTGCCGCATCGGGCGTGTAGATTTATCGCACAGGAAGCCTCCATCCAGAGGGACATCCCACGACGGCTGCGGTGCTTAGGACAGCGATAAAAGAAAATCACTGTTGGTGGAAGGTCATTTAAATGGGTTGTAGAGCTGGATGATTTGCTAATTTCTCGCTAGTCATAGTTCTTCAACATTTAAGCCCCCATAAGAAAATTGTATATTTTTATTTTCAGCTTTATACAAAGTAAGAGTTGCATTAAACCATTACCTAATAAAATTTACTTAAATTTAATGTAGGCGTCCAGTATAAAATTAATGAAACCCGGTTGCTTCTTTTCGGAGACGAAGTATTCGGTCGGGTGCAAAAACAGACACCGTATACAGTGAAATATAATCTTCTAATTAGGAGACCATTTATGAATTCTTTGCGTTTAAATCGGAGAAACCCGTAACGTTAAAAACAGTTGAAGTGTGAGCAGCTATGCCGACATTATATAGCAATAGAAAACAACTTCACCCCCGCAGAAAGAGTCTCTGGTATCCACTGATTACGAAGCTGAGCAGGGAGCTGTGGAGAACAGAAAATCTGTTGCTCTTCATGAACATCAAACCCCGATTCCTCAGTCATCCAGCCTTTCGCCTAGTAACTACACGTAGTTGGCTGTTCCATCGCCGCATTAAATAACATCGTACGATCCGTTCATTTATGAGTACCTTAAATGAGTGTGTGATTAACACTATATTCTGTTCGTGAATAGTACTTGGGCTTTTAACATTTTTCCCGTTACGACTTTTTATTTCTTGAGGAATTGTATTTCACGGGCAATAAGGTAGACGTAAAACTATTGATGGCGAAAGTACTTATGATTTTATTTATTACTAAACCAATTCAGTTCTCTTTAAAAATGTACTAAAATATTTGTTATACCATATATGGGCCTAGTAACGTTATCCGTTCGATTGGAAATACGTTAGTTAAAATTCTTACGTCAGTATCAGCCGCTTTTGTTTGACGTATCTTTGTCATAAATTGAGTTGGATCATCGGTTTGGTTTAGCTGTAACAATAAAGTAGCATGTGTTCGTGCAGCGAGATTAATGTTATGTATTGTTTTATTTTAGTGCGCAGTTGTGGAACTGCGTTGTAAATTTGTGTTCATGAAATAGCAACGGATATGCAAGGATTATTCTATCTCATATGCGTCAGAACAAAATGATGTGAACGAGAGTTGAAACAGCTCATTTTGATGACTGCTGGGGCCTAGTAAAAAAAAAATGGACAGCAACAGGAATGCGGAATTCATTCTTTCGCGCACACAAAGTTGTACAACTTTTTGACGCAGTTAAGTTGATTGTGAAGTCGCGAAGTTCGTGACGTGCAACACGTGTGACACACACACACACACACACACACACACACTGAATACACGTAAATCCTTGGAAACCGGAATGCGTTAAAATAATTCAGAGTGATTATGAATTACCTTCATATTTCTAAAATTTTACTCTAAAGTTAGCTCTACACGACAACGGAATTTATGGAGGATAAGGAAAGGGCCGCAAGGTTTTGTTGTTTGTACAATTTCAGTATTATTCTGCACACGTCAGAACCCCAATCAATCTCATCTAAATATCGGACATTTGCATGTCAACCGATTCACAAGCAACTCCACTGAAAATTTTGACCTCGTAGAGCGTTTGTGGCACTGGAGGGAGTATGTATTACCCTTAACATATGCAAAAGGTACAAATGGTAAAGTTGTCCTTGTTCATGCCAGTAGCTCTGTAGCTGCACGCACATTTTTAACCTCCGCACTAGGTGGAGGGGTGGAGGTTAATCGTCGTCAAGCCTCGGGCGTTTTACACCCGGGAAAGGACCCCGGTACCCATTGAATAGGAGGTCAGCTGGACCCCAGAGTTGGTCTGAAAGTTTTGGAGAAAAATCTCTTGCTTGTGCCAGTATTCGAACCCCTTATGCACAGCCTGTAGCATACTCGCTGTACTGACTGACTGACTGACTGAGCTATCCCGGCTGCCATCCTTAACTCATGCCCAGAAAGAACATTAAGATCCAGGAATCCGGTGTTTTTATGTGGCTATTATACAAGCAGGCACACCGCTCAGCTGGTACACGCAGAAGTAAGCACATAAAATAAAATTCTCATTAGCCAAGAACACATAAGGGGATACCCCATAAACGATGCCTTCAAACACAGACAATAGATGGATCATTTCAGAGTACCGTAAGAGACAACCAACAACGTAATACAAATGGACATTTCTAGCACCACAGCAACAACTGAACAAGTTGACAGTCCTGTGACTTTGTGTGTGTGTGTGTGTGTGTGTGTGTGTGTGTGTGTGTCTTACGTAGCAGAAGAGTTACACAAAGATAAAGCAGATCGAGTTAATTAGTTGCAGCCCAGAAATCTGCAATACAGATTTTACGGGTTTGACTGTTTTACTAACCGTCCTACCCAAATGATTTAGGTGTTGTGTGACGTGCATCTGTGACTGTTCTGCGGGTAACCCAAAGTATATGGCACTGCCTGTCATTTGTTCATACGCCAGTCTGAAAGTGACACGATAGTGTCGAAAAGAGTAACGTGATTGTAATGTAAATATATGTGTTAGAAAGTTGTTTCAGTAGACTGAAACATCGTACCCTGGCGCAGGCAGTTAGTCGTCAGCTGTCAGGGTGGGGCTCCGGCTTCGGTCAGAGACCAGTCCATGTGGGATTTATAGTGGGAAAATGGCAATGTTATAGGTTTTTCCTGATTACCTCAGGTTTACCCTGTCAGTATCATTCCATCCATGTTCCGTACTCTTTCATTCATTTATACGCTCCTCCATTAAGTAAGTAACACACTTCAAGAAAACAGACTGAAAGTTGTGGGATGGCTGTCATTTTGATGTATGTAAATTAAACAGCGGGGCGCACATTGAACTCTGTAAGGAACGATTACAACTCTGAGAATTATTCTTTATGTTGTTTGAACTTCATTGTTTAGATTGTTGTTTGAAACAAGATTAAAGGACAAGAATATCGAGATCTGAAATTTAAGTTCCTACATCACAGTAAACGCCGTAAGTATTCACTGTAAAGTTTTAATGCTCAGTATCCCCGTTGGTGTATGTTTCAATTTTCACAAAATATCAGTCACAGCCAACTCTGTTTTTATCTCTTTATTTAGAGATTTGAGCTACAAGTTTCGGCCTGTTATGGCCATCGTCAGGTTCCTCTAAAAACATGAACATTGAAACTACTTTCAGAAAGGGGAAGAAGGCCTTCCACTTCACAGTGGGTTAAAATATACAGTTTTGTATATGTATAAAATAAGGTAAAAATGAAATAAAATATATGTAAGACATATGCAAATACAAAAGATGGAAGGTAAATGTTTATTATACACGTCTTCATCTTATAGTCGACTGTGGATTTACCTTCCATCTTTTATACGTGCATATGTCTTACATATATTTTATTTCATTTTTATCTTATTTTATACATATACAAAACTGCATATTTTAACCCACTGTGAAGTGGAAGGCCTTCCCCTTTCTGAAAGTAGAGTTTCAACGTTCATGCTTTTTAGCGGAACCTGACGATGGCCATAGCAGGCCGAAACTTGTAGCTCAAATCTCTAAATAAAGAGAGATATACAGAGTTGGCTGTGACTGATATTTTGTGACAATTCACTGTAAAGATCATCTAGTTTGTGCTCTTTAGAAAATAGTCGCTGTTTGTTGTGAGAAGCTTGCGAAGGGCGTGAGACGCGCGGCGTGAGTGATAGAGAGGGTTTCGTATTGTTACGGCAGCTGGTACAGATAATTACCGTTAAAATCATATGCTTCAACAGAAGGAAAGATGGTAGGATTAAATTCAGGGTTAGAATATCGTTAAACAAATGTAAAACATATTTACATAAACTTAATTAATATTAATTTGAAATTCGGAATTCACTTTAAAATGCAGACAGTGCATTTACCTTTACTGCTACTGAATGCAACACAGGCCATGTCTTCGGAAGTACAGGCGAGTGGTTTGTTGTTTGTAGCCACTGTTCCTTCTGCTAGTATGTATGTATGTATGTATGTATGTATGTATGTATGTATGTATGTATGTGTGTATGTGTGTGTGTGTGCGCGTGCGTGCGTGCGTGCGCGCGTAGGTATGTATGTATGTATGTATGCGTGTATGTATGTATGTAGTAGTAGTAGTAGTAGCGTTTGAGAAGCTCGTAAAATTCAGTCCTGTAAATCAGCTGAACGCAGTTCGTATTATTAACATGATTTGTATTTATATTTGTATACATTACATTTGTTCGGTACTAAGACAATATGAAACATAACATACAAAAGCAATTCAACATGGAAGTGCTCTGATTTTGTTACTCTGAAATGGAGATTAATTGAGAATTGTAAATGTCTTGTGATTCCTGTAGCGTCCAAATTCATCAGGAATATTATCTTAATTATTATTTTGTCTTAACTCTATCCTGTTTTGAGTACCTTGTTTCATACAATTTAGATTCCCCAAAATGAAAGAAGCAGTACTCATGACAAAAAGGTCTCATGAAAAGTGACAGTATTGAGCCCACCGAGGTAGTATTAATTCATGCTGTGGAAGAAGATACTTCACATTTTAAATTCTTTTTTTTTTCGAGATGTGTTTTTTATATTTTCTCATAAAAACAGTGTTGAATATAATTCAACAAAAAGAGAATATAAAGTCAGTCGCTTCGCCTTCTGAAAGACTAATTTATTTTTGTTTCACTATGTAACATTAGTGCAGTTGCAGAAGGGACTGTTGAGATCTGAAAGTGACTTAGCCTGTCGGATATACTCTTTCCCGAGGCAACAGCCAAGGCGGGTTACATTTTATTTCAGCAGAATCTCAAACGATCAAAGTAAGACAAACAGCTCCGTATTTCGTAAACACCACACATACGTAACTCAATCTAGTTATGTCGAAATCCTTGGTCATTAAATTTAGGTTAGGGTTCTGAAGTGGATTTAGATTATCTGTGTGGTTATGAAACAAGTAATTAATACACAGTTTCAGAGTTTTTCTCGGTGTGAACGTTTAGTTAATCTTTCATCTGCTCTTTATTCCTGTATATTTTTTCTTTGTTTGCTTTCCTTCGGTTTGAAGCCGACAGGAATAAAGTAGGGAAAGCATGTTTCGTGTTGAGGGGATATGAATTTTGTTTTAAAGTGAAATTTTTATTTTAAGGTGGGTCTTTTGATGATAGAAACACACAGCAAGATAAAAAATATTTCTTGTTGGATTTCACGTAATAATTTCCATTTCAGAGTAATTACATTTCTGTTGTGTTGTAGTTCCCGTCTTTACATCTTTGTCTTTCAATCAGAATTCTCAGTTACAGAAATCTTTTCGCACTACGGTTGTCATAACGCTGTAGTTCAGATGGTGTTTTCGTAGGGGGGGGGGGGGGTGTTGGAGGTATGTTTGCTATGATATATGCGAAACTTATTTTTAATATTTTTTCCACCGTTGTTTTGATATGTTTGACCTATCAAGCACGATATGAATTGAAACAGTTTGCTGGGAATTTTCTGCTGCGGCCTTGTACACATTCTAACATTGTTTCATAAGGATGCGTATCTTCCTATCAAACATAGGCCCGTGACCTTTCACTCTGCGTCCGTGTTTGCAGGTCGTCATGTTTATTAACACTTTAAAGACGAAACATAATCTGCTTTATATAAAGACTCTGTGCGTACCGCGCAGTAAACACGTTCAGCATCGGTTATAAAAAACGAATGAGTTGCTGATGTTTACGGTAAAAGTTGCAGTTTGTTCCGAGATATGTACAGAATACATAAACGCGATTTGAGCACTGTGGAGAAATACTGAATGTTGGATCTAGTGGTACGTAAACTTACAGCTAGGCTTAGAAGGTTAATGAAGAAACTGCGATGGAAGGTCATAGGCCACATGTTAGTTATATGTTTAACGTTACCTTCAGCAGAGTTTATTTTTTGTGTACATACAAGTTTGTACACATTTATGCATACCAGGCCTGTTACTTTTTGTCGAGGAATTTTAATTACGAACGTCTGCATTCATCCCACTACAGGTATTTTATATATATATATATATATGTATATATTTAGGAATGTGAGGCCAACTGCAGAAACCATACAAGATCAAACTCTGGTCTTAGGAGTTGGTCATATATTCCAGCACCAAGATGAGCTCTGTGGTGATAAAATGTTTGAAGTGATTCATTAAATTTCTGTATTATTAGCTGCTTGTTACAGCTTCGTCAATCCGGTATCCCCAAGCAAACCACACGTTCTTACATTTCCATTAATGTTTAACGTGTTATGACGCGTTCGAGAGCAAACTGGTAATAACTTCCTAGTCTCTCTTTTGACATGGTCCTCTGTTCGTATTACAATACGCTGTTGGTGTAGTAATTGTCTTAGTAATGAACTACCATATTTCTGGAGACCAACTGGACACGTTAATTTGATCCTATTATCCATGTGTACGGATTTCAAAATGGCCGGGGTACAGTAAACAGTCATTGTACATGCTGTTGCTAACAACGAGCTTGCGTTTATGTTACTGAAGGAATGGTGGCATGTTTCTTTTGATTTTATTGGCCAGCGCTGCGAAACATGAAATACATATAAATATTACTGGCACAGACACTGTGCTTTTGTGTTGCTGTTAAGTAAAGTGTTTCTGTTGAGCCGCACCCTATAAGCTGGTCACTACTTTTGGTTACGAATCACACATGCTTCCCCTTTTACATTCAAATTTCTGAAATATACATTAACAATATTTTATTTCGATTTCTGAGCCCCTGTAATATTAAAACACCTTTATGTTCATTTCTCACACATGATCACATTACAATAGCGAACAGTCTTGAAATTGAAAATAATTAGCTTAGATTTATAACGTCACAGTCCTTCATTGTCGCTTTTCTCGTGCAGACATTCAGTATTAAACTACTGTCAGCGAATCTCGTCTGTTTTAGTTTCTTCTCAGTCGTGGAGTTTTGTGTTATAAATGCGCGTACACACTCAAGAGTGCACAAACTGAAGCCTGGCATTGTCATCTGACCACATGAACAAGCACAGAAAGGAAAGGTGCCATGAAACTTGCTAGCACTCGGGAGGATGCGCCCTTCCGTGCCCCAGAGTTGACCCCCCTTTCGGCCTGGACATCTTGCATTGTTGAGCTTTGGTCAAGCACAGTTTCCTCCATCATTGACTGCATAGGGGCTGCGGAACAAATGAATACAAGTAAGTCTTTGACTCTTTAATGGGGAGTGTTGCTGAAATGATGATACTCTTTGTTGTTATACGTTGATACCGACATTACAGATAATAATTCAGTATCCACTACAATCTAATCCAGTCACCCTGAAGATGGAGGCGGCAGGTCCCTTCGAAACGTCGGAATCTACCTGTAACTCTACGCGATGTAGTAACACAGAATAACATCACTTGAGACATGAATACACAGTTACTAAGTTTGAGGTGCTTGATTTTACTACAGTTTAATTACAAATTTCAACCTGTGATTGTGGGAAAGTGCCACTTTTATAGGCCAATTTGTACGTTTTTCTAGACGTAAATATTCGTAGAAACTGAACAGTACACACATACTGCGAGCTGTTGTTTTGACAATTATCGTCTTTAGGCGCATTCGCATAAATACTGAAAAAGCACCTGTTAGCTTCGTCATGTGTAGCCGCCTGTCTGCTGACATCAGCGCTGTTCCCACAGGACAGACTGTCGTGAAATTTGAACCTTTATACGAAAATCTGTGAGAAACTGCAGATTTGGTTAAAATCGAAAAAAAAATACCGGGCACTTCACACGAAGGCCTAAGAACGTGTATAGTACATTGCAATTATTAATCACATAAAACTATTTATTATTTTTTATCAGACGACTTACACGGCTACATGTTTCGACCAGTAGGTGGTAATCTTCAGGCAACTAAAGCACGTAAAAATAAAATTACAATTGAAAGTTCATTTTCGTATGATTAGATTGAGATCTGAATCCGTAGGTTTTTTATTGTTGTACTGTTGACCGCAGTCCGAAATATTCTGTAGCTCAACAGCAGTGCAAAGGAAACCAATTACTGTTTTTCCGTGGCAGCAGTGAGCGGCTTTTTATTGTTGACAACTACACGTAGGTTAACAATAACACAAATGGAAAACATTGTTACGTTTCCATGACAACAGTTGGTTACGCAAGCGCACAACAGTGTTAACGTTATACGTACGCTTCATGTCTTGTTTATTTTCCAGGTTATAGTGAAGTTTCATATTTGAATCTGAAAATCGCACGAGAAAAATTATGTCCTTGTTTTCGTGTATGTTGTTAGTAACGGTTGTTTGTGAGCGTCATAAATTTTGTCAAGCGATATTGAATCTGTTTTAACACTGACATTACTGAGGTGGCTCGCATAAGTGTACGCAATATTTCCACCAGGTTCCTTGTTTTCTTTCATCGGGTTGTCACTGTATCTACTTTGATAACCGGTTACCGTAGTTAACACACCGTAAAGAATATTAGATTAGATACCATACTATAAGAGGTCCCTCGACATATGTCAGGTTAAGTACTATACCGAACGAAGCACCATACGGTACGTAGCCTATATATGACATCTCTTGAATGCATTCCTTTTTATGTCGGTGGATCTTAATGCAAGAATCACTACATAGCGAGCAGAGCTAAATCTGTTCATTTTTATGGTGCACACGTGCAGAGAGAACCTCTAATCGTGTCCCTATGCATAGAAATAAACGACGTGTGTTTACTTAAGGGACTCAGCCCACACAAGTTCTGGTAACAGCGCTTTACGTAAGATGGGCACTGAGGCAAATGTTGAGTCATAGGCAGCGAGTGGACAGTGCGCGTGAGAAAATGTGTTCTGTGGAATAAAAAGCTACGATGTGCAGTACTTTCGCAAAGCAATGCGTCATGAAAAAATTGCATCTCGCGTCACCGGTGTTGTTTAAGGGAACAATATGGAGAAGAGTGAACAGTTCTCACACTGGTCATCCCGCTGTGGTTGTGTGTATTACGAGTTAGTTAGCACTTACCATCAATAAAATAATATATACTTAGCAAAGGATAAAACGGCTGCGTGTTTCAACCGCTAAGTGGTCATCTTCAGGCATGACCACCTAGTGGTCGAAACATGTAGCCATGTTGTCTTTCGTTAATATATAATAAATAGTTGTGTTGATGGTGACTGCTCACTGCCTGGTAATATTGAACAACTTGCGAATGACAGGTTCAATTCTGAACAAAAAATGTAATAGACTTTATATTTGAACTGAAGAGTGAATGGAAGATGTTTGCTCTGAAATGGAAACAAGCCTCAGGAAATGTTTTGGCCGGTTGTCTTTCCGAAGTGGCGCGTAAATATTCTCAGCTGTCACGGTAACAGAACTTTAAACTAGGCCCATATAAAATTAACCCTTTAAAGACGAAGCGTATCTGTTTTATATAAGGACTCAGTGCGTACCGCGCAGTAAACACTCTCCACCTCGGTTATACAAACCAATCTCTTAATGTTTTATAAGACGAAAGTTGCTGTTTGTTCTGAGATCCGTACAAAACACATAAACGCAATGTGGGCACCACGCAGAATTTTTTATTGTTAAAACCGGGTGGTACATAAAGTTACCGCTAGGCTTTAAAAGGTTAAAGACCCACAAGAACTCTTACCTCTAGACCGGGAAGCAAGAAGCTGTATTGAAGGTGGTTTCAAAAATTGGTTGCAGATGGAATTTTTGATCCGGGACACGATTAGTTGTACACACTCTATTACGTGCCTTTAAAGAGCAACAAAAGTTTGAATGCTCGGTTATGCCGGAATAATTATTCACACCCCTGCCGACAAGATTGCCCAGTAAATTTTGAAAATAGTCTTAATTGCTTAATATAAATTGTGCTAACTACTCACCAATCGTTGTAAGAGAAATATCGTTGGCTAGGTCGACCATTCGTGCATCACCAGTTGCTTCGAGAGCTGGAACTATATAGCATTGAATTACAAGCAGCAAAAAGTAATTCTGTGTACAGGGTTCTGACGTTGGTATATCGTATTGGGAACTGTTTACATTGTGCACTGTGTTCGTAGTCTCGTGCCAGAAAGTAACTAAGAAATCAGTCGGCCCCATCCTCAGGCCTGAAGTGTATGGGGCGCAGCTGAATTGGTGTCAAGCATGTTTTTAGCCTGAGGTTCGACACTGATCATGTTCTCCAAAAGTAATGCTTTTTTTTAAATATACATTATTTTTAATTCGAGACAATGGACAGAATCCGTGAAGTATACATACAATGTGTCTTTGTTTCCAAATTCGCAGAAATTTGTAGTGCATGAGGCTTAATTACTCACAGCTGCCAAGATGCAACTTCAGAATATTAGTTCCTGGACTGCCCTACAGTGCATCGGTGCACATTATACTCGATATCGACCAGTGATTGTTACACTATATTATATTATTGACAGAGGTCTATAAAGTAGACTGATTTATAAACCAACATAAATCCTGCACTCTTATAATGTATCGTAGTTGTTATGTTTACGAACATAAATGGTTATAAAACGCGACTTCTGAATATCGATTATTGAATCTGTTATTACGTGCAGTGCAGTACGTGTAGGATAACTTGATATCACATGACCGTCGGTAACATTTTTTGCAGTTGTACAAAATGTCAAAGTAATAGAAACCATTTCGTGTCCACTCCTTTGTCACGCGGCTCAATATAAATATTTATGCATGTTCGGTGTATTGACAAACGGATCCATTACATTTATACCTGTTAGAGCTTGCGTTCTGTACTGTATTTTTAATTACAAGTAAACAACTGTTTATGCTACGAACTGTGTAAACTTTATCTCATCAGCAATTATATTTTTCATTTTTTTTTCAGAATGTTAACTGAAGAAATAGTAATGTTATTTTGAAATTAATTTACAAGTGCTGTTTGGGCCCGTGCGTTGTATGTGTACAGCAATGTAAATGTCTTTATTTTTTAAGAAAAAATCTACCTGAAGTACGATGAATACTAACTTACCTGATAATGTAAATATCTGATTCTCCGTTGACCCAATAGGCATTGGCGTTGCTACTTTGATTTCTGAAAAGGAACACGAGGATGTAAAGTGTAAATAAGAACACAAGCATATAGACAGCGTGGATTGGATTAATCAAGCTGAGGTTATGGACAGTTGGCAGGGCTGTTGTGAACACGGTAATAGACTGTTAGATTTTGAAGCAAGATCTCTTGTTGTGGAGGTAATTCTTCCATAGTTTTGCTTTTATTTATGTTCATACCATGGGTGCATGTTCTTTATTTATTCTCATGTAAAGGCAGGATGTTAATTCATTTCTTGTCCGACCCTACCTAGTCACACATAAGTGCGTGCGTCCATTGAAATACATTGTTTCTGCCTAGTTCGTGTAATCGTTTTCTTTAAGCTGCTTTTGCCTTTTAAATATTGCTTCATACCTGAGAACAAATAAATACGATAAACTGCAAAGCAACAATAAATTTTTGACATACACGCACACACACACACGGACACACACAGAGATTTATGTAGGTCTTAGTATAAATGTAAATGTGTGTATGTATGTGTTACAGTTATGTATACGTCCTTTTATGTGTGACTGTATGTGTGGGAACACATATATATGTGTTATAAAAGCAAATAATATGCGTTTATGATATTGTATGATATTTATACCAAGAATGTAACCGCATGTCGCATATGTAGTTGAATGGCAATGCATACCCTCAGACTTAATAACTTAATACTATGTGCTTTGTTTATGTGGGACCAACATCCTGCTTGTAATTCTGTGTGATGTACAGCGATAGCCATATTCATATTTCTTTCTTGACGAAGTTACAGAGACGTTACTACTCCTTTAACCCTTTAAAGACGAAGCGTATCTGTTTTATATAAGGACTCAGTGCGTACCGCGCTGTAAACACTCTCCACTTCGGTTATAAAAACCAGTCTCTTAATGTTTTATAAGGCAAAAGTTGCTGTTTTTTCTGAGATCCGTACAAAACACATAAACGCAATGTGGGCACCACGTAGAATTTTTTAATGTTAAACCTGGTGGTACGTAAAGTTACCGCTAGGCTTTGAAAGGTTAAACGACATTTAAGTGGATTCAACGAGATACAGAATTAAATTGAAGATACGTAGAGCAGCTGGCACTAAAATGCACAATCTCGAACCAAATTGCCAGCAATATTCACTATACTGACATTATTAAAGTAGGGATCATAACGCTGCCCCGTATCGGCCGTGTGTAACTTATCTTGGAGTAAACAGCAGCGGTATGACGATGTCCACTGTAGCACACATAAGAGTTACGTTTACAGATACGTATTTACAAAACACAGAAGCAAAGAGATATGGACACAAACACACATTGAGGGAACGTATTTGTAATTCATATAAGTAGGAACAAAGGAATCATATATTGATACTGAAGGAAGCATATTGAAATTGTAGGGCTGTCGTCTGTTATATAACGTATATTTATATGCTGTAAACTCAGATTGCGGAAAATTGTCGTCAAACATCTCGTTTTGGCAACAAAGTGAATTTCATATTTGCACCCGAGAACGTACAGTCGAAGAACAGTCGTCATCTAACCTGGGGCTGTGGTTGTAGTCATCGCGCCCGATGATGAAGGGTTTCTCGAATCATTACACCACGGCACTCGCTGTCATGTCTGAATGATCTCTGTAAAATGCGGTAAAGGTGACTTCTGCAGTTTGACTTTGAAGTCTTGTGCCGTTTGCATATGACTGACGGTTCAGGATGCGGGCGTATTGAAGTTATGGGAAGAGTTATCATGGATTCTCTTCGGTTTTGAAAAAAAAAAAAATGTCCGCTGCTGGTGTACTGACGCACCGAAGCTGAAGTCGAAATAAGGCCCGAAGATCGACACCAAAAACGTATTGTGGGTGGAAGGTTATAGAGGGCTAAGCACGTTCAAGGATTGCTGCAGGCGTGATGTTCAAGTGACAGCGAAATAAACCCATGAAGAGAGAGAATCGCCATCCAGGAGGAGAACTGTAGAGGTTCTTCTTGAGTTACCTTCCCTCATTCAGTCTGAAGTTAGGGAATTGCTAACACTGGATAAAGTACAGTACCGTCACATTTTGCATTCCCTGTGCAGCAAGTATCGATTTTTTCTTTTCTTTTCTTCTCCACTCGATATCTCGCACGAATGTCACGTCGGGCAATAAAATCGGCTACGGGTACGTGGAGAGGAAAGCCTATTGCCTGTTATTCCACACTATCGATCACTTTACTTCGATATCTCTTTCCCCACCCTCTCGTTTCTACGCTTCAGTACCGTGTCCTTTCTCGTTTTGTCATCTCCAAATATTGCAGCACTCCTTTCTTCTGTATTTCATATCTGTGCCAGTTCTTTTAAGAGTTTTGCACTCAAGCTGACATCAGAAACCATAGTCTGGACCAAGTGTACTCCATATGTCAAATGTAAGGCTAGATAAAGTTAGAGCAAGGCAGGAATTACTCTAATGGCAGCGTCATTCTAAGAATTTTGCTACCGCTGTTACGTATGAAGTGCTGCATAATTTACAGACTCCTTTCATCTGTTTCGTTCTTTATATGTAGACAGAATGTACAGTTTCCATAAAACTAGCTTCCAAAACTTTTTTGATAAAATACATAGGGATGTGGATTTCAATAACGCAAGACAGCTAACGGGAAGATAACAAATAATATTCTTAACTGGCTTTTTCTGTATCCAAGCTATTTTGTGTCAACATTCGTCTTTCCTAAGGAACACCCATCCAGTTACTAGTTATTTTTCGTTTCACAAAAGTAATAAAATTCTAAGTGTACATATTATTCAAAAGAAATACGCCTACAGTCTTAAAATAAGGCATATTTAACCCTTTAAAGATGAAGCGTATCTGTTTTATTAAGGATTCAGTGCGTACCGTGCTGTAAACACTCTACACTTCGGTTATAAAAACCAGTCTCGTAATGTTTTATAAAGCAAAAGTTGCTGTTTGTTCTGAGGTCCGTACAAAACACATAAACGCAATGTGGGCACCACGTAGATTTTTTTAATGTTAAACCTGGTGGTATGTAAAGTTAGCGCTAGGCTTTAAAAGGTTAAAGTATTACCTTCTGGTATGCAATGTTGTGGATTCCAATAACAGTATTCCAGCTTTTTGAGAAACCTTTTGCCGCCATCTTCGCTTTACTTCACTGGAGTCAGAGGCAGTAAGAGCTTCCAAACATTCGTACGTTTCTAGTAAAGTGCACGGCCTCACATGCCAGAAGAAGTATTTGTCATAGTAAGCCCCATGATAATGTTAAATCTTAAAAGACACGTACTAATTGTGTTTATATTTTCTTTTGTGATTTTTCTTTGTCGAAAATGCATTTTCGTAAAGTCGGTAGGTGTTCGTAACGTGACTTATTCAGGTAATTTTTCCTTCATCCTTACTTAAAGCTGAAGTGTTTTTTTTCCATGGCGCAACGGCCCCTGGTGGGGCAGGGCCTCATTATCGCGGCTTCACGATCACACTGAGACACATCACACTCCGTAGGACTCATCTGGACAAGTGATCAACTCGATGCAGCGACCTCTACCTGACAACACGTAACACACACAACAGACATCCATGCCCCCGCAGCGATTCGAACCCGCAATCCCAGCAAGTGAGCGGTCGCATACCCACGCCTTAGACCGCAGGGCCACTGGGATCGGCCTGCAGTGATGTAATAACCTTAAATTTGAGTTAAAATGTTACACAGTTCCAATTAAACACAAGTGTACGTGGTAATGGGCCTCTCAACATATTAAATATTCAATTTTTCTCTTACGCCATTAACTGAATATAAAACCGAGTGTTTTGGGTTTGCATGTACCGTGTAATTGATCTAAATGGTCCTAAACAGAGGTTTAGACATAAACAAAGGAGGCACATTATGCCTACGAGAAAGCAATTTGGCCTCCTTTCAAACTTCCCTTCAGTTTGTCTTGTCATCATTCTGTTCTGTCGCAACAGGCGGCAACACCAGTTGGTTTTTGAACAAATGACTCTCTACTGCGACCTCATTCAGGAAAAATGATGACACTCAACTTTGTCCTTATGAGCGTCGCCTGGCGACACAAACTGATGTTCGTTCTTTGTTTTATACCTATATTGCCGAGATAGATGTCGACATGCGAGCAGACTGGGGCCCGTAGTGCTTGGTTCTTGGGCTGCCGAGGAGCGTTTTTTTTTTCAGATGTGTAGATTATGTGCATTATAGTAACATAGAAGACAAAAAGGAAGAGTGCATAAGTACTGGCAATATTTCCTTCTGTCCCGTTTCAAGTACTGTGCCGGTATTACCCTGAAGTTATTGAATGAAAGCATGACAAACCTCAGCCATAATAACCGGTGATATGCAAGAAATTCGAATCTCAGAACTCCTGAATTCAAATTACCAGCAAGATCGGTCAGTTTTCTAGAACTCAGCACTTGCTGAATCTAAAGGAAGATACTGGAGGGAACTGAACACCTGTTTCCTCTAATTTTCTTCCTCTGAATATTAATGGAAGTATGATACGTTAGGTGGTTACGTGTGTTGATTGGTTAGTTGATCTAGAATATATTTAGAATATATATCTGGAATATATTTATGTACGTACATTGTTAGAAAATATTCGTTTTCACATTCATGAATTTAGAACATAGGACGTGTTTCAAATGTTATTTCGCAACACTTTTTAAGGCAACAGGTTATAAAAACTCCGTATATTTTCCTTGCGCTGTGTTCGTTTCCTGCCATATCTGCACACGTCATCACTCAAATCATCATACTATTCAAAGTTTTGATGAAGGAAGTCCATCAACCTACGGATCAAGAATCTAAATTGCAATTTCTTAGAAGCTGAAATAAGTTAAGTAATTGCATTTTTCTCATCTGTGATTAGAGAAGTTTGGCAGAAATTATAGAATTAAGTGACAGACAAGCGTTATTACATTTTGGGTAAGTGGAATGTGTTTAAAAACGAGTTAGTGGAGCACGTGATTTTAGAGCGAGAAGTTTTAAATGGACACAGAACAATTCACCATGCCTCTTTACTTTTGGCTTGCCGTATACAATATTCAGTTCCTAAAGCGTATAGATCAAAATGTGTCCTGTTTGATTCTTATTGATTCTTCCGAGACAATAGCTACTTCCTGACTCAGAGCAACTTAGGCTACACAAGAAGGACGGACATTGCCTGATATTGTGTTTGTACAGTTCTGAAGGAGAGAATCAGATATTTCCTCGGAAGACAAATACTTTAAGGTGTATCGAAAATATAAGTTGTCCTCTGTAAATAGATTTACAGTACCTATATCCACAGTGGGTCCCAAGACGTGCGCGGGAGAGCACTCTTTCGGCACGCAATTTCTGAAGTTTCAGACTTTCTATGTGTCGGTTATACAAAGAAGGTTTTACAATTTCGTCTTAACATATAGAACTGTAGTTTGTTGTGGAAAAAGAAGCAAGTTCTGTTGGTGTTTCGACAGACAGTCAAACCTGAAGAAAGGGACCCTTAATCCGTAATCCGTAATCCTTAATCCGTAAACCCTTAATTTATTGTCTATTAAACGGACATATGATGGGTGTGATTCGCTTTCTTCTTTTTCTGTTGTTTATTATCACAGTGTTAAAAATTATTATGATATTTTGAATTTCTAAAATTGTGTCCCCCCCCCCCCCCCCGAGATTCTGGCCACAGTACTATCTGACACCTTACTCGTTTTCTCGTTGTAGAAATAAGGAAAATCCTGTTTATAGGAAACTTGAGGTTGATAAAATATAGTATTAAAACTGAATCAGCAAAAATGACCGAAAGGGCAAGCGGTGTACCGAATCGGACAAGTAACTCCACGCAGTAGGGTGTTTCGTAACAAGCCAGTACTTCTCTGCCAGTCAAGAAAATTCCAGAACTTTTTGGGACCCGAATGTTCATTACCGCCTTCACAAGGGCCGCCGTTTGTATATAACATTAACAATAAAACCAAGAATATGGAAATGAAATAAACATTTATTCATTAAGCTGGAAGGATGGGTGAATATGAAGAAAACTGATCGTAGTTTAAACACTGACATTTTTCTAAATTACGCACAAAAATCCATTTCTTACCTCACAGCCAGCACAGCCCGTGTCCATTATAAAAACAAGTCGGTTAATTTTATTTAGAGGAACAATAAGTGTTTGTTGTGGAAACCACATAAAACCCATAAATAAACCCAGCTGTTATCTTCAGTTTCGGCGTGTTGCAGCAGATGCAGGGCTTCAGACGTTTAATCTGGTTGAACGGAATATACAATGACAGACCCCAAAAACTTGGCATTTCGTCACAAAAGGAAAGTACACGCCTATAGAGATACAGGGAAACTAATGAAATATGCCTACGGATATACAGAGAGACTAGTAAAAACGTGTCTGCAGAGATATAGGGAGGCTAATAAAAGTATGATTCCAGAGATACAGGGGATCTAACAAAATTTGCCTACAGAGATACAAAGAGTCTGATATCGAATATGGCTGTGAAGTCGCAAATTCTTCAATATAATCCGCGAACAACAGATTAAACTACTCTTTACATGCAAGCGGAAACTAAACTGAAACACAGCGGGTTTGATGTGCGCCACCGACTTTAGCGTTAAAAATAATGCGTGCTACAAAATGCGTTTGTTTCTTATAATTTCTGCAGTAAACAAGAGTTGTTTCTTTAAACAAACGTTTCCTAATTTTAAGCCATTAATGATTTCTGAGTTATTCGTGGCTTGGACTGAATGTAACTTTTTTTGAACGACGTCTCATAGCTTTTTATTTTAAACGGTCTTGTTGAACTATGTTTTTAAAGTTATTACTTACATTACTTCATGTGTGTAACCTGAGTGCACTGGAGCAATAACTTGACCAATACGCTTGAAGTTGACGTGATTTAGCGGTCATTATAATTTCGATGCTTAGTGAAGTTTTATCTGAGGATTAAAGACATAGTATTGGCACATGTACGAGTGGCTGCTGTTGTGAAACACAAATGAGGTAGCTGTAGCAGCTGGCCAATCCCGGTGGCCGTGCGGTCCACGGTGTAGGTATGTGGCCTGCTGGGATTGCGGGTTCTACTCCGATAAGGGCATAGATGTTCGTCTCTTGTGTTTGTTGTGCGTTGTTTAGGTAGCGAACTCTGTGACGAGCTGATCACTCATTCAGTGGCGTCTTACCGGTTTGTGTATGTTGCAAAAAATGTTAATTCTTGGCACATGTTCAATTGTAAGAAATTTCCTAAATTACACATAAGACCACCGAGCCTAATCCTGTTCATGATACATCCCAGGATAGGTGACTATTTCCCAGCTAAAGCTGAGAAGTGAGAAATTCGGATAATAATAATAATAATAATAACAAGAACAAAGACGTAGTATTTAATTAACCCTTTAAAGACGAAGCGTATCTGTTTTATATAAGGACTCACTGCGTATCGCGCTGTAAACACTCTCCACTTCGGTTATAAAAACCAGTCTCTTAATGTTTTATAAGGCAAAAGTTGCTGTTTGTTCTGAGATCCGTACAAAACACATAAACGCAATGTGGGCACCACGTAGAATTTTTTAATGTTAAACCTGGTGGTATGTAAAGTTACCGCTAGGCTTTAAAAGGTTAAAATACTCTGCAGATTCAGGAACGGTTTCACGGGTGGTCATCTGGTGTCAAAGGGTTCTCGAGAGGTCCTGATGTCTGTGTGAACATAAGAGACGTACCCAAGGACCCTGAGCGCTACAGAAGCACAGTGGACTTACCGTATAGCCGGACTGTGCCATCCGCATGCCCCAGCGAGTTGGTAGACACACACATGTATGTTCCCAGGTCCCCTCGGCTGAACTGATTGATCGTTAGCTTCAGGTGTACCTTGTAAGACGTTCGATTCTCCACAATCGAGTGTTTAGTTCTGGAAAAGAAACCCTCTTAATATTAGACACAGATTGAGCAAGAGTTGCCTTCTAAAACGCGTTATTGAAGGAAAGATAGAGGGGACGATAGAAGTGACTGGAAGACAAGGAAGAAGACGTAAGCAGCTACTAAATGACCTTAAGGAAAAGAGAGGGTACTTGAAATTGAAACAGGAAGCACTAGATCGCACTTTGTGTAGAACTTGCTTTTTAAGAGGCTATGGACCTGTTGTAAGACAGACTGCGGAGTGAATGAGTGAATGAATGAATGGATGAATAAATGAATGAATGGATGGATGAATAAAGGAATGAATGAATGAATGAATGAATGAATGAATGAATGAATGAGTAAGACCTGCTGTCTTGTTGTAGGCAAATAGAGAACAAAATCATTTGAAAGGAAGCTTTATCCTTCCATTGGTGTGTGACAGTGTTTCTGTTTTGTCGGTAAGGAGGAAGTCATACGTGCTCATACGTGTTTTGAACGGCCAGTTTCAACTAACACGCGGCCGTTTGCTGAGCGGAACAGCCCAGAACTGTGTGCTTACCGTGTGGGGACATCCCACTGTTCCACACGCACTCTGACCGAAGTCTGTTTTATAAAAGAACATCATACCTTTCGTTCTGGAAGACCAACGTCGCAGCGTGTCTAAATATTTAACGTTGTTGAAATGTTTTGGGCTGTCAAAGTTGATTTAACTCATATGTTTTGCGACTGTACAGCTTAAACGTTTTAAATCTGTTTGTCCATTGTTTTGCTTAGTATTTTACGACCCCAGTGTCATTATCATAAACAGCTTTATATTTTATGACTTCTAACGTGCACTATTCTCAATATCTTATCAGTGTCATCCAGCCTTTACTATCTCACCGCTCTATACCTAAATCACACACACACTCACACACAAAGCTCTACTGTGATTTTGTTGTAGATTTTGATTTATCTTTGATTAAAAATGGCAATAGGTGGGCGAACCTGGACACTTTATTTAAACATTTCCTAGGTCCACATAGGCCCAGACTGTTGGATTAAGCGGCAACATGCCAGTATGTATTCGCATATGTGTCGGACGACAGGCTACACTGAAATTTTTTTTGATTTGCTACTGAGTCAGCACCAACAGAGACTCGCCCAGCTTCCTATCCAGTCAGGACCAGACGATTTTCAAGGCGGACAGGCCAAAGCTGAATCTGACCACTCAGCTCTGTCTGTTTCCGATGTACAAATGTACGGAGCTTTACGTTAGTTTTTTTATCATTCCCTACTTTAACACAAGGATAACTTCACCGTTTATTTTGCCTTGATAACAAATACCTGGAAGACAGAAATGTCATTCCATAACGTCTGTCTGGCTAATAACAAAAGTTATGTGGCGGCAAATATTATGGAAATTTTACGTTAATTTCAGTTTCTTTTGTTAGGCCTATAGTCATGTTCTGAACTATATGACTTTTTAAACATAAGGCACTTTCACCAGACTTGTTGAAATTTTGTACATGTACGGTTTTCGGAAATACGGATATGTGAATTTCGAAAGGGATTGGAAACTGTTGATGCCGGTCAGATTTCTTGAAAGTGAACAAGCAGAAACTCCTTGCGTTTATTAAAGTTAACTAATTTTATCTGACATTTCAAGGAAGTTAAGCTTACTACTACTACTACTACTACTACTACTACTATTACTACTACTACTGCTACTACTACTACTGCTGCTGATACTACTACTAATTATTATTATTATTATTATTATTATTATTATTACCACCACCACCACCACCACCATAACCACTTTACGAATTTTGTGTTTTGGGGGAAAGGAATTTTAAGCAGCACGAACTTGACGGTTCTCAATTGTATGCAGCATGCATTTATGAAACTGTACATTAACCAGCTTTAATGAACATAAATGTGCGTCATTAAAAATTAAGCTGTCACGCGCGAATCATTTGACTTTCAGAACTTGTAGGCGTCCTCAGTGTTACACGCCGAAGACGTAAACCTTCAAATATATGCTGCGGCATCGTTACGACGTAAGTAGCGTGAGTGGTTCAAAAAACGCGCTGTCCAAAATGTAAAGATACCGTGGTACTGGGTAGATGTATTAAGGGTATTTTTGTGACTAATTTCTCATAAGTCACCAACAAATTCACAGTTATTATAAATTAGTGATTATAAATGCACGGAAAGAATAATATAAAAAGTGTTTTTGTGGCCTTTGTCAATCTCTTGGCTTTTTAAACGACTGGGTTTGGAAACTGGCTATATGTGGTTTGAGTGTAACTCTATCTGAGGATGAGTAAAGTAGGATGTTTATTCGTTTGATGACGGACGTGAATCCAGTTCCCGAAGCGCAGTGGTTTGAAAATCTGGAACGATGAGGGAAGTCCGAAAGAATAGTCGTAATGAATGCGCACTCTCTGGTTCTTCCGAACGATATAATACGTTCAGCCAGCGACCAGCTATTTTAATGCGCATTTAATATAATCAACAATGATGCTAAGCACCATAGTACTCGGCGTTTAGTGGCCTTTGTTTATGTAATCATTTTAGTGCTTTGTTTTGTGCTGCGGTATACAGGCTTATTAGCATGTTATCAGAATCAAACACAATAGTGCTTTCCATAGCACTCCACCACGTGCAGTACTTAAAGCTGCGTTAATACTGTGCGGAATTCAGTAGCACACATTTGAAACACCGATTATGAGGGCGTGCTCTAAAGTGACCTCCCGTTTATTTTTGTAAAAAACCCACGCAGCAGTGAGAACTAGAATCATTCAGTTAGAGTTGCCCACACGTTTGTGTAAAGTTGCTTAGTTCTGGCTTTAGAGGTCTCTTATTTACGCCCATGGAAATGGCACAGCATGAGAAAAGAATGTGAGTGTGGAATAAACAGTGTGCAGTGTTTGGGGTTTAGATCGCACAAAATGTTGCTCTGATTGACACTCAACAGCGAATGGAAGTTGTTTTTGGCAGCGACTGTGCAGACATAGGCGCTGTTCAATGTTCGGCCGTACGCGTCTACGATGCGAATGTTGGACGTCAGCCTGACTGACGTGCAACGTAGCAGGAGACCTCGAACGGCATGTGATGAGCCTCACTGAAATTGCTTTGATTGATGATGAAGGAGCCTAGCGGAGTGGCAAATCTCGATCAACATCTGGTGAGACTTTACGAAAGTCGCTTTGATAAAATTATCAAGGAGAGGGCCGTGCGTTTTCACTACCGTAGACCACCCACCACACAGGCCGTACTTGACTCCATGTGACGGATGTCTTCCCACAGCTGATGGGAAATATAGGAGAATATCAGTTCTTGTCGGATGGTGAAATAATGACGTCAGTGCGGATGTAGTTCCATGAACAAGACGTGCAATTCTGTGGCGAGGGAGTCATAAAACTGATTATATTATTCTTAAATTTCTGCACCACAGACGTGATCGTGTTGGTCTACGTACAGTTACAGAATATTTGTTAAGTAGGCACACTGTATTGTTTCATTGGAATATCCATCCCTGATATGGAGTGGGGGAAGTAGGACGCGTTACTTTTCAGTGCACCTTTACAGATTCTAGTCATTTTCAGCAATGGCCTGTAGGTTTGATTTTCTTTTTATTTTAAAGTTACTCTTTAGTACAGCTTGAAAGTTAAGTTTAATCTGTGTTCAAGCTCTGTCTCAAGGTGGCATATAGGAACGTGGAAAGTACCAGCGTATGCTTAGTGTTTCTACTAGATATAGTTTGTCAGTAATCTTCACACTCCGGCCGCTTTCCTACATGGAATAGAGCCCCGGAAGCCAATTAGGTAGGACGTTCAATGAGTTTCAGAACGTATCCAGTCACTTTGCAATGTGCCTACCGTTGTGGGTACTGGAAACATAAATGTAATAAATACTGTCTTCACAACTTATTCTTAATTTATTCAAAATTCATAGGCTGATTAAATGTATGTTGGTGTTGCAGATGAGAACTTCCGCTTTTACATTTTTATATTGATATATGCTTTTGGCTTGACTAGCCACTGGAATCTTTGGAATGTGCGTACCGTTGTGATTACTGGTAAAATGAATGTAATAAATGTCGTCTTCACAACTTAGTGTTAATTTGTTAAAAATTAATTGGCAAATTAATTTTTAATAAATTAAGAATAAGTTTTGAAGACGGCATTTATTACATTTATATTTATAGTAGCCAGTCACTGTTGGCTGCTGTATCTCAGTTCCTAACGTTACGTAGTTCAATCATAAGCATGCTATATGCTAGCGACTTTGGATACAGAACTTAAGACGTCAAGCCAAGCCTTCCTAGCTTTCGCTTTTATATCCATATACGTTTGCATTAGGTTAGGTTAGTGGCAGTAAAGACGGTGACATTTATAAGTTTAAATATGAACTGATGTGCTTATATTCAGCGCCAGTGGAAGTCCCCAAACGCTCCTTATGTAACACCATAGTGTGAATTCACAGAGTAAACCCTCTGAAAAAAAAACCCCATAGAAGGAACTTTTACCGGAATTTAGGTAATGGAAAATATCGAATTACATTTGTAGTTTCCTTCAAAAGCAGCTGAATTTTCTATCGCGGTGATACGATATCACGGTACTGTCTTCGAAACCTATCACGATATGTCTGTCCCTGTCTCTGTCGCACGCACACGCACACGTAAGAGACAGTAAATGTAAGAGGCAGATATGGTTAATGTTTCACAGTTACGGAATTCTGAACGCCCGGACTGTTGTGTGGAGTGACTGGAGAGGAAACACCTTCTTCTGCACTGCGTTATGTTTAAATCACCATTCTTATCCTCATGCGGATCACGTTAAATATTAATATCCAAAAGGCGTGAAGAGTGTTTCCACACTCAAGTAAAACCGTATTGTCAGAATTATAACACACTTGCTTAAACCCTTTCCATGATAGGAGTAAGATGTACTGTCTATAGAAATAATCTATGTCTGTCCCAAACACCTTTGTCTGTATTAATATCAAATCACGGCACTGCCCCTCACATACTCTTTCCTAAAGTTCGAACTGAGACCCATTAATTACATTTACATATGTTACATGTAGTTTATTTAGATTCATGTCTATAATAATAAATTATAAAAGAGTGTACTTTACTTTTGTTTGTGTCTATAAAGCCATTTATATACTTCCTAGTTCCATTTACACACACTCTATTCACAGGATAACACGATTTGTAAAAGGGTGATAAACTGAGGTGTCAGCCCGTTAGTAATCCGTACAATGGTGACATATTTGACTCGACGTTCTAACAATTCTCACCATTCCTGAACAAATAACTCTGTTATCACGGGCTGTGTTCGTTCTGTCGTCAGCTGGGTTTTGCAGGAAAGCTGCCAGGGAAATGGATCAGTGGCGTGCCGTCTGTGAACAGGCGATTACGGAATGCGTGAATTACACGGTAGCAGGTTTGCTGAATAAATGTAACTACCAATATAACGGCTTATACGGGTGTAAAGGTCGGTCTGTCATATCGAGGAAAAAGACATAAGGTGACGGTGTTTGTTATTATCGTGCCGAGGAAGATATTTTTGGCCTATGAGGGAAGAATTAACAGGAGTATGGAGAAAACTGCACAATGAGGAGCTTCGTAATGGTGATAGATCAAGAAGGCTGTGATTGGTGGGGCATGTAGTGTGCGAGATGTAGAGGAGAGGTATATACAAGATTTTGGTTGGGAAACGTGAAGGAAGGAAATCACTTGGGATACTTGGACGCAGATTTGAGGATAATATTAAAATTGGTGTTAAAGACGTAAGGCGAGGGAGTATGGACGGGATTCAACTGACTGAGACTAGGGACAAGTGTTAACACTGTAATTTAAACTTGAGTTTGCATAGTATGCGGGGAATTTCTGGACTAGCTGAGGAACTGTTAGCTTCTCATGAAGGACTCGACACCATGGAGGTGGTCGTGTAGTTTGTTATTTGTGCAATTATACATCCAAAAATCCCTTGTATTTCAGATATATGCAGTTCCGAAATTAAGCAAATTTTGCATTAGTGTGATTTTATATTGTGTTGGGAATTTCGTCTTGTAGTGAAGACTAAAAACAACAAATTGTTTGTCTAGAACAAAAATGTCACATTGGGGTTTCAAATTGGCTAAGATTAGTGGTATTAAGTTTAATTAAATTACGTAATGTATTTTGAGGTTGTTCGTTCCGTGCATTGTTCTAATCAATGTAGTCAATTTATTGTACTATCTAAATGCACATTTAGTGTTTTTGGTGGATTGAATGCATTCAGTTGGTACAATAAATTGACTACATAGGTTATGTTCAGCGTAAAGTAAAGGTACTTAAAACAAATGAGGAAAGGTAACTAGCAGAACGTCTGGGTAGGCGGCTACTTTTGGGAAAGAAAGAGTCGCATGACACTGTTAGAGTCTTAAAGTGAAAGTACGTATCAGATTTCACTGAGCACTGGTTAGTATAGAACGGCTCTTGGGCTCTTGCAGCCCTTATATGATGGAGGTACAGCTAGAATATGAAGCTAATTATTTACTTCCATCTAGTTAGAAATTAATTAAACAGCCAAGACGTTACTAATTAACTTAATCCTCCTGTACGTTCTTCCTTGATCACCTACAAATTATTCAACTCTTAGTAAGATTCCTTAGTTTCACAGAAGGCGGGGCTTTGTCACCGTTGTCTAAAAACCCCTCTGTCCTGAACCAATCAGTGTAACTAGCATCTTTATAACTTGTAACATTATGAATGTTACGATGCCGCTTTTGCCTTAGTCTGCCACGAAGTTTGCGAACCCAAGCTCTACGCCTGTTACTTTTCCTTCATGCGTGCTCAATTCTGTGTGCAAGCAATCTTGCTACGTGCAGAAACGAAAATGCGGTAATTATGTTATAACAAACAGATGTTGCTATGAATTCTGTCAAAGTTCTTTGGACTGAGTAAGTGCAAATAATATAGCGTCAGATATTCTTTGGTATGTGTTTAGCCAACAGCGAATGAATTACAAAGAGAAAGGGCAAGAGAGTACGAATAGAGGAATTATACAGGCTTTTAATTGTTACTGTTGTAATTAAATTAAGGAAATGCAAAACAAATACGGGTCTGGTATTTTTGGGAAACTCTTATGTGAGTGAACAAAGCACACATGGGAGGATAATATTAAGGCATCTAATGAGGCGTGCTTATTTGCATGATATGTTTTTTAAACTTCCCCAGCATAGGAACCAGTAGCCTGCTGTGTTATCAACTGGAAATGATTTTAACTGGCCATTAATTATCGGCTCTTAAAAAAGAACATGCTCTTAATTTATTGATTAAGTAACAGAGTCTTCAAAGCATGTCTTAGAAACAGTTACAGCATCTGACAGGTTGGGCGAAGAAAGGAAAAAATGTTAAAACAGCTGTGGAACTGCAGACGCGCAAATAAGAGGAAGGCCCACAGAGCGCGGAATTTGGAGTTCTCATATCAGAGACTTCTTCTAGTATGTAACGATCTGCAATTTGGTAGAGGCTCACAGACGTTTCGGAAGAAAATGCTATCTGTTTTACTGTGTGAACTAAAGATGGAAGTAGCTGTTTGCTTCAAATCATCCGTCATACACATTGTCATTCATTGATAAAATCATGTAAATATCAAGTGGCGCAGACCGTGTGTGGTTTACCAATTCAATACTTAATCCAAGACTTCGTTACTAACCAGTAATCATTTTTCATACTTGTGCTGCGAGCACACAACTTTATAAGAGAATCATGGACAGCCTAGCGGGCAGCACACCGCTGTATTCAGTGAATCATGGACAGCCTCGCAGGCAACACACCATTGTAGCCAGTGAATCATATTCAGTCTAGCAGGGTGTACACTACTATAGCCACTGAATCATGTGCAGTCTAGCAGAGTGTACCGTACAACACTGTAGCGAGTGAACGGTGGACAACCTACCTGAGAGAACCCTCTCCCGTATTGGTACCAGTGTGTGTATGGAACTAATCAAGCCAATTGACGTTCCTGTAAATGAGATTTTCTGCAAGTGTGTACAGAACTCAGAGCCCTCACTAATTACTGTAGTAGGCCTGCGCCCTTGTGACAGAATTATGATTCTGCGTCAGGAGTGAGGACGGACGGTTTGGTGTGGGGGCGCATTCGGATGGGTGGATAGCTCGAGGCATACGACCAATACTTCATTCGTTTTTGTGCAAGTGTATATGTGGTTGCAATTAGATTCTGAAGCCAAGTGTGAACCAAAGGTTGACATCATCACTCCTGTGCAATCGTCAGACTTCTAGCAGAATTCTGAAAGATTATAAACCCTGACAATTAAATTACGAAGTCTGTAACATGGCTAATATCTACCATCATTTTAGAACTTCCCTGTTACCTTCTGTTCTCAAAAGAATGACACACTTCATAATTAAAACCATTTCTGAACTCACATTTTAGGAGGAGTCGGTAGAAATTCCTGTAATATTAAAAAAAACACAGTGCTGTTGAAGCGTGTCACTATTGTGACTGCGAAGAATAGCGTATTGTGGGAAGTGAAACCATATAGTTCGGTACATACTTAGCGAAGTTTCGAGGAATTTCCTGCCGCCATCTTCATGTTCACTGAATATCGTATACGCCCTTTAACTCATTTTTTCTCCCTCTTATCTTTCGTGTCTTCCCGTTACGTTCGCGATTTTCTTTTCCCTCTACTTAGAAACTAACCGAACATAGACATCAAAACGGACGAGCTGACTAACTCTGTGGAGCGTGGTCCTTCATTAAATCAATTATTTTTTAACTGGACAAGAAACTTCCCACGTTTTACGGAACACGAATGTTCATTACCATTTTGACACGAACCCACCATAAAAATATATGAGAAAGATTAAAAGATTTAACGTTGTATACCAGAACGGAATAGATCGGTTCCAGATGTGAGAAATGCAAAAGTGGTTTGAAATATGTTTAACAAGCAACGAAAAAAGCTCTTTGCTTTTTTAAATTTGAATCTCAAACTACCATTGCATTAACCCTTTAAAGACGAAGCGTATCTGTTTTATATAAGGACTCAGTGCGTACCGCGCTGTAAACACTCTCCACTTCGGTTATAAAAACCAATCTCTTAATGTTTTATAAGGCAAAAGTTGCTGTTTGTTCTGAGATCCGTACAAAACACATAAGCGCAATGTGGGCACCACATTGAATTTTTTAATGTTAAACCTGGCGGTACGTAAAGTTACCGCTAGGCTTTAAAAGGTTAACTAAAGTTTTTGAATGGAACCTGAAAATGGTCAAGTGTGACCGAAACTAGTCGCTCATATCTTTTAATAAAGAACGTAACTATAATGTTGGCTGTTGACGGTTATTACTACTCATATTTAGTCGACACACGCCAATCGGCACAATGAATATCAAAATTACCATTGCGTTCTTTACGTTTGCAGCTGTTCTGTTTTGTTATTGTACGCAATGTTGAGTGTTTGATAACTCTTATGTATTTTATGTGGCTCCTTGATAATGGCGCAGTAGGGCCAAGACATTCTGGAGGTACACTTAACTTTTAAAGCCTAGCGGTAACTTTACATACGGCTAGGTTTAACATTAAAAAATTCTACGTGGTGCCCACATTGCGTTTATGTGTTTTGTACGGATCTCAGAACAAACAGCAACTTTTGCCTTATAAAACATTAAGAGATTTGTTTTTATAACCGAAGTGGAGAGTGTTTACAGCGCGGTACGCACTGAGTCCTTATATAAAACAGATACGCTTCGTCTTTAAAGGGTTAAAGACGGTTGGGCATGTCTCCCAAAGGCAGTGAGTGTTGTTTGTTTGCAGATTGTGTGAACACAGCGCGTGATTTCTGTAGACAGTGAAGAGGTACAGCGTGAGCCACTATTTTGCCTCGACGGTTCTGTACACACGGATTGAAGTTGAGTTTATTTTGCTGAAAGAAACACCCTTCATAATCAGCGGCGCAGCTTTGGGGGGGGGGGGGGAGACGAATGATGCGGCCGCCACAGGCAGCAAACTGGGCGGTAAAATGAATACTTTAAATAGAAAGTGTTGATTTTCTGCCCTCAAGAAATGGTAAATTATTGAGACAAAAGGGAATTTAATAAATAACTGCAGTTTTTTACGCCACTGCTTATAGTGTCACGGATGTGCTGATATTGGTTAGTGTCAGCCGGTGTATATCATTGGTGACCGAACTCAATGAAGCTCGGTGTTAATTGGGGTGTCGCACTAATTTAGTTTTCACTCCTGTCGACATGTAATTGAATAAAAACTCCCAACAAATATACATTTCGGTTTTATTATTTGGTAGTGGAATGCTTGTTGAAGTCTGAGCACGAAGTATGGAATTATTAAAGAGCTGAGTGTATATTCAACTCTCAAACATTTATGGATCTGATTGATAAGAATACCACAAACATACCACAAGCTGCTGTCCCCCAGCGTAGTCGGCTTGCTGTCATCTGTCGAAAAGCGGCGTTAGCCTTCAGAAAAGGCAGATGCCGTCATAAACCTCTCTGTTTACCACACCACCACTAAATGTTCCACTTCTGACTCCTGATCTATGTCACTTTTAAACGTTCTTTGTTACAAAAGGATGTTCAAGAGTTAAAATACAGTCCCATGTTATTGACAGAGTATCTTATTCGTTTGTAATGTCTTTTCCTCTTCAGTGCCAAATATATCCGTTTAAAAGACTGTCGTAATTTCAGTAACGTTCAGAATTTATTCCTACAATGCAGAAGGCACGTGGCGTCTCGGCTACAAAAAGCAACCGGTTAATGCTGTTTAGGGAATTGTGTGTAATAGACGTTTGCTTTCAGAAGCGCAGGAAACCAGTAAATGCACTACGTTGGGAAACTCTTCTGTTGCGGACACTTTACAAAGCCCCACTTATTCTGCGGGCCCCTTGCACAAAATTCTCAACTGGCAGACCCCGTAGGAACAACTCGTCATAACATTTGAAGTTGCATTGCTTACACATAAGAAATGTACTTGAAATCCAAAAACCTCCTATGCAGCGTAGAAATTTATTGCAAAAATATTGTTTTTTCTTGTAGTAATGGCCATAAAACTAAGACTAGGAAAAGCCTACGGAAAGCTGCGTTATGTTCACCTCAGTAGGTATTTAACTCCTGTAACCCTTTGGCACAATTTGTGGACCGCGGTAGAGAAGCATTGCTTTACGTGGCTAATATCAATAGTATGTTTGCTACAGCACACCGTTGCCATTTCACTTAAATTAAGAATAATGGCGTAGGGTATACCTTAATCCTCTCATAATCAAGGTATAAAATTGAAAACGTGACTGTGACAGTAGATCTGAAAAATCAGAAAATACAGTCGAACGGGGTTATAACGGCATCGGTGTATACGACACTTCGCTTATAAAGTCAGATATTTTGTGGTACCAGTTAATTACTGACTGTTAACCGTAACATTATACTACTCGATTGCAACTGCACTTGTTTATAACGACACAAAGTCCCTTTCATGTCGGTATAACCGAGTTCCACTGTATTAACAATAACAGGTGTAGTTCTAGTAACACGTCTCTTAGGGTATGCGTTCCTGAGGACACTTATGGTCATAAACTTCTATATAAGGCAACACAAAGTCTGTACTTAGCAAAACACAGGGATAAGCAGGTTCATGCAGAAGTGCCTGCACAGAAGGGACGGGACAGCATGAGGCCAACAACACCCTTATCACTTGGCTATGGAAGAATGCTTCGTCAAATGAGTTTCAAAATAAAATGGAAAGACAAAGTTATGTAGACCTAAAACACGATCCAGACGTGTGAAAATACGCGAGCGTCCAGGGCAGCTCCAGCGATGAGGATTCTGGCCTTATGTAGAACAGTGCATGCGTGTACACTAGGAGACTGAAGAAATCAAACCTAATTTAATGACACGGCTTCCCGCGTTATTATTATGTACTCTAATTTAAGCAAAGACGAAACCTTAATCAAAATTAATCCATAAGCACACCAATCCGTGCCGAAACCTATGTCAACTATGTAAGACGACTCATACCTGTCAACATACGAAGATGAACAGTTAAATACAGAAGCGTATGGCGCAGGAAGCACAATATGAGAACTTCACTTCAACGCTATCTTTAACTACGCACACTTTTCAGAATAAAAAGCGCTTTGTTGGATAAGTTTGTACATATGACGGGATACACCGATCCATCTGTGTATCAACGCCGACTCTGCTGGCTCCGGTTTGCAGCTGGCTGTAGCAATGCCCATGGAATATTGCGGCAATAACCACGATAGAGTGTCGAAAGTGCATGTATTAACGGCGTGTTGGAACGACAAGAATAACATTCAACAAGGAGACGTATTAACCCACACAGCATGCTAATACACATCTGATATGCACCAAGTGGTTAGTGATGTCGGAGTATAGCGTCTCACTATGTTTATATTACGCAGTATTTCTTATCTATGTGATAACATCATTTGTTCCTCACTCTGTAGAGTACGTTATGATCGTAGCAGATCTCCCTGCCATCGTGTAACGCAGGACCTCACCTCCTTTGTTCGCCACCCATATAACAGTAACATGTATCGTTCCAGTAACACATCCTCTGTTATTCTTGCCTTAATGTCGGTCCCGAGTGTTCCACTCTGCGGATGAAACATAGCACTACTCACCCGTGTAGTAACATTTCTCCTCTGTTCTTCACCCAGTAGTTGATGGTGTTGGGGAAAGCCTCAACGTGGCACTCCAGGGATACGTTTGTCCCAAATGGCGCTCCAAGCAGCTGATTTGGAACTTTGACAACAGGGGCAACTGCAGAAAGGAGAGATAACAAGATTAACTCCAATACATCCGCAGGAAGACGAATGATTCTAATAATATTACTTTGCTCGATTATTAACTTTCCTCTGACATAGGTTGGAGTTGTTGCCCAAAAATTCGGAAAGCGGCAGAGGGGTGATTGCATTTACATTACAATGCTCTCGAAGCTTCTATTCCTTCTTGATATTTTTGCATTTTTTTTTCACTAAGCAAATGCTGGAGATTGTGGCACCGCTGAGCAGAGAGTGGCTAGACCTGTGAGTTTATTACTCTTATGAACACTTTGTTTGCTTAGCCTACTGTTGAAAAGATTTTGATTATAAGGCGTTGCCGTATACTAAGAAACGAAATACATTAATTAACGCCTAGACTTTACCGTTTCGACAATAATATTGATGATCAAATAATACCTTTTTGGTCAAAACCTGTTTGGATATTGGTACAGCGATTTTTCTTATACATTTATGAGCCAATAATGTGGAGAAATTAATAACTATACACGAATATCACCCCTGCACTTTGGTGTTGCAATGTACTTGGCCTTTGGAAATGTAACAGAGTTCTGTGAAGCCATCATTTGTGTTGTACGAGTATGTTGTAGCAGTTTGCACCTGTTGCATCCAGTCTCACAGCGAAATGCCACAAGACCTGCCCTATATTCTGCTGCGAAAGATCGGTCTGCTTGAAGCACTTTTATGAGAGTCTTCCGTTTTTACTTTGTGTGGGCTGTACACAACTTTGATAAAAGTGAATCAGAATTACTTTACTGCGAGATAAAGTGTGGGAAGTAATTCGTAATAAACTGAAGGATTTTAGTCACTTTGAGATTCCTGGTATTTTACTTAATGTAAAGTGTAGCCATTCTTCATCTCGAATCATTATGGGTATTATTGTTAAGTATGTAAATATTTTACGGGAACTACTTAATAAAATCATGGCATAAGTTAGTACAAGAAGACACCAAGCTTGAAGGTCTTAACTCCAAATGTGACGATTGCAACTCGGTATGTATTATTTGGCATTATAAACAACATGTAGTATCCAAAATGTATGAAACATCAATATCACCACCATTGAAATATACAAAAATCAATATTAAGGCACTTATGGTAATAGAGTAATTGTGTGTGTGTGTGGGGGGGGGGGTAGAGAAAGACCTTTTATTTAACGACGCTGTCAGTTGCCGAGAATACTTAGCTAAATGGTAGACAAATACGACATGACTGTGAAGCTTTGGTGGAATGATAGTGACAGAGGGAAACCAAACAACTCGGAGAGGAACCTGTCCCACTGCAACTTTGTCCACCACAAATTCCACGTGAATTGACCTGGCATTGAAACCGGGTCTCTGCAATGAGAGACAGGCGACTAACCGCCTGAACGGTCAAAATGTTGTAGGGTCAACGAAAAGTGTCGCTATCAACAACTACATGAACCCCGTATTAAACTCTGAATAGACTGCCTCTCAGAACAAACACTTTAACAAAGCCTTAATTAAATACATAGTAGTTTTTAATTGAGGCGGACTGTGTTCCGTATTGCAATGTGAACACCGTTGCTTGTATTGAACGTGCCAGGTTGCACTGTCTGAGGCTTCTGGAGCAAGTGGTGACACTTGTAGTTACACTGGAAGATACTTCGTAATTGAGTGCCTATTGCTGAAGTGACACAAATGTTTATGTAAAGTGTACTTACAGTTGACATTTAGTGTAATCCTTTTGCTAACAGCTGGCGGCACGTCATTCGAAGCGATGCAGAGATAAGCACCCATTTGCCGTCTCTCCAGCTTCACAAGGGTTAGCGTGTCTCCACTGAACGTGTCCACTGAAACAGACATTTAGAGTTGTTCAATTTTGTACCAGATGGAGCATCATTTTCTCAACAACAGGCAGTTCGAACAGGATTGTATCTAGTGTGGACGCCTGCTGTGATTGCGAGCATTATAGCTGCACTGCAATAATTCATCAACATGTCATCAACCTCCCAGACTTCCACTGCACGAACCGAGAGGTTGCGCTCGTACTGTAGCCAGTAGGTACCCGATTAGAATCGGGGATACAACACCTCCTAACCTGACTGCGGGTTTTCTTAATCACTCTAGAAAAAAAAAATCCTGTCATCTTAATTAGTTGAGGCTTTTTCCTTAAAAGCATTTGACAATATGTAGTCATGAATGAACAACGTTAAAGGGCGTTTGCATAAAATGAGATGCGTATGTTATAAGCTGAGAGTTTGTAACAACTAACTAAGTACGTGTAGCTTAACTCTTCTTGGGTTGTAGGTGGCTTAGCTCTAATTTACTTAACAAGAATGCCCACACCATTCCTCCACTGGTTTTGTCCTCAGCCATATGAATACAGTCAACATGCAAATGCGCTGTGTTTAACCCTTTAAAGACGAAGCGTATCTGTTCTATATAAGGACTCAGTGCGTTCCGCGCTGTAAACACTCTCCACTTCGGTTATAAAAACTAATCTCTTAACGTTTTATAAGGCAAAAGTTGCTGTTTGTTCTGAGATCCGTACAAAACACATAAACGCAATGTGGGCACCACGTAGAATTTTTTAATGTTAAACCTGGCGGTATGTAAAGTTACCGCTAGGCTTTAAAAGGTTAAGACCTGTTTCAGCAGTAAGCCTATATTTTTTGTCTAAATGTGGAACTCCTAAATATTTCCTTCTCCTCAGGTTTTCCAACTAAAATTTTGTATGCATTTGTTATATATTTCGTATATGCTACATCCTATGTACAGGTGGGCCTACATGTTATCCTTCATGGTTCGAACACCGTAGTAACGTTAGTGAAATAAGGTTTATGGGGCTGCTCGTTATGCAGTTCCAGTCGCCCTGTTACACCCTGCTTCGTAGAGCAGGTCCATGTCTCAGATGGCTAATCGCCGGCCTCTGAACACAAAACCCCGGGTTCGATCGCAGGTTAGTCCATTTGGGATATGTGGTGGACACAGTGACATTGGGACAAGTTTCATTCCGAGTACTTCCGGATTTCTTTATCAGTATCATTCCGCCATTGCTATATACATTTCATTCGTCTAGTACTTACTTTTTTTATATAATTTGAGTATCTGACAGCGTCATTTAACACTTCGCTGTCGATTCTCTCCTACCTGACAGTTTCCAACATTGTCGTTAGCACCTTGATTTAAGATACTTCCCCTCTATTTAATTGTCTTAGAAAGGGAGATAAACATTCGCAACAACACAACAGTCAGAATTATACTTTCGTTTG
This sequence comes from Coptotermes formosanus, assembly GCA_013340265.1. NCBI lineage: Eukaryota > Metazoa > Arthropoda > Insecta > Blattodea > Rhinotermitidae > Coptotermes > Coptotermes formosanus. The sequence continues at coordinate 218,929 of BLKM01009790.1, read as the reverse complement.
CGTAAGTTTTAACGTTTAAAGACGCGTTCATTTAAGACTGAACCTTTTAAAGCCTAGCGGTAACTTTAAATACGACCAGATTTAACAATAAAAAATTCTACGTGGTGCCCACATTGCGTTTATGTGTTTTATACGGATCTCAGAACAAACAGCAACTTTTGCCTTATAAAACATTAAGAGACTGGTTTTTATAACGGAAGTGGAGAGTGTTTACTGCGCGGTACGCACCGAGTACTTATATAAAACAGAGTACGTTTCGTATTTAAAGGGTTAATTCGGCACAGTGTACAGTGTAGGAAGGTCAGCCAGCAATTACTGCTCTGTAGTATGTGAAAACTAGAGTGTGTCGGAGTTAAATCTTCGCAGCTCTGCCAAACTATCTTGTCTGAGGTCTCCAGCGAGCGATTTAGCAAGGGATTGCATCCTCTGCGGGTGTCTCAAGTAACCAACCATTTACGGAAATAGGATTAAGAGCTGGGGAGGATCTGACAATCCAGTCCCTTTAGTGGACAAATGTTCTACCTTACACTGGTGCGATGTATACTTAAAGAGACGTGCTCGGTAGAATTACTGAGATGACGTTTTACACTGTTTATAGGACCTGCGATTTTTGAATGTCATGCCAAGCTATTTACAGACAAAAATAAGCTTCAGTTTTCATTATTTGTACCGGAAGAATTTGATAAAAGTACTATATTTTACGATTCAGTCTGTGATCATTAAGGATTACGGCTTACACGCTGCAGTTCAAAGCCTAACTGTTACGATTGATTAGTAACTATTTAACTGCTTTCATGCCAAATGGTACTCCAAGAATTTTCTTCTGTCGAATATTTTCGTTGTAGTGGATATGGCTTGATTGCGAAAAGCCACATAAACGATTAATTGATGAGGGAGCGTAAGTAGCCACAGAATAATGCAACATATGAAGGCCAATGAATTTTAGCGCGTTTGTCTCGCACGTAGAATGAAGAATGTTAAAAACACCGTTTCAGCTGCAACTGCTTTGTTTATCCAGTTGCATTTAGATGGAACACTGACTATAATTAACGGAATATTGAAGGCGTTGTAAAGTATGATACATTATCTGCCCATCCTGGCACTTACCAGAAGTGGTGAAGGAAAATCATCATATATCTCAGTTTTTAACAGTAAATAAACCGACGGATATTGCAGCCAGGTACTTGCCAAAAGATTCTACAGAGCCGGCACTACCTTATCTCAATCTGTAGTGGCGTGCGTTTTTTACTTCATAGTAGATACACGTCACATGTAAAATTTATTAAATGGTTCAAAATTTTCCTTCAGGGAACCAAATCGCCTCGTGCTGTCTTCTCTTTGTTTTGAAACACATCATAATGAAAACTATTTAGTTTGGAAAGCGTTATATAAAATACAAGGGCTCGACATTAAATGTCATCACGTTGGTTCTCACTTGACTTGCTCGGCCCGTCGTTTTAAATCATGCTGACGACGGTATGCTGAAATACTGAGAACCTCGTGGCCTATTTTTTATTTGTGGTATGTTTAACGACGATATGAGTAGCTTGTATAATGTCGAATGGTAGGACGGCTAGTGATTCGAAAAGATCTGGAAGGAGGCCGCCGTGGCCTAATTTGATATATTATCACAGAATTTGTTCAAGGGACTGGGAAAACCCTTGAGAAATTCGATTCAGGATAGGCGGTGTCTTAACCGATATGCTAAATGTACAGCTATCAAACAGAAGTCATAAGCCTTAGAACTTTAGGCAACTTGCTGAACCTTGTACCGGCTTCTAATAACTGAGATAATCAAGAAAAGCGTCGCATTAGAGCTTATAGTGTAACAGGAGCTATTGTCCGTCTAACCTCTTGCACCTAACGACTAAAGTGGTCTACAGATTGTATGTACCCTAGAAAAATGTAGGCCTAATGATTCTTCTCAGAAATATCATAGAAGAACGTGGACATGCGTATTGACCCCTAGAGGGACTCAATCACGCGATCCAAGATCGGACAGTTACGTCGTGCAGTCGCTGCTTCCAGTGTCACAGTGTTTATCTCAAATTTAATGCTGAATAGGAGCAGGACTAACAACACAATGCATGTAAGTGAAAGAAAAGGAGTCAGAAGAAGCTGCTAGGAAGTAACGAGCTGAAGGTGGCGTGGACGTCAAGCAACTGTGCAACAATTAATTTAATTATAACTACTAAAAGCGTACTGCTGGGTACTTTAAGCGTCGTGTACCACTAATTGTTTCTCGCTTAAAAGGGAAATGCCCCAGTTTGATATTAAACTTGTGACGAGACGTAGTGTATAGTTCGGTCCGAACTACAGTGAAATTCTGCTGCTTTATTTTAACTGTTCCATTTGTGGGCCAGTTCTGTTATTATTTTGTGCACGGACACTTCTAAACCACGGTTTGGTGTAATTAGTACAGATATCATTGTCAAGTGAATGGTCATTAAGTGTCAGTAATGATGAACTGTAAGCGGCTTACACAATTCCTCAGGGAGAGAGATTCGTGTAACGTTTCATAGGATATGTAAGGCCATTCTACAAAATTACAAGCATGTATCCATTTATCTTTAATAAAGAAGTCATATGTGTTTGTAGCTGGGTTACCATAACAAATAATTGTCTCTCATTAAAATAAACAACGGGGTCGGATATATTGTAATAATTCTGAAAGGTCACAACGTAGGTACAGTTTTATACGTTTTGTTCGTTTAGTCCCAACGTGTATGTGTGTAATGGTGAGGTGTTTACTTATCATTGCTTGCTTATTCATTTGTAACGACTTGGAGCATTTGCTTCAAAACGTTTACCTATGAAATGACTACGTAAATCATTGTAAGTACACTTCTGTCAAATGGCCTTGACTTGAAACCATTGAGAGCCTGCTGATATGAACGTATTGAAACACTGCTGTAGCTGTGTACAAGCGCCCCATTTACATTCCAAAGAAAACCAAATGCCTGTTTCTGTCCAAGAAGACTGCTTGACCCTTGAAGATGGGACCGATGATTTGTCCCGAAACGTCAGCAAGTATCTACCAATTTACACTACATGACATCCCAGATAGGCGAAGATCTCGTTTAGATTCACGGCGGCGGAAGTCTGAAGTCACACAAACTTGACCAGTATTTACATATGAACTTTATGCCGCTGAAGAAGACCTCATCGCTGTTATTTATAATTTCCTGCAGTCGTTAATAATAACATGGCAGACGCGCGAAGTTTTGAGAATGGATCATGTAGCGCTCCTTAGTTTGGGGTCCTGAAATGATGTATGGTTATAGGTACTGGGAAAAAGATGCAACTGTCAACTGTGTGAATGTAGGCTACTTTTTGTAGAGTGTGGCTGGAGACGGAAAATACCGTATAGCTTTCGATTTGATTGAGACAACTAATGGACTGTTTGGTTTGGCGTGTATAAATTGGTAGATTGTAGATCACAAACATACCTACGTACTGTATGTGATACGTTGATCGTAAGCTGGCAATTGAAACGTGGTGAAAATGCGAAAATTTGCCGTGTTTGGCATGTGTATATGCTTAACCCTTTAAAGACGAAGCGTATCTGTTTTATATAAGGACTCAGTGCGTACCGCGCTGTAAACGCTCTCCGCTTCGGTTATAAAAGCCAGTCTCTTAATGTTTTATAAGACAAAAGTTGCTGTTTGTGCTGAGATCCGTACAAAACACATAAACGCAATGTGGGCACCACGTAGAATTTTTTACTGTTAAACCTGGTAGTACATAAAGTTACCGCTAGGCTTTGAAAGGTTAACAAGGTTTTCACAAAATAAGTTAATGCGGCAGGAATTATGGCTTAATAGAACAGTGGAACGAGGTGAGATGCTTTCACAATCCGGTTCCGGGCTGCTTGTTAATGCTCAAGCTTCATCTAGAGAGGACCACCCCTTATCGGCTGATTACTGTTACATATTTAATGTGTTTGCAGATAACCTCCATATCTGGGCTGTGTCTCGGTCAACCGTACTCTGAGGTGGTGATCACACGTTAACTGAACCTGAAGGAAGAATGCCTGTTTCTGGAAAGTAATGACAACCAACACGGTAAGTAAGCTACCTCACGTGCTTCGACAATATCTTACAGACTTATTCTTTTTGTCAGCGCTGTAAGCTGTAGCCTGCATGCTGAATGTAATCACGTTGTGTTTAGTTATTTAAAGTACAGAGAAGTGTACGATTGTAGTATGCCATCAAAACTCTCATAAGCAGTAACAAAGCACCATGAAATTTCAAAATGCGCATTTCAACACCTGTTACCTAATGCCCGTTTTCATATCTTTTTATTTATACGCTGTAATATTTTAATCCTGCGGGAATATAATGCTTAATAGATTTAGAGGCAGTAATGTGGCGGTGTTCGGCCGCGTTTACATAGCACTCAAGCTTTACACTGCAGAAGCAGCGTGTGATTTCCCACACCGCTCACGCTGACGTTTATCCGATAGCAGTCCAATCGGTATCCGCCGTATTACGGTACATTCTGCGGACAGGAAATCGTCAGGCACAGCGTAACACGTTAGTAAGCTTAACTTATAGGAGCGTTCTTTACTCTTGTATGGCTTGTGGTTTTCTGACTTACGACGCTGTATCTTTTGATAAGTAGTTATCAACGTTCCTATGAAATATTCTGCGTCCATCTTCAGGGTGTAAATGTGAAAAGCTTATGTTTCATAGCCAGACTTGTAACCTTGTTTTAATTCTTGGCTTTCGTCTTAAATTAACAAGTTACGTGGTGTCTTTAGTATTTATTACATGCACTAGCAATACAGAAAACATCAAAGGAAAGTACGTTCGTGTTAGGTGGGAGGATAGTAGTAAACTATCTTCGGAGAAATGCGGTTTTAGGATGTGGTTATGGATTCAGCTGGTTCAGGACAGAATCAAAGTGTGGACTTTTTGACAGAAGATGGTTCATATATTATTTAACAGCCATCTGTCATCTGTGGAGTTTATATGGCGTATAGTGATATGAGTTAATTACGTTTAATGGTCTATAATGTCGGTGTCTCGGTCGAGATTCGAAGCAGGCAGCTCCAGAATACGGGACGTTTACCTCCATGGCACCATTCGGTTTCTGGATTTTGTTCATAAGAATTCAAAAATCGAAAAAAAAATTATTCTAAGACTGAGTGATGCTAAATGTGATCTACTATCGTCAGAACCTACATAAGAGTGCTACTCTTCTGCGTGTGTTCACGGTAGTGTTCGTTTAGAGACCACACTTACCAGAATGCACTCATAGTATGGTAAATAGCGAGATATTTTTGAGGGCTGTCACACGATCTGATTATGCAGTTAGCTAAAATAAAGGATACGAAAAGCTGGCTAATAGCATAACCTGTTTAGCAGCCTTCACGTCTGCTTATTATGTGGAAGTTACTGGCGTTGTAGAGATGCAAGGCCGTAAACATGAACAGGCCACACACATTATGTTGCCGTTCAGCCCTACTTTTCATAGGAAGTAAAGACGCTAGACTAAAATTGATGGCATGGAGTGGAAGAGATTGTTAGAGGGATTTTGTAGTTCTAAGCTGTCAGACTTATCCTCGCATAGTATAAATTTGGAGTCACGTGAATTTTGGATAAAGAAGTATTCTGAATTAAGGAACGAATCATTGTTCAAAACCATAGTAACGTTACAGAAATGAAATGGCATTCCGACTATACGTAAAGTTTGGTATCTTAGTTGTTGTCAAAATATCATTGCAGCAAAATTCTGAGATGTAGTTATTTTAAGATGTTAGAATATACGAAAACCCTAGAAATGCATTAGGATGGGAATTAATTCCACACGCGGATTAAGCATAGGGCTACGCAAATTGAGTTGTGATTAACAGTAGAGAACACAACATCCTCTGTGTTAGAAATCACAGCTGTTTCATTACCGTCACCATTGAGATTCCACCAAATGTCAGCCGTGTCATCTATTTACGCATCTTAATTAACATTGCTGAATCCATCACTGAATAATATTGCTTACTGCAGAACAATTGTTTCGCGGGGGCATGTGGAAACCATGTTGTCTTCTGTTACGTGAACTTTGTAGATGTGTTAGTGTGTTATATTTAATTCAGTCAGTGCTCTTGAATGATTGTTCCACAGACTGTGTAACCAGGGCCGAACAAATATCGGGTTACATGTTTTCAATGGTAAATACATGGGACTACTGGCTGCACGGCATCGCAACCCGTAATACGATGACTTGAAGATTACTTTAGTCACCGCCGTAGGGAATGAAAATGTCGCGCAGTATAGACTGAGTCTATTTCGGAATGAAGTCATGAGAATGTACCGAAAAGTGAGGAATCAACAGGGGGAGGGACATCGTTTCTTAACGTGGGGGGTCATCATTTCTGCCATTCGTGAAATATTTTAGAGTGATAAAACCAAGCAGAACGAGATAGGCGGGGCATGGTGTAGGCTATACGTCGGGGGAGATGAAAGGCATAAAACGTTTTAATCGGAGAATGAAAAACGAAAAACTACTTGAGAAATCTTACCTGATCTTAAAATCGATTTTGAAGAAATGATTGTGAGAGGATATGGAATGTGTCAGGCTGGGATTTGTATTAGAAATGCCAGTCACAATCGTTAGTAACGAGCTACAAGACTTACGACGTCACGGGAATTTTCTTAGTCACTGCCCTGGAAAGTGTATCTCACAGAATTAAGATCTGTTTGGTCTTAAAGCTACGATATGGATTCCGGCTTTGGTGTATGTTTCAGCTTGTAACTTGGGTAGAATGTGAAATGTGTAGCTTAGTGTCTCAATTGTACCTGATTTATTGGAGTCAGTTCAGTGCATGTTAGAGGTTGCACCAATACCCGTCATGTAATCATTAACTTGTTAGTAAGTTTCACAGCTGATCGCTCTGGTGAATGTGCGCGTATTGTGATGGCCGCGCAGACCAGTCTGTACTACATAAAACAAGAATTTCTCTACTAAATGACCCATTTATATGTTAAAAAATACGGACGCAGCTGTTTTATATGCACACAACAAGCTTTGAAATTTTTTGGTGAAATTTATATCCTATTTTCCGCAATTTACAAGCCTCGAAGTCATAGATATAACGTCATTTACGTAACCTCCCACATTCGAAATAGCATTTCCTCCCCCATCTCATGAAGTGCAGTACTGTGTTACTAAGGAAGCCGTAAACGACATTCTGCCAGAGAAGAAGCAAACCCTTATGATGCACTGAAGTCACATGTAGTCAGTCATATTTGGATTGAGGATATCTTGCTGAGTACGTGTTGTCATTTCTGGGCTATGTACTCGTAACGCGCGTCACGTTGTTATTGCTTTTTATATATTCCTTTCTGAAAAGCTTGAAGTAGATTAGTATTGCATATTTCAGAAATTCGATCCGTTGTTGAATTTTACGGGATGTGTTTAACGTTTCGGAGTGTATTTTGATATCTTAATTTGCAACAAGTTAGTAAATGCTGTTTTAAGAATGTGATTTTCTAGGCTGTGGCGTTGTGTGTTTTTATAAGTGGACGTGAGAATTTCGTAGGAATCTGCGTGTTCTATCCTCAGTGTCGGAGATTCGGTCTTATCTTCCACTGCGAACCGTATGTGATATTTACATGCAGAACGCGAAGAAAGTGAGAGAAGGCGATTTGCAGTTTCGATGTAGGACTGTACTTACTGCATAGCACTGGCAGTGCTCCGGATTCGAAAACTATTTCATGTAAAATTTCGGATTTTTTGTTAGAGGGGGATTCCGTGTTTTTTTTTTCGTGAAACAGGGAAAGATACAAATTTTTGCAACGGAATAGTAAAAACTTTTTAATATTGTAACCAAATCGTCTTTATAAGATACTTGGTAATAAAATGCGCGTCCTGTGCATTGTTGACTAAAGAAGAATAGGTAACAGGCGCACGTTTTCTGAAGTCGCTATATGAGTCTCCTTCCTGAGGATTGCTGCAGTTTCTCTAACATACTGCAGTTTTATATTTCTCATGTACAGTTTACTACATATTAATAGAACTTTATGTCGATTTTCGCCGTCGTGAAAAAGGTCCTATTCTTTGTTTTTAAGTGAGTAAGTGGCCTTACAGTAGTAATAGTATCAAAATTATTGAACATATCGGATTCACCCTAACTGTGAGCCAGACCTTCCTGGACAACGAGATTTTGGAAACAAGGATAAATAGGAAGCATTATAGCACTGTATGTCTTCAGGCTTGCACGGCGAACAAACTGTATAAAATCTTCACGGACTGATAGCCGTGCCAGTTGTTTAAAAACCTCCGACCTTTCGGGGATCCACTCAGTCTCCATGCTCAGGGAACAGTGATCTGATCACTGTTCCTTGAGCTTGGAGACTGAGTGGATCTCTGAAACGTCGAGGTTTATAAACAACTGGCACGGCTATCAGCGCGTGAAGATTTTATACATTATTATAACATTAGACTTGTGGAAAGAATAATAAACGTCTTTCACTCTAAACAACTTGCCTCTCAAGTATATGGCGCTAGATCCTCACGTTTCCGTAAAACATTCGTGGTTTGGGTAGTTCTGCGCTCTAGCTACAATCGTATCACACTTCAAAGGAATTCTCTCTTTTTTTCGGCGTAAGTTTCTTCCTAATAACGTGTTCACCGGTGTGACTACTTCTGTTAGTATTTTCTGACCGCTTAATGAGTTTAAACAAGTAAAGCTTCACGTATTCTGGGACGTTACGCTGTGTTGTTGGGTGAGTAGATGCTGACGTTTCGAAGGATGGCAGTGCATTCATCTTCAGGGTCAAGCATTACTTCTTGGACTGCTGGGCCCGCAGGATGAAGGCATTGCGATTCTTGGCAATGTCTGCTCATCGAAGGACACAGCGTAACACACCAGAACAATCGAATCTTCAGCAGCACCGTTGTGAGAACCTAAAAGTCGCAGTTCAGAGAGCTGTTTCTTTAAAGAACTTCGTAACCGTTCCTCGCCATTTCTTTAACCCTTTAAAGACGAAGCGTATCTGTTTTATATAAGGACTCAGTGCGTACCGCGCTGTAAACACTCTCCACTTCGGTTATAAAAACCAGTCTCTTAATGTTTTATAAGACAAAAGTTGTTGTTTGTTCTGAGATCCGTACAAAACACATAAACGCAATGTGGGCACCACGTAGAATTTTTTAATGTTAAACCTGGTGGTATGTAAAGCTACCGCTAGGGTTTAAAAGGTTAAAATGCTGTGTAAAATGTGCAATATACTGATAACTACGTTTTCTCAGTGTTCCTTACGTCATAAGTAGTGTGTTTATTTTTATGGTTATTTTACGACGCTGCATCAGATGTGTGGGTAATATAGCATGGAACTGTAGGAAGAAAAGTGGGTAAGAACGATCTGATACGTGCGGAGTAAACTGTACCCTCTCACCGCACGTGCAACACACGATGAAACAGGACGAGATCTGCTCATTGTCAAGCACGACGCCTTTATGCATGGCCCAGAACCACTTAAAATAGTATAAAATCACTTTCAACTTTTTAATGTTTTGATATTTTAGCATCGTTCCATGTGAAATGTGTGTATGACTTTATACTCTGAGCCTTTAAGTTATATTTATTTATAAGTACTGCTTGCACCAGAGACATAGTGTTTTGTCGTTTTTAACTTAAAATTTCATGCATCTGTGGATCATGACCATGACATATTTATGCTCCGTGAAAGTTTTTTAATGTTTAACCATTTACTGTATAATTGGATGTAAAATGTTGTTGTAATTCTCTGCTAAAAACCCCTGAAGATGGCAATTCGTTTGCTGAAACATATGTAGGGGTCTCATATACATCTGATGTATGTCAATAATCTTGTGTATTTTTTGGTTGATATTAGACTTATGATAAAACGTACGGTATGTACAATGTGAAATTTACTTAGTAGTACAAAATGCTAATCACCAACAAATGCACAGAGTTTTATCATCAATCGTAACACACTCCTACATGTTTCGACCCTGCTGGGTCATCTTCAGGGAGAACTTTCCGTTACCTTTACACTGGGGTTGCACTTTACAGTTGAATGAGAATATGCTGTTGACTGTGTACTGCGTTGTTTTTGGAGGCGTGAACTCCCTGCGGTCCGGGCCCGGACCGCAGAGAGTTCACGCGTCCAGTATAACAGACCCTGAGGGCCCAAGAGGGGGAGTAGAGGTATAGCTCTACTCGTTCGTGAGCCTCGGCACGAGGAGGGCATGGGGTGGCTAGCCGCACGCCCCGGCCGCTTTACCCCCGGGAAGGAGACCCGGTACCCATTTTGCTGGAGGCTGGGTGGGCCCCAGGGCCAGTCTGGACGGCTGCGGAAAATCTCACCCCCAACGGGATTCGATCCCCGGACCGTCCAGCGCGTAGCGAGTCGCTATACCGACTGCGCTATCCCGGCCCATATGTACATGAAATAGTATCGCTTAAAATTTTAGATTACTCTTGTTTTTATTATGCATGAAATGCGGGTAATATATAATGGGATAAAATGTAGCAGGATTCGAAATATCTCAGCAACATTAGCGTGTAAAATTATCTTTACAGTTGCCAGTCCTGTACCAAGTGTAAAATGAAATGTATGTATACTGCATGTGGAGCACAGCGTAGGTGTGCTTGTCCAGTCTTCTGAAATACGAGTAATACACTAATTTTTCTCAGTATTAAAGACTGCATTTTGAAACAGGCTGTAACGACGGGTGATTGACTTGGATTAGAGAAGTTGGGGAGTTACGTCAAATTACGTCAGACAGTGGTAACATGGTGACTCACAAACCGATAAATCATCTATCAAATTGGTTAGGAAAAGAAGGAATGTCACCAGTTCTTGAATACTAATGAAATCCGCTTGTCAATTTGGTTTGACGTGAATTCTGGTGAACAGGCCCACCTTATCCATGGGGTGTAAGTTTTGGCTTAAACAGTATGGAGTAGAAGTCACAACTCTTATACGGTCGACGGGAAATCAGGAGAGGCGTGTAATTTTACTGGACGCAGGATGAATGTACTGAATAAAATCGAGATAAAGTAACTTGTTGCACAACGGTTTACTTTTTTTGGGTAGGATGTATCGAGTAGGGTTCAATACACGGCGTGGTTAACCTTTTAAAGCCTAGCAGTAACTTTACGTACCACCGGGTTTAACATTAAAAAATTCTGCGTGTTGCCCACATTGCGTTTGTGTGTTTTGTACGGATCTCAGAACAAACAGTAACTTTTGCCTTATAAAACATTAAGAGATTGGTTTTTATAACCGAAGTGGAGAGTGTTTACAGCGTGGTACGCACCGAGTCTTTATATAAAACAGACACACTTCGTCTTTAAAGGTTTAATATAGAGATCGCTGACTTGTACGTTATCCGATGCCTCTCTGGATTCGAACCTGCGTTCTCCTTATTCTAACGTTCGGAGATCTTTTGGTCGCTAGAATGCGCTACCACTGACGACGGTAGTTCCAGATCTGTTTCGTATATCCCTTACTGTGTCCATGAATTCTCAACATAAATGTAAAACTCAGACAAAAGTAAAAACTCTGAGAATTTCCGTTATCTTGTTACAACACCGAGACGCACAGCCAAACTGTGTTATAACCTGAGACTGCACATACACTTAGTCAAAATAGAATTTCTGTTTTAGGAGCATATATCCGCTAACATTGAATAGCTAACTTTCATTGTAATAACGATATTGCCTACCCGAGTTCTCAGTTGAGAATGAATAAGAAGAGGTAAGGAAAAGGAAATTTTATTGTGTGTGAACGTTTGTACTAAAATATATCTTCTTGCTCTCTGGTAACATTAGTGCTTACGTACGACCACTGCCAAGGCAACGGTTTGTAGCGAAATGAGGCCGTCCTACCTATCGTCAATGCAGTTCTGAGAGAGAAAGAGATATGGATGGGGGTTTGTTTCTTTCGCTGCTATCTGCAACACCTCTCTATTGTTTCGGCTCTCCGTGCTTCTGCCTTGCCTACTGCGCCCTGTGGCATTCCACATATAAAGGATTCGCTTTTAGGAAGCTTTGAATAAGAATACCCTAATAAGTATTTCTAAGTTGTGAGGACAGTGGAATCTTTTTGTACAGCTCACTGAAAAGTAAAGAGAAGAGAGACTACGTGGGATTACACGTGTAATTCTTAATGGTGCAGATGTTGTGTGTAAATTAGCGTCAGTATTTACATTTATAAGTGGTTTGGTCTATGTGGGGCGTTTTTCTCTGCTTGCTTTTACCCAACACGTTCATTGAAGTGGCCAGTTTTCTGGGTTGTACTCCGCATGTGTTCAGTTCTACTCTCAGCAGAGATACTGACCGTTCTGATTGAGGTTTTTTATGGTTTTCTTCAGTCCGTTAGGCAAAATTCATGGGCGGTACCTCCAATAGGCCACAGTCGCCTTCTTTCACGTTCTTTCCCATTCACTATTCAATGTCATTCAATTATTCGACATTGCGTACTGAGTTGCTGACAGCGTCGTTAAATAAACACCAAATGGATAAGACCTCCTTTCGTTAGATTTTAATTTTCTTTTTAATCATTCTTGCTTGTTTATTAACGTCTCATTTTCGCGCATGTTCTGTTGTTGTAGTATGTTTCATGGTATAAAAACATAACTACTCTAGTTTCTGATTGTTACGACCGACAGGTGTCACTAACACTTAACCTTTTAAAGCCTAGCAGTAACTTTACGTACCACCAGGTTTAACATTAAAAAATTCTACGTGGTGCCCACATTGCGTTTATGTGTTTTGTGTGGATCTCAGAACAAACAGCAACTTTTGCCTTATAAAACATTAAGAGACTGGTTTTTATAACCGAAGTGGAGAGTGTTTACAGCGCGATACGCACTGAGTCCTTATATAAAACAGATACGCTTCGTCTTTAAAGGGTTAAAACCCGCACGTATTGTCTGTTAACACTTAGGATAGTTTTTGGAGTTTAATGCCTGTAAATACATTACTAGAGCTTAGTCAGAAAAATGTAATAGAATATTTATTATTTGGTAAAGTGTTCTGTTTCTGTATTATGTCATGAAATAATACCGAATAATTGCGGTTCTCAGACGTAACTTTCTGACATTTCTCGTGGAAAGCTATGGTACCAATTATGCAGTGACTGTTGTAACACTGACGTACAATCCAAGACTAAGGAGGACAGAGGAAATTCCATAGAAGAAACCGTAAATTATGCAGCATAGACGGAACCGTTAAATAAGTTATATAGCGTTCTGTGCGACAACCAAAAAGCTGATGGTCATACTGAAACCACTCAGAGACGTGCTAATGAAAGCGGGGTGACAGCAAAGTGAGTCGCAAGGGAACATATCCTGGCGACGTGGACTGCAATAACCCATTAAAGACAAAGCTTATCTGTTTTATATAAGGACTCAGTGCGTGCCGCGCTGTAAACACTCTCCACTTCGGCTATAAAAACCAGTCTCTTAATGTTTTATAAGGCAAAAGTTGCTGTTTGTTCTGAGATCCGTACAAAACGCATAAACGCAATGTGGGCACCACGTAGAATTTTTTAATGTTAAACCTGGTGGTACGTAAAGTTACCGCTAGGCTTTAAAAGGTTAAACAGGCTCAGGGTCATGATCGGGCAATGAGACGAAATATTCCGTTAGCAGTGTCGGATTCAAGTGCAGTGCTCTGATGGATGCTTACGTCGGTCTTTTGGATATTGTATGAAGTACATGAACACGTTTTAAGCTCCTGGAATTGTTTCGTGAGCACAGTAGTATTGTCGTCCTCAGTTTTAATGTGTTCTGATTTTACAGCACTGTTCGTTATCGCGTGACATTAACTGTAATTAGATGCTGATAGTGATAGTGCTCATGTTGCATTTATCATAGTGTCGTGTTTATGGCAGGTGTGTTTGTCAATAGTGACAATTCTGACAAATGAATGTAGTGATTAATTAGGAAGATACGGTAGTCCGATATTATTATAATGCACTATTCATATATCAGTGATGGGATGTTTGCTCTTCATTATCAGTGATTTCCATAATTTTATCAGCATTCATAAAAATGTAATTAATGTATAGTCGGAAATAAAGCATGTTAAAACATAAATATTTCAGTTGTAAATACTGGTTCGTTTCATGTCGAACTTTTATCTTCTAAATCCGTTTGCATATTACATCAAATGCTTCTTCGGAACAAGCCCCCGATAAGCAGTGGACTTATAAATGTGAGTGGGTGTCCCAGTACCGTTGTGTATTTTCTTTCGATAATTCCCGTTGTCTCTATCACAAAATTTGTGCTCCACTTGTGACGTTTGTTTGGATAGGATACCTGTTTAGAAGGTCTCCGAGATAAAGGTGCTCCTCTTCTCGATTTTAGATATTTTTTTTTGGTAATTGAACAGTTTATTATAACTGCAGAAAAGTTAATTAGGAAGTTTAAAAACGTTAATAATTTTGGAAATAAAACTGATCTGAATTTTATTTAAAAATTCACTTTACACCGGACAGAGGACACACTACACCCATTGTAAAGACCAGTCTGTTAATGTTATGGAGGGAAATAATCACTGTTTGTTCTGAGAGTCATATGAAACGTGCAATTACAATGTGTGGGCAAAATGCAGAGTTTTAAATGTACACGTAATTACCTCTGGGATTTTAAGAGTTAATCAATAGTTCCAATTTCAGGGGCGCGTGACTGGATAAGCTGGCACTTGCGGTGTCAGCAGCTAATTATTCCCTAAGTACACAGAGTTGCAGTAAACATATTTGAATATTTCTAGCGCCAGAAGTGCAGACATATTCCGTTTTTCCAGCTAACCGATCCACGTATGTTGTGGTTGGCTGATTAGCCAACACTGCTCTAGTACGGAAGTGGACTTTTTATACGGTCTGTAGGCTATATTGAAATGAATTCCTTGCAACTAAACTGGCTACTGTCTTATAGAAATTGAATTCTGTCGTACTGTAAATTCTGTGATGGTTTTCTGGAAAACAAACCTGCCCTGAATTGCACATGGAAATGAACTCTGTTACAGGTTGCATATTGGAATGGAATTATTGGACGTAGAAGTTTAAAGTTCTGTAGTTCCGTGTTGAAGCATATTAGGTATACACCGATGATTCCATGGGCTTGCGTTGCTCTGCAATGTTGCGAACGTGTTTTCAAATTGAGGCAGCTAGAGAGAAGGGGCGGCAGAGGTCATTACAACGGGTGTGTAATTAGCTAACTGCTCGGTACTGTTATAGGTTTTATGTTACGACAAAGCGAACTCTTCGCTTCTCCTCAGTGCTTTGCTGGCTGTGATATCAAGTACACGTAGCCTGTTATGGTAAAATCTAATCTGAAGCTCTGAACAAGGTTGTTAATTTCTTACTCTTGCAATTATCTATCTATCTATCTATCTATCTATCTATCTATCTATCTATCTATCTGTCTGTCTATCTATCTGTCTATCTATCTATCTATCTATCTATCTATCTATCTATCTATCTGTCTATCTATCTATCTATCTATCTATCTATCTATCTGTCTGTCTATCTATCTATCTATCTATCTATCTATCTATCTATCTGCCGGCTGCCTGCCTACCTACCTACCTACCCACCCCTCACCAACCCACCCACACACCTACCTACCTACCTACCTACCTACCCACCCACCAACCCACCCACCTACCTACCTACCTACCTACCTACCTACCTACCTACCTACTACCCACCCACCCACCCACCCACCCTCCCATCTACCTACCTACCTACCTACCTACTACCCACCCACCCACCAACCAACCAACCCACCCACCTACCTACCCACCCACCCACCCACCCACCCACCCACCTACCCACCCGACAACAACGGAGATAAGTTATTGGAGTACTGACTGGTTTGAAATGGTTCAGGTTAAAATTCAGGTCCCGAGTATTTTTAATGATGCTGAAAATTTGTCTCTCGATAATAACAATTATTTTTATATTCTTTTATTGACTGCCTACACTGAGAGCATGCTGCAGAGGGCTTCAGGAAATTTGGTGCTCAGACGGTCACGAGATCCCTTTCGTTTATGAAACGCAAGGGTTCATCACCGTATTAACATCATCCCACCATTTGACCGAGTAGTTCTAAGCCAGGTTGGCGGATCGAGTCATGTGACAAGATTTTTAGATTATAAATTTAGTTGATTCGTGTAATTTATAAGGAGACGTTACGTGTACTTCGATAATGTTTCGTTTCCCCAGGAAGTGTGAGTGGTGAAGAAATCAAACATGATATGAAGCACAAATTACAAGGTTAAAAGTAATGTAACAAGCCTGAAAGCGACAAGAAGTTAGTGGTTTCACTGGAAATCGTTTCATCATTATTGGAAGAGAAAATTGGGTGCTTTTAATGCTTTTAAGCGGTTTTAAAGAATAATTACTGGATTAACTATAAGGAAAAGAACGGGACTTTTTTTACCGTGGAGTCGCTACTATCGTCACCAGATTTTTTAGAATCTTCAGGCTTTCTTACTTCTCTAAGCCTTCTTTACTCCATTTTCCGAGTTGGCGAAGTGTTCCCAACGCCCCGTTGATGGCGTCATTTTTAAACCGCTTACTACTGGAGGGAGGAACGTTAATCGAGGTCTCTTCTGGAATTCCCAACGGACAAGTCCGATCTCTTTCCATCTCACTGAGTTTAGCTTGTTCCTTCTCACACTGAAGCCTTCATTGGCTTATCACCGAGTTTACGAGTTTTGTTCTGTTGGTCGGTCGCATGCTGTATAGAGCAGGTTTTATACGACTTGCTTTCTTGTTTACAAATGGTCTTTCCTCCGCGCATCGTTATTCCCTTTGTGCTTTAAAATTGACGTTTCAAAATGAACTTTATCTTGTTAGGTTATGCTGTTAAGCAGGTGATAGTTCTTCGTATCATCCACGTTAACTTCCTTAACTTCTGTTTATGCTTATAGGTTTGTTACAAGGTTCTTTTTTAACTGTGCGTGACATTTTTACATTTCACCTAGAAAACCTAGCCAGTGTAATAAAGTTTAATGGTTGTTTTATGGATGTATAATTTAGTAGTTATATTTGCACCTTATGTTGACAAAAGTTACTGCTCTTTGTTCTTATACTCGGGGTCTGTTGTGTACCGGCCAGGACACTGGCCTTAGGTTCTTCATGATTTTTTTTCAGTCTGTCCAGGAGAATTCTTGGACGCTATCCGAATTAGGCCTCAAACGTATCGTTGCCAGCCCTTTAAAATTTTTCACTAAACAGTCATTCTAAAATTCAATGCTGTATGATCTCTCATACTAGGAGCGTTGTAAAATAAAACACAAATAAATAAAATAAATAAATATGAATTTTTACTGTGTAATATAAGCCTGTAATTGAAATATATCAGGCAGCAATTTAATAAGTAGGGCATTACGTTATGTAACGTACAGTGATATAACCCTGAATTGGCACTTTTTTTTTTCCTGGTAACACATTCCTCTGGTGGGCCTCTGCGTACCTGTCTGTATTGCAGTTCCCCGATGGCACTTCTTTGCTCAGATAAGTGGAACAAGCTAATGGATGTGTGCTGAGTGGTGAAATGTGGTATGCAAATTAAAGGTACGTTAAGCTTTACCTGCTTCGAATTGCGTAGAAAGTCTGTGTTAACCAGCAAGTAAATTGCACAGTGCTTTAAGACGAGTTAACTTTTGCTTGAGTTTAAAATACAGGACACAGTGTCATATGGACTGTAGGAAGAGGACACTTGCCGAGAGAATGAATTTCCTGAATTTTAGGAAAGTCGTCGGGAAGTAGTGCAATTAAATGTGACCTCTTCTTATTACTGCTGAAAACAAAGAGCCAGTATATATGTATATGCATTGTAAACTTATTTTCTGAAATTTTCTTGTTCACATCCGTACATATTTCGACGCATTCCCATTATCAGGGAAATATCTTTACGTACAAGTAATGTATTGGGCTTGCGTAAGAAACTGTACATAATAGACAGAATGCAGTGTAATTACACGATGCTTCCTGAGAGGGTACGGATTTAGATATTAACATTTTTTGTACTCTTTTTATGACGTTATGCACACACTTGTAGTCCGTATGGCAACGTACGTAGGCCTAATATGCATAGGCCTGTTTATTGAGGGACGCACACTTGACACGTACTTTTCATATGAGATGCAGTCTCTTACCTTTCGTGACGTCCCTGAGACCTTTCCTAAGGATCAAGCTCTCCCCATCTTCACGTCGCCAGAGAATGCGTGGAGCTGGGTGGCCAGCAGCGTGGCACACCAGGGTAGCGTTCTCGCCCTCCTGCACTGTGATGTCCGAGCTTGTTTCTTCATCCGTGATGTCAGGAGGCACTGAAATACATGTACATTTTATGAATATCAAGGTTGAATGGAACACGATATTAGTTATTGTTGGCGATGTTATACACCTGTTACCGTCCTGTGGACTAAGGAAGTCAGTCCAGCATCTAGCACAGCGTCTGTACTTTCAAAAAATTAGGAAACCGTGTTCAGTCAGGCAGTCACAATTTGTGTCGTTTTTGTTAAACACGGATTCTCGTTCTTCAAATATCTTCCCCTTCAGTCGCAAGCAAAAATATGCCCAACGCACACAATAAAAGCTGCTGACGTGTTTGTGTTTCTTATGCTATATAGCCATGAAATAATGGGAAAAATTAATTTTGTACAAGATGTGTAGCTTGTACCATTCCGTTCCGTGCTAACGCCTTCAAAATGCTGACGGTTTAAAGTACAGTCGCCAGCAGAATTTCAGCTTCTACGTTTAAATAATTCGCAATGAGATATGAGAGTCTCGCCGTCGTAACTTCGAATGTTACGTTTTTCTTGGATGTGACTGCCGTGTAGACTGGTAGGAACTTACTGACTGTTATGAGGACTGTGGTGCTGCACCTTCTTCACTGAAGATTGGGTCATTAGTTCTCAAGAAACGTCGCTAAATGTACACCACGCTACAAGACTTCAGACCTTGTAAGACCATAATCTTCTTTGTGCCGTTAGTATTACAGTCGTCACTACTTTGACTGTGATCATCGTCATCCAAGAGTCTTTAAAAGTAAAGTAATATTTCTTCACCGTGCCCCCTGTTCTTCACTTCATTAACGCCTGCCTTCTGTATTAATTCTGTGCCATTTAAGGCCCTACATATCTACTGTGTGATTCAATTCCTTTGAGCATCTCGGTTCGTTTTCATTTTTCTGCACATATTGTAACAACCTGACTCCTTTGGTAGGAGCTCTAGGTGGGCGACGGGCGGTGAAAATCTGCATTCAGGAGTATAGGTGAAAGGGACAGGATGTTGGTGGGTGCAGTTGGCGATAGTTAAAATACCTAAATTTCTAATTCATTTTGTAATGTATTGGGCAGACCGATTCAGGGAAAGAACAAGTGCTGGATAAAGATAACTCTGAGAGTATGTTCTCAAGGCAGGTGAAAGCCATGATGTGAAGAAGGCGTACCTCTTTGTTCATTTATCACATGATTCATGCTTGCCTGTTTTACAGCAGTTAATTTCAATACCGTTCAATAACGTCCAATCATAAACTGGTAATATACCATGTCGTTTTGTGTATTATTATTATTATTATTATTATATTAGTATTATTATATTAGTATTATTAGTAGTAGTAGTATTATTAGTATTATTATATTAGTATTATTATTTTATAGACGATACAGGAAAAGCAAAAACGAGTATCATTATAATAAATTTTCTCATTTCCGGAAGCTTGTCAAAACTACAATTAAAGCCAACAGACTTAACTGGTATAAGAGCATAGACGATGACCTAAAAACTCAACCTTCCAAATTTTGGAAGTACGTATCCTCTTTTAGGAAACACAGTTCACACGCTTTTCATCTTGACATAAATGGTACCAATGTAGTTGATACCACTGAGGTAGCCGAATTATGCGTGAAATTAAACGTAGGCAAAACTAGGGTTATTGCCTTCACTAGAAAAACAAATGTTCTGTATTACAATTATAAAATCTGTGACTCATCTGTAACCCGTACTGAAACTATAAAAGACCTCGGGATACTGATTGATTCTAAATTACATTTCCATGCGCATGTTGACTACATTTTCTCCCAATCTATAAAAACGCTGGGCTTAATACGAACCATAACCTATTCCTTTTTTACCCTTGATAGCCTACTTATTTTGTATCTCACACCAGTTCGACTGAAACTTGAGTATGCCTCAACAGTGTGGAACTCTATAACGGCAACTGATGCTAAAAAACTTGAACGCATCCAGCGGAAGTTCGTTGCTCTGTGTCAAAATCGTTTCTCTACTCACAACCATGTTACTTATGGGGACTTTCTTGAATCTCTGAAGCTTCATACCCTGCATGATAGAAGGCTTCATTTGGATGCGCTATTCCTTATTTCTGTTTATTCAGGCCTAAAATGCTGCCCCCCTCTCTTGGACACCACTGGCATACGTGTTCCTTCTCGCAGTGTCAGAAACTCCTCTCTGTTCACTGCTACGTGTACAAACTCTCCGACAGCGCGATGTGTGACGGCTGCAAACCGCTTGTGCAAAGACGTCGATATCTTTAGGAAGCCCGTTACTTCTTTAAAGCAGTTTTTGTGCTGAAACTGAACATGTCTCACATTTCTTACATTAACTTATTTGTATTTCTTCAGAGTGCAGGGGTTTTTGCCCCAGTGATTTTACATATCTATTTAATTCTTTTGATTGCCTCTTCGTTTGTTTGTTTGTTTAGTGTTTGTGTATTTGTGCTGTTTTTGTATTTTGTGTGTTTTTTCGTGCTGGCTTTATAATAGGCATCTTTGCTGTTAAGCTTGCATGTTAATAAATACCGATTGATTATTATTATTATTATTATTATTATTGCTAGTTTTGTGCTAGTTTTGTGCTAGTTTTGTTATTGGTCATTGTGCTGTTAAACTAACACTTTAATAAATGATAATTGAATTGAATTATTTTCTTAGTTGTCACCTTTATTGAGGCCATTTACAATTACATGCCTGAAACGAAACATATTTCAAGGGTGTGTAGATTTGCAGCTAATCTGTAGTTACAATTCATGGTGCGTGTAATGTTACTTCCCATGTTGAGTGTTCTGTACTTTTACATAAGTACTTTGCGAGGTATGTGTGCAGTGTCCAGTGTGGCTGTTTTCTGTAGTTACTTGATTTCGTCCTTTCCCGGTATGTTGCTGAGGTATTTTGTGAATCTGTAGTTGTCTGTGAATTGCCTTTTCCAATGCATGTAGTACCATGTAATTTCCCGTACTTCTTCCCTTGACCAAGCCGTGCTTTGTTTTACTACTTATTTTGTGTATACGTCAGGCTTGGTGCCTAGGCTGCCTGGTTCTGCCGTTTGTAGTATCAACAACCATTTCAAGTGTGTATGTTGCGCAATAAAAGCAGTGCTTTAAATTTTAAATGATAATTTTAATGAATTTAGTAAAGATAAACACAGACCATTTTGTAGTCATGCATAACATGTACGCGGTGAGCAGAGGGACTTAGGTTAGCTTGTGTGTGTGTGTGTGTGTGTGTGTGTGTGTGTGTGTGTGTGTGTGTGTGTGTGTGTGTGTGTGTGTGTGTGAGAGAGAGGGGGGAGAGAGAGAGGAGTCATCGAATTCCCTTACACATTTTAATTACATAACATCACATTTTTCTACGAATATCGTAATAGAATAGAAACGTAAATGAAAACTTGTTTCACAGTGGTATCTTTACGCCTGCGTGGCGTTGCATTCTCAATGTGTGGCTCTCCCCGGATAATATTCGAACTAATCAGTAAGTTTCAACAGCTGTACGAACTGAATTGTTTTTTCAATCTGTTTTGGTGTTGTTATCCCGCGGAAATAACTAGTCACGTTGGTTGCACTCAACACGATGGCGAAGTGGTGATTCAAAGAAACCTACATACACTCCCCAGGTTGGAACCCTGATAGCTTACTTGGAATCCCATCACCTTACTGAGAATTCGCACATTATTAAAAGTTTACGAACAGATAAATTCGACCACCAGTTAAAAATTGCCTTTAATATAGTTCACTGATTTCTCATAAATATGGATAACAGAGACGGGAAGGGATAGAGAGGCCGGTGCTTTTAAACTTCAAGTTTATTCCAGTGTCAGTAGAGTAGCCCAAGTTAATTTATTAAGAGTTTCAAATAGCTGTATGAATTGCAAAGATCTATAAATCCGAGTTCAGAAGTGGAGCTGTGATTGTAGTACTTTTTTATCGTCGTATATAATTTGAAAGATACGTGGAATTTAGCTATGATTATATTAGAAATCCTATGAAACGAGTTGGGTCGTTACATGAATATACTTAATGTCTGTCACGACAATAAATATCGTACAATTATTGAATTACTGTGAGAGTTTAAGGGCTAATTAAGGATACTAGGAATCACGTATTAATATTTTTTGGGGGGGGGGGGCCGGGGTTAACACTTGAATAGCGTAGGCCTATAGCTAACTACTCTCTTCATCACAAGCTAGCGCGAGACTTGTTTTTGGTATAAAGTTTGTTGGGGGTTTGTATAGCGTTCGTCTAACTGTTGCTTAAAGTGTGGGTTATGTATAGTGCTTCGGAAGCCCTGGATTTCTGAATGAATGCATATCCTCCTCAGCCGGTGTAATGACATATCCTGGCATTCATAACACCCCCAGTGTTCCCTCTAAGCTACGCGTATGCGCTGCCGCGCAGTAACTGAAATGCTGCCGCGCACATTGAATTTTGCCGCGCTGCTGGAATTTTTCAATTTTCATCGTAAATATTCTTTCTAAGCACATTACAAAAAAAAACTTTTGAAGTGCCGCACGGTCGTCACGTCGTGTAAAATTCTTCTGCTCGGAGCAGCAGCAGGGCCGCGCAGCTGTAAAAAAATTAGAGGGAACTTTGATCACCGCCGTTTGCACTCATTCCGTTGCTTTCGAGTTTATGTGTAGGCCGGCATCACAGAGACTTGCTGTGACCATAACCTGCCAAGATGTTATTCCACGAATTTAATGAGCTACAGGATTGTTCTGCACGTATCCTGCATTCCGCTTTCCGTGATAGTCACATGACGTTACTCTTGGCTCGTCAGGTGCGTGTATGAATAGAAGGTGAATTGCTGAAACAAATACCGTTGATTAAACAAAAACACTAATCACCAACAAATGCACACAGAGTTTTATCATCAATTGTAACATGCTCCTACACTTTTCGTTACACTAAGGTTGCACTATTAGTGTGAATTGCTGAAACAAATACCGTTGATTAAACAAAAACACTAATCACCAACAAATGCACAAAGAGAGTTTTATCATCAATTGTAACACGCTCCTACACTTTTCGTAACGATAACAAAAAAGTTTTCCCTGAAGATGACCCAGCAGGGTCGAAACGTGTAGGATCGTGTTACAATTGATGATAAAACTCTCTTTGTGCATTTGTTGGTGATTAGTGTTTTTGTGTAATATAGTGCACGGACATGGAACACATTAAACCGTTGATTAAAGCCTAGTATACTGCAGTTGTTCTTTGCGCGGCTGTACAAAATTATTTGGTCGTGGTTTTATACCTAACGCGTGTTTTAAAGTAAGAGATGTACTGCAAGGAATTGCAAGTGGGGGGGGGGAATCCATATATTGTCAGCAGAAGACTGCTCACACACACACACACACACACACACACACACACACACACACACACACACACACACACACACACACACACACACACACACAGGCACACAGAGGTGTTTTCCTTCTATTACTTTGTGATATTGGTTACTCGCCATTACATATCCCGGGAGTTTGGTGGCCGGCTGCAGACCGTTGGAGGCTCGGGATCGATCACAGTGTAATCGATTTCGGTTTGTGGGCGATAGATTTACACAGGGACATGGTTTTCGCTCCGTACTTTTGTTTTCCTTTGTCAGTTATCGTTCCAGCAGTGTTCCCTATTTATTCACCAGTTATTCGTGGAACGAACAATGGGCCCATTAACGGCCACAGTTCCACAGAGAGGTAGTGTCACCCCACCACAGGATGACAGAGAAATGAATATCTCTTTATGATGACCGCTTATTTTTTACGGCCAGTGAACTGTTGGTAACGTTATGATGTTCCTTCTTTCTTTCCTCTTTTCGCTCAAGTCCGTATTTAGCAACCGACGAGTTGGCTCGTGAGGGCGGTTATCATGCCCCCGGCTTGGAGGAAAATAAAATGGAACGGCAGTCTTTTACTCGTACACAGCACCTGCTACCGTAGACCTGATCTCGTTTGTCCTTACGGCTTTATTCTTCCGATGATGACGCAGCGGAAATTCTGATTATTTTTCTTTCTGAACACCGTAAGGAAACGGGCGAAATACAATTCCAATTTTGAGTCTGCTGTTAACTTATGTCTTACGCGATTTCGTATCCTCACAGCTTATAAAAATGTGTGTTACTTTTATATTTGAATGGGAACATCAGGCAGAGATACTTGGTATTTCATAGTCTCCTGTAATCTCAAGCAAAGCGTAGATTATACGTTCATTTTTGTGGTTTATAATTATGGAATTACATTCTCGTATTACTTCTTTCTTGTTAAGTATAAACATTACTTCTATAAACTTGTTGTGACGTAATACCAGTCTGTTTCCTGTGCTTAGGATGAAATATTAAAATGTATTCCCAATAAAATATACTAATTTTTTATGTTATACCCCTCAAGACCTTAGATGGAAGCACGTGCCGATAAAACATATTATCAACTGTACGTTGGCAGGCGTATTAAAACAGGAGTAGGGGAAAATCCAGCAGTCCTGGACTTCTATATTTCACCAAATTGTGATTTTGTCATTACGGAAAACTTGTATGTATTCACGCAGATGTAAAACCATCTGATTCAGGAACAATATTAATGTAAGTATGTTAAGAGGACAAAACTGTAATATGACGTGCTTCGATGTTTTGGGTCTCGGCCGGCCTGGGACGTAACAGGATGGTTTCTTCTAAACATAACACAACCCATTTACAGAAATCACAAACTTGGCTACCAGCAAGTCCTCCAAGTTCAGCACGGTTTTCATATGCTGATCGGAGACACTGAATTCCTCTGTTCTCCACCAGTGATGTACACGTTATTCCTTTTCCTCATTCGCGGTTTTATTTTCCAACTGAAGTTTCTCAGTTCCTTTTCTTTGTTAGCTGACTCATTGTTCGTTTGCTTTTTTGGCTGTATTGTACTTGACTGGCTTGTTCCTTCTCCAGCATATTCTTGAAAGTACTTTCAGGTATTTCATTTTTATTTCTGCCTCTTTATCTTGAGCTAATCCATTGTCCTCTGTCTTCAAGAGTTGTATTTATGTTCTTCTGTTCTGCTGTCGTGTCATGACCACTACTTGTTGACGAGGTATGAATGCCGTTCACTTAATTTTTGAATCTTTGTCACATGAAGCCTGAGGGATATCAGCCACTTGAGAAAGCAGGATGTCGAAATTCTTACAAATATTTCTCATCAACGGGTGTATTTCTGGAAAAGGAACCTGTTTCATGCTAAATCCATAATGAGTGCATTATGCGTGATCTAAGTAACGCAGATGCGTAACTGCGTGCAGCAGAGTACTTCTTGGGAAGGTGACGTGTCCTCAGCTAGTGAAGAAATTCCCCGCGTTTACAAGAACGTCCTGCCTCCCCCTAAACTGAGCCAGATCAATCCAGCCCATGCTTCCATCACACTTTTTGAATATATTTTTTAATATTGTCTTCTACTTCCGGGTCTTTCAAGTGGACTCTTTCTACCGGGTTTCCCCACCGAAACCGTGTATGCGCCTCTACCCTATACAGCTTACATGCCCCGCCCATCTCATTCTTCTCGATTTGATCACCCGAATAATATTTGGTGACGAGTACAGATCATGCAGCTTGTGGTTATGCAGTCTTCTCCACTCTCCATTTGCCTTGTTCGTCTTAGGCCCAAATATTATCCTCAGCACTCCATTCTCGCACACCCTCAGACTATTTTTATCCCTCTGTGTAAGTGACCATGTTTCACACCCATAAAAACAACAGGCAAAATTATATTTCTGTAAGAAAGGAAGGTGAAATGTCGCACTGTCATTTTGGTCTGCGGCAAGTAGATTACCCTTTCCAATGTTGTGTTGGGAATCTACGTTAATTACCTGTTTATAATCAACCCTTTGTTAATTAATTCTTCTTCCTGATCAGCTTCAGGTTTTTGCTTAAACTCTGGCATCTGCAACTGAAGGCCTCAGGCTGCGTTGTCATTGTGATTGGTATTTATGCCCTGTGACTTTCATTTTTACATGACTGCGTCTCTTTCATTTGTCTGTCTCTTTGTTCGCTTTTATTTCATGGAGTTCCTTACGCACGTGTTACAGTTCCTTACTTTCTTACAAATTTGGCGCTTCCCCACCCTCACTTGCGTTCTCGTCCTTCCTTTTATCACTCTTCTCCTGCCTCTGAACCATTCACATAACACGGTAAAAGTCCCTTTGTTTCCCCCGCATACATTTCACTATCCCTGTACATGTTACTGTATTGATTTCCGATACGTAATAACGTACATGTTCGTTGACATCTCTTGCTGATATGAGCGGCTAGGTAGCTCAGTGACCGTAAAGTAGGGCGACATGTTTGTGTAAACTGTATTGTTACTGTTCGAAATTAGTGTCCGCACAAAAGTGTTGTTGAGGATTCACTTCTTGTGGGAAGTTAACGCCTGTCGCCAGCTGACTAGTTTCGACGTTTCGAGGGTTGTAGTGTCTGGTATGTTCAGGATATTCTTGTAGTGACTGGCCCTGTGGACAAATAGAATACTATCCTTCAAGAAGTCGGTAAGTATTTACGAGTTCACATGGTGTAACGTCGTAGGAGACTTATGTCTCCAGCAAAACCACTGTGAATTCCAGATTTATGTCCCCGAAAGTATTTTATTTTGACGGAAATTATGAACGACATATTGCCTAGATAGTCCACGTACTATTCACTGCTGTATTCTGCTACCCAAGGAAGTGCACCGTCTAAGCAGGACAGAAATTTTGTGTTTTCTTTTTGTGGGTACGATATCGGATATATGATTCAGAATTGCACTGTGGACAGTAATTGGCTTTCCGATGCGGAGCACGAAGTGAGGATTCAACATACTTGAAATCCAATTTATTTCCTAGGGTTTCTGGTATATTTTGTATGTAAAATCATACTGATGGTCTTATTAAACGGTTTTCGTTGTAGCTAATAACTGACGACTTGCACACTCTACTGAAATTTTACGTTTTCGCCAGTTATTATTTGACCCTCAAGTGCAGGATTGTAGTGTATGTTGTTACTGAACTGGCAGTGGAATAACCTTGCTTAACGCGACCAGAAGGTTTGTTACCACGTCACTGGACCGTATTCTGGACCAGTTGAAACGTGATTACTTCGTACAGTATTTTCTGTTTAAGACAAGCGTTAGTGTCGCTTATTAATGGAGAACTGAAACATCTGAGGAAGCAAAATGTGTTACATTCAGCATTTTCAGGGTGGCGCTGGCCAAAACTAGAAAAACTTCCATGAAAGTAGCTGATCTGCTGAAGTAGGTTCAGTAGTTTGCCCGTTAGTATATGAAGCATGATTACAAATTACTGGATCTTGATTTTTTGGTTTTTAAAGGTCAGTTTTGAGCAAATGAATTCGGGATATAAATACTTTAAGTTAAACGGCGTCTCAATAAGTATTTATACTCAACAATTTCAAGTTAAGTCGCCCGTTTGTAAATATACAAACTTCCTGAACAGAAGAAACGTTCCTACACTGTAGATGAAGATTACCTGCACGTGTGAAAAATAAAATGCCTTGCCTTCAGTGCATTTCTTTGTTCAGTGCGGAAGACTTGTGTGAATGTCCACAGGGAATATGAGTGTGAGGAAGGGGTGTTAAGTTGAACGGGTTCTTTGCTCGGTCGCTTTCCGCCACAGGTCTCGCAGGAAATGATGGTGGCTTTTATCGACAGCCCCGTCGACCCACCGCCGATGCAGGCCAAGACCAATAAAATTCAGGTTCAGGTTACGATGTACACTGAATGGAGAACCCTCTGCTCTGTAAAGTCTCTTCGATTTGTTCATACAAGTTGTTGGTTCAGATGTAAATGTATCAGCTGCAAACTTTCCCTGTCGATCGTATTTTACTGACGATATTTCTCTCCCATATTCTGGAGAAAATGTGTCTAACGTACACATAAGCCTTCATAGCGTATGTTTTGTCATTTCAGCGTTGTGTGTGTAGGCGTGTAAGCTTATACATAGCGATGGCGTAGCGACAGAATTGTGTTCTGAGATGAAGCACGTTTATATCGACAGCAGATAACATCTTTCTAAATTATTGTTCATGCATATAATGTCTGTTTGACATTGTATAGTTACTTACATATTTGTTTCATTCCTATACAGTCAGTTGTAAACTGAAATTTATGGAAGGGTAATTGATTCTTAACCTTTTTAAACCCAACGGTAACTTTACGTACCACCAGATGTAATATTCAAAAATTCTACATGGTGCTCACATTGCGTTACGTGTTTTGTATGGAATTCAGAACAAAAGTAGCCGGTATAGCGAGTCGCTACGGGCTGGACTGTTCTGGGTTCGAATCCTGGTAGGGGCGAGATTTTCCGCACCCGTTCAGACCGGCCCTGGGGCCCACCCAGCCCCCTGTGCAATGGATACCAGGTCTGTTTCTCGGAGATGAAGTGGCCGGGGCCTGGCGTTGATCACCCACCCTCATCTAGTACCGAAGTTAAAGAAAGAGTAGAGCTACACCTCTATTCCGCTTTGAGCCTTCATGGCCGGTTCTAGACTGAACTTTGCCTTTTACGTTTACTCAGAACAAACAGCAACTTTTACTTCATATAACGTTACGTAACTGGTTTTTTATAACCGAGGTGGAGAGTGTTTACTGTGCGGTACGCACTGAATAATTATTTAAAACAGATTACTTTGCGTCTTTAAAGGGTTAATTCCACTCTTCTCATTGTATGTACAGGACATCCCGCCCTTCTGATGAAATAAATAGTTCTACGAAAACTGTAGCACTTTGTCCGTACCGACATTTTGACCTTTGTGGTTATGACGCAAATATATGTGCCAACATATGATAATTGTTCCTGGAGAATAAAAATCAATCAATAAATTTATAATAAGTTGTGAGATATTGTAACTGTGATTAAGGTACGTATATTGGAATGACCTTACAAAGAAGAAGCAGGCTGCTATAAAATTCAGTAGGCTTGTATGATTGATAAATGACAGCAGGGGAAATGAAATATGTTCAACAATTGTAAAAATGCTGTTCTAGAACGTGAAAAAATTCGACTCGTGTTTATCAGTTAACGTTGTTTTCGCAGATTTAATGTTCTGCCTGTGAAGTTCCCAGTGCTCGTTTTCTTTCCGTATGTGCAAGTCTTAACTATTTTGTGTACTTTCCAAAACCTTTCATTAAGGACGCCACTTTGAAACTTCTGATGCTGTCAGTTCTGTAAATAATAGTATCCTTTAAAACAGATCTCTTGGAGCACAATGTTTACAGTGGTTTGAAGTTCTTTGTGGTACGCAGTTTGAGTCAATTCAAAGCGCTTTTGGAAGTAAAATGCTGTGTTCATTCCGCAAGTGTCTACGCCTAAGCCAAGACTGTGATTTTGCTTTGGAGTATAAGAACAAAAGTCTTTTACATTAAACTGACTTCAGATGTGTCAAGTTTTCACTCGCGTCCGCGAAATTGCGAAAAGTGACTGTTAGCTTCGCCAGTCTGTCCGTCCGTCCCCCCACCCCTCTGTCTGTCTGTCTGTCTCGCTCGCTCGGTGTGTCCGCATAGAAGAACTCGGCTCCCGCTGGACGCATTTTCATGAAATTTGATATTTGAGGATCGTTCGAAACTCTGTCGATAAAATTGAAGCTTCATTAAAATGTGACAAAAATAACGGGTGTTTTACTTCAAGACTTATGTGCATTTATGATAATATCTCGCTGAATTCTTTTTAGAACGGGAAATGTGTCAGGCAAAAGTTGTAGAGAATATTAGACAATTGATATTCGGTAAGTTTTTCCCAAATTTCTTACCGTTTTTTAGATAATGTGGAAAAATGTGGTAGAACCAGACAGGCCACAGATGACAGTCTGTTGCGGCTCAGAAAAGATGCATGGATACAGATACACACTCATATTTAAGACTTATTGCTTTTCCACGGCAACAATGGTTACGCGAACGCTCCTCATTGTTACGTTATACGTATATTGCCTGTCTTGTCTGTCCTGTCCGTTGTTAACTTTCATGTTGTAATTCTAAACAATCAATGTATAGAATTTAGAGCTATGAAACTGCAGCGTGTGTTGCTGCATGGGCTGCCGGTGTTAACTCTCAGAATGTGTTTCATTCAGCCCTTTGAAAACGAAAATTAATGGACGTTATGTGTAAATATTCAGTTCGTACATCACAGAGAACACAAATATGTTTCCATTTGAAATACAGGTTGTTGAGTGTTGCACAGGGAAATAATCGCTTTTCTTGCAAGAATCATACCAAACATATAAGAACACCGTGTGAATAAATTGCGGAGTTTATAGTGTTGA
This sequence comes from Coptotermes formosanus, assembly GCA_013340265.1. Classification (NCBI taxonomy): domain Eukaryota; kingdom Metazoa; phylum Arthropoda; class Insecta; order Blattodea; family Rhinotermitidae; genus Coptotermes; species Coptotermes formosanus. The sequence goes on along the minus strand of BLKM01009790.1, from coordinate 188,361 downwards.
TCTTGGTGGTACGTTTGCTAACCACCATGCTTCGAAGTTTTAAGACCGTATTTTACTGAAACGGGTCCGATAAAGGCCCAGTTTGACCATTTCTTTATTAAAATGATAGAGAGAGCAGAGAAAAGCGACGGTTACATTCAAAACCTTAACAGTAAAAACCACTGGAGAAAGTTAGGAGCTGAGGTAAGATAATATCGAAGAGCAGTTTAAAAGTGTTGAAGATATGGAGTGGATAGTTTTGGATCAGGTTAGGAACCAGAAGGGGCTGTTGAGAAAGCAAAAGAGACTCTGCAGAGTACAGAAGTGCTGGAGAATATCTCGGCCAGTTGACCGACTGTTAGGTTCTCGAGAAGCAATGTGTTTCATGGAGTTATTTATATTGAAGATGAATTGGAAGTGTTATGAGACAGTAGTAAACACTTAACTGAAACTTTTTGGAACGGTTAAGTTGTAGCTTATAACGAAGTACAATAACACGGTGCATTATTGCCCGTTTTGACGGTTGTTCCTTCCCAGGCGTCTGCGTGTTTCGTAGTTGTACATGAATCTTTCGTGTTAGAGGTGGTGGAAACATTTTCTATTGAGCGAAACCCGTCAACACGGTGTAACATCCCAGTTATCGGTGTTTCGCAGGGTCGTAGGGCCTGCACTTTCAGGGAGGAGAAGTTCAAGAAGATTGCCTGAACCTGAACGCACCACGATCCTTCGACACGTCAACAGAGCATAACATCCTCAAAACGTTAACTTCAGCAACGTCGCACTGAGGACATGAAGCAGCGCAAGGGAAGGACATTTTTCTCTCCTCTGCATGGATTAGCCTGACCTCCTGTCATCTCAATGCCCATTTCCGTTGCAACTAAGTAGGAACTTCTAGAGTCTGTTGTCTGTTACGTTGAATTATATATTTCAATATAAATTTATATTCAGTTTGCAGAGTAGTTCAGTAACGTCCATGCGTTTCGTTTTCAAATGTATCTACACTGCCACCATCTGTTGGCACTAGGGCTGTGGAGTCGGTACACAAAAGCTCCGACACAGACTCCTTCATAAAAGCTCAATATATATAATAACGGTAAACCTATAAAACGTTTCATCGCCACCACGTAAACTATCAGGCTACTTTTTAGACTTATAACCTATATTTAAGTATAAGTCTAATGGTTACTGTAGCTATCAGGGCTCTGGATTTGGAGTATCTAGATGAGATTTTAGATTGATGTCGGAGTCGGAGTCGGTACATTTTTACCGACTCCGACTCCACCTAAAATTCCTTCCGACTCCGACTCCACAGCCCTGGTTGGCACTTACAAATAACATCATTCTCGCTGCTTGTATTTTACTAAAGTCCTAGTACTTTTTCACCCAAAATTCATTTCCATGTAAAGGCGTGGGAAGTGCTGTCTGTTTATGAATTTTCAAAGCGGTTTCTCTGTTGCAGTTTTAATGCTCTGTTCGTGATGTATCAGTGGAAGCTTTTACTTACATCGGAGCTTCGTAGTTTATACGCTACCCGAATATAACACATGAAACTTGTGTAATCGTTTATAAAAGAACCCAGTGGATTGGATCCTTTAAAAACCGCGACTTGTTTTTGTAGATGCAACTTCCGTATTAAAGTTTCTCCAACATCTTTGGGTTGAAAAGGCATGTTTGTATGCCTTCCGCCGGTTTCTGAGCGTTACGTCACTCTTCGTCGAAATGTAAAGGATATTAGTTCTCCTGCTGCTTAATGCACCCCACTGACACGAGTAAATGTTTGCATACGTATTTCTCAGAGGGACCGCAAGACGCTGACGTTAAAATCATCCCCACCCCCCCCCCCCCCCCAGGCTGTGGCAGTTGCTCAGCGTATGCTTGTTAGTTTAATAAGAAAGGCGTTGATAGAAGAATAGGACACACTTTTAGGTGTAGCAGTGGCCGGTTTTAACATGTTCAGGTTTGAAAATTGTGAATTTTAAATGCATATGTACAGATAGCAGTTGAGCAATTTTTATCTCAGTGACATGAAGAGTGTGTGTGTGTGTGTGTGTGTGTGTGTGTGTGTGTATGTGTGTGTGTGCGTGCTGCATTAATCACATCCTTCAGAAATATAACAAGGTAAGAAGTATGCAGAGTTTCATATATAATGCTGACCTGTATAACTATGTCAAAATGGGCCAACAATTCAACTAAAGAGGTACATTTCTGATCACTCTGTCGAGAAGAAATACCTTAAAATTTGTGACCCTTTATATTTTGATATTATTTTGGAGCGGATGTGCACCTCAGTTAATGCATGGGCTTCAGGAATTGAAATCTTCGGGAGAAACATTTTCTTTTATATTGTGTATAGAAGAATTGCTGGTAAGGCATTTCATTACTTTGCATTACGTTCTCAAACGTGATTGACGTTAATTCGTTAGTTATTTTGTAATTTACACTGCACTGCCTAAGGAAATATCACTTACGTTATTCTTGATATTTTAAGCAGCGGATGAAATAAGAAGGGTGCGACGGTCGGGCAGACCACTCCATTAACCCTTCAAAAACGAAGCGTATCTGTTTTATATAAGGACTCAGTGCGTACCGCGCTGGAAACACTCGGTTATACAAAACCCATCTGCTAATGTTTTATAAGGCAAAAGGCGCTGTTTGTTCTGAGATCCGTACAAAACACATAAACGCACCGTGAGCACTACCTAGAATTTTTGAATGTTACTCCTGATGGTACATAAAGTTACCGCTAGGCTTGAAAAGGTTAATCCTATGGAGCATGGTCCTTTTGAGATACTGCTAGTTCCTCGGCTTCTCAAAAAGTCCCATTCTATGGAACTTGGAATTTCATTGTCATATTTACAAAAGCCAGACTTTTGTTGCTGTCCGGAGCCAGATGATTCCAATCCATGTCCTCATATCCTTTAAGATCCATTTCTGTATTATCATCCCATTTACGGCTGGGTCTTCCAAGTGTTCTCTTTCGTTCAGGGTTACCCACCAAACGCTCTGTGCATCTCTCATATTCTCTATACATGTCATACGACGTACCATCCTCGTTAGTACTGATTTTATTACCGTAGTATATAATACCGCGTTGTTATCTAGTTTGAAACAAAATATTAAAAAATTTCTGATTAGTCCTATTTACATCATAGTGCTAGTTCTATTTCATTTATAAAGCAGTGCACTTTTTTCGTACGCTTACTGTACCACACTTTGTACGTTCCGCAATGTAAACAAGATGCAGTCACTGTTGATGTAGCACAGAAGACCATCTCGCGGTAACAAATTACATTCCCACCGTCGACAGGCTGGTGCTTTGAGCTTTGAAACCGGGTACCAAGTTGAACATCACTCCATCGCACAGTGACACGTGCAGTGTCCGGCTACATGCTTATTGCTAAGTGTTTAAATCTCCAGCAAAATTATCTTCTGGGCGGTTCGTAATGCTACCAAGGTCCATTCTGAAAATAGCAATAGCGAACCTTTGTTTTATGATGCTTACTAAAGTCAAAAGTAGGGCTGTAGAAGTATTGCTTGGAAAATACGTAGTTCATTATACTAGTAAGACGTGCAGGATTACACCACTTAAGCGTGTAAAGAGGTTTTTGATTACATCACTTTGACGTAAGATAGCTAAATATTTTCGTAGTTGCGTATGTATTGTGATACAGTTCTCGCTAGGTTACTCGACAGTCATCTTAAATGTAAAAATAGAAGACCTGAACGTAATGTGGCCTTCTGTTTTGTTTCTACAACAGTGAGACTGAAAAATTGGGTTGCTTTACAGGGCTGCATGAACGGCAGGTGTTAGAAGTTTGCACCATCGAATGAGAGGATAATGTGACCATGAATGCCAGTGATGTGAAAGAGGTTGTGTTTAGGCTATTTCAAGGAACAATTTTGGGATTAGCACGAGGGAAACGGTGGTGAGTCTCAGAGTACGCTGTAATTTAACGGTGCGGGAACTATCTCATAAATGGCTGGCTGCATCATCTTACATCTATGCTAACTTAGTAAGAACACAAAAGAATTTCGAAAGACCTAGTCACAGATGTGTCGCGTTGGACACATTAAATTATTCTTACGTTACTCGACGAAACGTCTTCAACTGAAGGGCCACATACGGTGAGTTGAATAAAATGGCTAACTTGATAGGTGACCAAGGACCACGAAGAAGGCATCTGGCTATTAACTGTAATATATACGCCTTAAGACACTGAGGGAAGTTTTAAAATAGCTCATAATTCACCCCGAAATGCGAGCAAAGTGTATTCCGAATTCGAGTCTCAGAACAATGCCTGTTTCCTTAACTGCCTAATTTGTGAACTTGATGAATTCGAGCTGGAATATCTGGGCAACATGCGTGAATAAATCCGTACATATTTTGAGCTTCGATGCTTACGTGCGTGTAATGATATAATATCAGTATTTCGTACAAGATTTAGACAGTGTCTGCTATTATGCTGGAAACACAGTGTTTTTTGATCAGGCTTCTTACAGTCTAATTCAGTAGACGGTAGATCTGGTTTGACAATATTCGTGTATGAAATATTTACATAACTTACATCACGTCATTTGTTTTCACATTGTGAATGTATACGCATCAGCTGTTTCCATGGTGTTTTATACCGGCGCAACGTATCGTGTTACAAATGGTGGAGCTCCTCCGCCGTATGGAGCGTTATGGTTAACGTGATGTAGAAAGTGTTCACGCTGTTGCTTCGTCTATTGTAATATTGTCTCAAGCAGAGCGTTAGATGTGTTCAGAAGAGTTGGGTGGTAGCTGTGTTAATAGCACTTATCTCTACGTTCGCTTTTGGAATGGGAAGGCGTCTGTATCAAAATAGCTTTTATTTCTCCATGGCTAACTCCATGGAGCAAAGCCGTTCCTGAGGCGCTAGTAGTGTCGCAGCTAGTTTAAAAAATGCAGGCATTCTATAGAACCCGAAGGTTCATTACCGTGTTCACGATAGCCCTCCACGTGTCCTTATCCAGAGCCAGATTCAGTTCACATTCCACACTTTTTTAAGACCCATTTTAGTATTTTCTTCCCATCTACACCTGGTCTAACAAGTGGCCGCTTTAGACTTCTCCATGATGCATGTAATTAACAGAGAAATAAATTAGGAAACTGCTTTTTACTATTTACTTGATGTTATCTCAACTATCAGGGTGCTCCGTAAAACTTTAAGATTAATTTTGCACGGTTTTTGTATTTTTTTTATATATTATCAGTGTCTCAGCACTTCCTAAGAGTCAGCACGTCGGAAACAGATTCAATTTATGATAACGTTAAAATTTTTAAAGCGTATTGTAGTGCAATGCAGTAGAAACTACATAGTTTTTCACCTCACCTGGTGCTCAATACCGACGCTAAAGACGATATAGGCTAACCCTCCCTCTTTGTTAGAAAAGGGTTTCGATAGAAGTTGTTTCACAGTAGCGTTTTAAGGGAGTATTACTCGTGAAAAGATTAAGCGACAGGAGGATGGAGAAGATAACCAGCCGAAGAATTTGGTAGTGTTTGCTTTATGCCGAGCATGGTTTGATTAAATAGACACATAGGACGTTGAAAATGCGAAAATGGAGTCCACTCCGCTTGGGATACATGGTTGCAGACGAAGTGATGATATGAAAATGGATCTGTGAAAAATACTGTGTGAATAGACTCTGCGGACTCACTGAATTCACTCAGATATGGTCATTTCTGCTGGAATTCTGGAACACGATAAAAATACAGTTTTTTTGGACGAAGGAAGTTTCTAAACAAGTGCATAAACACACATCATTCAGTGAAGACTATCTGTCACTTTGTTCATCTTCATCAGCATAAACGAAGAAGTTTGCCATTTAATAACAGGGGTTTTCTTACACAGACTTCGTACCTTTCCCTGCTCTTATATCATTGCTTGAGAACTTATTTATTATAAATTCATATATCTCGACATGTTGTTCTAAAGTTTCTACTCAGGTCGCAGTAATGCCTTCAGTTTCTCTCGGTGAGCTCGGGCTCTGATGGGTCAGGCGCTCTTTCCTTTAAGTCGGGTTCACAAAATTTCTCTTCGCGCCTAAGTTGTCTACAAAATTCCCTGCACATCCAAGTATCCCTTATTTCGCTTTTATGATCGTGTGACTAGAGACATATAATATATACGTAACTTGGGACCTGGCTTGGTTGACTGTGGCTAAGCGTATTTTTATATGCCCCCACCAGAGTAGAAGAATACTTTTATTCCAAAAACGTATTCTTAGCTATATTTCAGAGTAAAACTGAAGTCATTTTGTGGGGATTTTTTTCCAGTTTTTCGGACGTATGTAAAATACGTGTACTTATATTTTGTATGTTGTGTGAATTTAATTTCGAAAAGTTCCACTTTCTCAAAACTTGAGCAAACAAACCCTTGTGATGTAGGATGTATGTAATATTGAGATTTGTAACATTTTAAGTAAAATCTTCCGACATTGTGTGTATTTAATCAAGTACATTAGGAAATACACCTTCTCGTAGCAAAATCGTTAATTAATGGTTTTTGTGAATTGACGTGGTCTGTCTCCTTCCCACTTATAATGAGAATGTCGATGGTGTGTATAATATTCTGTACCCGAACACATAATATGAAATTTTCTGTGACTAATTTCCGTCTGCTCTAACTACGTAACAAAACACTTTTCAGAACTTATCCTATAGGCTGTTTAATCACAGCACTATTACATGAATTAAGCTGTAGCCTTTGTTAAAGTTATTTGGCTCCGTTCAACGTGGCGTAGCTTGTAGGGGCTGTTAAAACTTTTATAACAAAAGGTAATACCCTTTTTAATTTATCTTTCAGTGGTTTCTGTCACAATTAACAACACATACAAACTGCGTTTACTGCTTTAAAACATAGCCGCCTGCCCCTACTGTGTTCAATCGTAATATTTATTCTTTATCACGTTTTCCGTCCGTTTATTGGACAGAGTAACACCATTACACACACTGAACAATTCGGTGTAGCCGTAACACTCTCTTCAGGAGATGCCGGCTTTGAATCCTGGCAGGTCGTCGAATAGCCTGTTGTTTTCAGTTTATTCACGCAGTTAATACTTCCGTGGGTACGGGGGTTCTCTCCTGGTGGGTAAAGCGCCCGGAGCTTGACGTTGACCACTCACCTCAGAAGGCTTGAGACTGGGTGGAACTATATTGCTACTTCCCCTCTGTGCCTGCCTGGCATGTATAGGACACCTTTACCTTGAGCAGACAAATAATAAGGTAGTACCTGGGTCAGGTCACCACCGCTTGCTTCTGATCCCTTTGAAATCATCATTCATGAACCAGCCTGTCATTCCGCAGTACATAGTCCCAGTAAGTGAAAGCGTCATAAAACAAACAAAAGGGAAGAACTCGCATGCGTCTGTCAAGAATTAGACGACTGAGAGAAAATTAAATTTGTAGGTGCTGAACAGTTTTAATCTGTTTTATTAAATCAGAGGCGCAGAAGCTGTGGCCTCTGAAGGGAATCAGAACAAGAACCATCACAAACGCGTCTTTCTTGAGACATTACTAGTGCCTTAGCTGGAAGTAAATTCCCTGCTTTCTGTAAAGCCTATACAAAATACATAAGTGTAGTCTTTTTACAGGACGGAGAATGTCTGAGGAATAAACATGGTAGTACATACAATAACCGCAATGTTTTGAAGTGTTGGGTATATTTTAGAGCCATCTATCCATGCGGATGTTGTTGTGGCCGACGTGATAGTTGGACAGGGTTTTCTCTCATGAATTCGGTATTACCCTGTGAGATTATTTTGCTAATCTCCCACACTTAATCACTCATCTGTCACCAGCACTCTCTACTCGTAATCTTAGCACTTGACAGTATCGCCAAGTAACGCGCTGAAATCAGAGCTGTGAAGTAGGATTATAATAGAGAGTCTGTTCGGTCTTCATAAGTCCTTGACTCTCATGTGATTCTCCTTCAGCTGTTCACGAGGTTATGTCAAGCAATTTGCTTAACCTTTTAAAGCCTAGCGGTAACTTTACGTACCACCAGGTTTAACATTAAAAATTTCTATATAGTGTTCACATTGCGTTTATGTGTTTTGGACGGATCTCAGAACAAACAGCAACTTTTGCCTTATAAAACATTAAGAGATTGGTTTTTATAACCCAAGTGGAGAGTTTTTACAGCGCGGTACGCACTGAGTCCTTATATAAAACAGACACGCTTCGTCTTTAAAGGGTTAACCTGCTACAGGCTCACGTTATCTAAATTTTATATTAAAAGTCAGTTCCCACCCTCAGACGTCAACAGCCCGTGCCCGTCATAAGACGTAGTCTGTTACTGTTGTGGATATCGGTCTTCTGGGATCTGACGCTGCGTCGCTGGGTGTTTGCCGACGTTTCGAGGCAACGTACCGCCTTAATCTTAAGTGGCTGAAGGGTCATGGGCCTTGAAAACTTCAAATATCGCAGGTCGGTTGATATTTAGGGAAGTGTTTTGGGTTAACTAAGACTCAAACGTAACAAACAAAGAAATACGCGGACTGTGTGGGCAAAACGTAGACTTTCTTCGTGTTACATACAGCATGTGGCACTCTAGTATCCACTGGGCTTAGAATGTTAATGGGAGCTCTATCTCAGTGCTTACACCAGGCTGTCATTACACCGTAACGTGTACTATGACATTACTACTGTCATGTCCTTATCACCCCTGCCGGCTGTCCGCCACTGTTTGTGTAATAATTTGCATGCAACTAGAAGCTGGTCTTCTCTAACCGCAACCTGAGAAGGCGCCGTGCCGTTCTGACAAGGGATGCATTAACCAACCTTCAGTTAAATGATGACCTGATGGAGGTGAAATAAGGAATTTTTTAAATGGGTGACCAAGGAACTCAACGAAGGACAGACAGTTGTATGAAACGTGGTTTTCACCGAATTAATAATTATCCGTAACTCTGTGAGAAAAGTAACCATACCTTCTGTAGTCCGTAGGGTTTCATGAATAAGACAATTAAATTGGCAGCTACAGACGGAGATGTCACTAACAACATGGTGGTGTTTATATAAATCGAGTAACTCGATGGATAGTGTGATAATGTTCTGTGTGTAGGCTGGAATGATACCTAAAGCTGAAGTTGCGGACAGCTTCCAAAATTGAATGGGGCTTAAGTTCTACATGAGGTATGAAAATTATAAAGAGCAACTGCAATCAGTTCCACACGTTAAACTCTGAGTACTCTCTCGATGGAGTGGTGTGTGTTCAGAAGAAAATAACTACTCGGCTGGTCAGAAATTTCTCTGCATTTGTAGAACCGGAAGTTCATTACCGTCATCACAACAGCCTCCAATTTACCCAGTCCATTGCCTGGTAAATACAGTTCACACATTTATTTATTGCTTATTTAGGTTACGTTGTAATAACATCCTGCCATCTACGCACAGGTCAAGCAAGTGGTTTCTTTCCCCTATGTTTTCTGGCTTACATATAAGTAATATTTTGTATAACATTTTAAATACACGTGATTACAACTGAAAATTTTTCATTTAAATCTCATTTGAAGTACGTAGTATTTTCTGTATGAATAAAACGCCCGTGTCTTGTGGGCTGTACCTTACGAAGGCCAACACGAACCGCCCATTTTCTGTGTTGTCCACTGAGATGAGGGACGAATAAGAATTGAGGGTTTGCTGTGTGCGGCATAGGGCAGCCATGACATAGTTTATGGGAAGATTTAAATATTCGCATTGGGGCGTGAAAATAATATCAAAAGATACTCACAACCGACCATATTTATAGGAGCTGAAGTCAGGTCTCTGCGGACGTGTGACAAGACCTCTTGCTGTCGCTCAGACGTGCCCTTTCATTGAACATTATTAGGAGACGAGGTAGGAGCTCCATGTCGGGACACGTGTGTGCGTGCGGGCGGCGGTCTTGCGACAGGTTTATCCTCTGTTACAGGAATGTAACAAATGCCCAAAGAATTCAGTGCTTCATAATGTCGAATTTAACCCTTTAAAGACGAAGCCTATCTGTTTTATATAAGGACTCAGTGCGTACCGCGCTGTAAACACTCTCCACTTCGGTTATAAAAACCAGTCTCTTAATGTCTTATAAGGCAAAAGTTGCTGTTTGTTCTGAGATCCATACAAAACACATAAACGCAATGTGGGCACCACGTAGAATTTTTTAATGTTAAACCTGGTGGTACGTAAAGTTACCGCTAGGCTTTAAAAGGTTAAACAGGCTAAAGGACACAATCTCTTAGACCCTCAGAAGATAAATGCAGGTAATTTCTCGAGTTGGCAGAAATCTCTGCAGGAAAACCAAAATTTGCTGTGTTTGCAGGAATATGCATGTTTAAAATCGAACGTATGATTGATAATTTATCCACTGGTTAGTGGTAAATTATATCATACAATACCGTAACAGTGTGCACAAATAGGACTAAGGCTGTAGACGAACATCTTTCCTGTGAATAATTCTGTAACTGTGCATAAAACAAAACACAAAGTAATTGTGCAATAATTTTTAGAAGTCAAAGTGATAACGTCATTTAGTTTCTTTAACATTAAACACGTGATACAAATTGTTTTTCATTGTTTTTGTATAGAGTGAGAGACATTATCGCCGTCGCGTAGCAGCGTATTGTCAGGAGTCTTTATTCATATCACAAAACGTCGTTGGATTTCTTTCAGCATCAGGGTATCCAATTCCAGAGAACAATACAATGCCTGAGCAGCAGGCTCGCGCCCCCCGGGTATTCAGTACGAAAACCAGTAACAACGAAATCATTTGGCGAGGGATCTTATTCATAGTCCTATATAACGGTATGCGTTCATTATTAGATGGCCTGCTATCACGCGTCAGGAAAGACCACTATCAATTGTTGGTATCCAACAAACAAAGCGATCCACTACATAACCATGCAGCATGACAGTGGCGATACAATGGGCTAGGAAGTAGGGTGGGGTATCTTCCGTGTTCAGGGGACCGGAGAATGGGGTAGAGAGCTGAGTACCTAGTCGCGTGATAGCGATGTATTAAAGCGTAAAGAAGCGGTACAACAAATTCATCACAGGAGTTATTTTATACGTTTACACACGTGACTGTTATTTGCTGTTAGTTCGGAGGACAAACTGGGGATTCTTGTTGTGATGGGTTGATGATAATTCGGGCTGTTAGTCAAAGTGGCTTGTCGACATAGTGTCAACAGCCTTCCGGTGATGTGTCAACAGTACCAGCCCCATGTTGTCATACAGAGCTCATCTTCCTGTTGTCAGAAGGTCTGGCAGCTGATATCGCCCTGATTAGTAACAACTCCATGACTCTGATTGTTGTATAAACAGTTCTGATTTTTGTAGCAACATTTCGAGACGGAAAGTGATTTGTACGCTACTGTGCTGGAAGTTATAATTCACTGTGCAACTGTCATTAGAGTAATGATGCTCGTATTAACCTTTTAAATCCTAGCGGTAACTTTACATAGACCAGGTTTAACATTAAAAAATTCTACGTGGTGCCCACATTGCGTTTATGTGTTTTGTACGGATCTCAGAACAAACAGGAACTTTCGCCGTATAAAACATTAAGAGACTTGTTTTTATAACCGAAGTGACGTGTTTACAGCGCGGTACGCACTGAGTCCTTATATAAAACAGATACGCTTCGTCTGTAAAAGGTTAATTGAGCTGTTGGTTACATCGCTCTTGTTATGCGTACCGAATGTTGTAAATATTCCGGTACGATTTATTAAACATTTATAGCCCGGTGGTGAATATATGCACCTCTTAAAGCAGTGCCGTCGAGAGGAGGGAGGGGGAAGCCGGTACAAATTACCGGGGCCCGGAGTTGCGCAAGGGGGCCAGGGGCCCGACTGTGTTGCATATGTTTTTGTCTTTCTCTGTAGTATCATTATCTTTAGATTGTACAAAATAACCTTTTCAGACTAAGCAGAAGTCACTCTGCAAGTGAGTCAGTCTTTCCGATGTACTGTAAGGATTTTTAGCCGGTTCCCCCTTGCTGGGGGCCCGAATCCCATCACGGCGGTCCTGACATTAAGAATATCTACATTCTTCCCCGCGCAGTGCATTTATGTTTCATGCGATTTTTACAATTTGTAATTGGCATAGAATGTGTTCTGTCTTAGCTATACGCCAGTCTGCAAAGTGTTAAACTGGTTGAAATTATGTGGCGGTTTCGTGTTGTTGCGTAATAACGCACAAAAATGTTGCGAGATTTGAGATTAACACAGCGGTGTTGATGAAGATTCGAGTCTTCTCTGATGTTAAGTCTTGCTAATGGAATAATGTTACCGACAGTTCAGATAGGCGTACCGCGTCTGGACCTTTAACCTGGAAGCAGCACGCTCTTCCGAAGCGCCTGTAACTTTAATGAGTTTCATCTCCGTGCATTAAATAACATAAAACAATAAAACACAAAAATCTGACTTCAGCCCTCCACGAACACACACACACACACACACACACACACACACACAACATGCTTGAATTAGAAAGTAGGATAATCAACTGTAGTAGGGTACGTTAACCATTTACCTTCATGATATCGATGTTTTAGTGTACAATTTGATGTCTCCCTGACGATGACCCAGAAGGGTCGAAACATGTAGGAGAGTGAGTGAACATAAATAGTGGACGTTAAAACATAGTGTGCATTTGGATGGTGTTTTATTGTTTTACGCTTGTAGCTATTTACCAGTCTGCACAGCGTCACATCCTCGTAGAGTTTCTTGTGATTTGTCATCGCAGATCGAGACTTTGTTTTCGTGCACTTTAAGGAGGGCGTTCGGGGTGTCTACAGCTGAGTAATCATTTAAGTTCTAAATCAACTTTGAGAAGCGTTTCTCACGACTGCGGCTAGCCGGCGAACGTGATCTGAAAGCAATAGGTAGAAGCATGTAACTCGATCTTCTAGAAGCTGATCTACTGGAAAATGTAGCCTGAAAGAGATCTGCGTTCTTCTGTGGTATAACACAGCGTCGAGTGGTAATCCTATACCGACGTTTCGGCACAACGTATCAGTCCCATCTTCAAGGGTAAAAAGCCGGCTTTCTGCTCTTCTTGGACTTCTTGACGCTTGAAGATGGGACCGATACGTTGTCCCGAAACGTCGGTATAGGATTACCACTCGACGCTGCGTTATACCGCAGAAGAGCGCAGATCTCATCAGCATTGCGGCGGAAGCCCGAAGTCACATGTAGCCCGAAAGTTTGCTGCGTCACAAGTTTGGTAGGTTCTTTGAATGCGCAAAAAAATTAATACTTAATAGATGACCGTGTTGTGTGGAGCATTTTGTTTGTCCTGTTGTGGTCTTTCGCTTTACAGATTTCTTGTCTTTCAGTTTCTGAGAATCCAGGGTTAAAATAAAATTCAAATTCTTTGTGGCTCTTCTTTCGAATGAGAATATCAGTTTGAAACAAGATTTACGGACGAGAAAAGACGGAACGAAATGCTCTTGACTCAAGAACTGAGATGCTCCACAACTTTGTATCATCCAGCTGGTTTATGTAGCTGTTACTGTATTTTATTTTTAGCATCATGGACAATAGACAGACACTTGCTAGGAAACAACGTTATATATCTCAGAGAAGGTTCGCTTTCAGATAAACCTTACGTAAGGCGTTGAGTCGTGTTTGAAAGCTGGCTTGTCGGTGCCTGGTAAGGTTACCTTGCCTGAACTTAGCCGCGATAGCGTCTTGTTTTGTATTCGGCAGGTGAAGGTGCAGTCAGAGTTGTTCCTGTGTTGATCATGAAGGCATATAGGGGAATACAGGTATAATTTGTAAGTAATTTTGTTCATAACCTTGTTAGATGTAGGAGAGTGAACAGCTTCAAGCTCCGGCCTCTCTGTCACCACGAAAAGAGCTCCTGGTACTAATTGGGCAAGAGGCTGAACGCTTTCTAGAAGAGCAAAATCTCTTGCCCTTACTTGAAATCGAACTTCGATTCCTCGGTTCTTTTGAACGTTATTTGCAGGTAAATTTCAGATAGGCCTATTTAGTTTGTAGTAAACCATTTCGTTGTCCCGCCCCTTCCTGTGTTTGAAAACGCATTATTAATCATTAAAATATCAATATTTTGGAGGCTGTATACATAAACTTAGCCGTTTACGCAGAGTCATTACGAGAGCGAATACAACTATTAAAGGAAAATGAATTGCAAGTCGTTAAAAAACAAGTGCAAGTTACTTCTTCTCACCTTTCATTGATTAGGCCATTTGATCTGTTGCCTGCACCTACACAGATTAACACGCTCGAGAAGCATCTGTATCCATTCCCCTGCTTGGCCTCGAACCCGCTGATTTACTGTTTCTGCATCCCAAAACCACCCTGTCAGTGTGCTGCGTAAAGGTGATTTGCCCCTAAAGAAATACGCGTAATAACCGAGATTTATCAAGACCATTTCGGGAATTTACGCTTTTGAAATCTTTTCAAAAATGTGTGGGGAGAATTGTCTTAATCAATACAAATTTTTATACGTTCTGTCAGTTAAACGAGATTGAAGTGTTTTTGATTACTTTATGCTTTGTTTTAAGACGCTCTCTCTGAGGCTTTCCAATGGTAGGGTGATCCATTAATTGAAAAGATTTTAGTGGAATCGGTTGTGGTCAAAGCCTTAATTTGGGTGGAGGAATTTGTAATAACCGGTATCTTGGGTAAGACTCGAACCAGTTACCTCCCAAATAATTAAAATGCGGAACGTTACGTTATTAGCACACTCATCTGTTCTGTAGTATCACTGATGGTTATAACTTACGGGAAGTTAACATGTGCAAATTCGCAGGACTTGTATTTGTGATGCACGTGTAAGCAGAGGTCTTTGTTCTTCTAAAGACCGTTGAACCAGAAGCGCTGTCCTGCAAGCTAAGTACGTATTTTAGGAGTAGTAAAAAATTCAAGTTTTATTATATTCAATAAAACAACATGACACGCATGCGATTTTAGCTTTTCTGATGCAATGGTAGTCATTTGCAATACTCCGTTATAAATGCAACTTAACTGAATTCTGATCTAGGTCGTTAAATGAATGTTTAGTTGCTTGGAAACAGATGTTTTAAATCTCGTGGCATGAATTTGAGTGTATGACCAGTGATGATTCAAACATTATGTCATCCAGCACCGTTTATTATGGTAAAATTTATGTATGTATATGTATCGCCATATTTATTGTAAATTGTACTATATATATATGTATATATACAGAGCAACTTTATAACACAAATTGTAATAACTGTGGGTGGTTTTAAATTATGCAGTAATGAAATTCATATAGAGCAATCGTGAATATTGCAATACCGCGGGCAGCGTGTGCCAGAATTACACTGCAGTTTCTCAAACGGACCATCGGGTGGTTTTTATTTTGGCAGCAGACCCTGTGTTTCTAACAACTGCACGGCCTACACGTGTGACTTTTCATTATCTCATTTTACAGTCCGCTTAGCACAACGGTTGACGTCACAGTGTCCGTGACACTGTGTTAAACAAACTAACGCTGAACAATAAATACCAATAGGAGTTGCTTTCTGCGTTCTAAAGCCTCGTGGTAACTATATATGCGTAGTCATAACTTGGGCTGGGGGCCAAGGGGCGCAAATGCCCCTCCAGTATTTTTTTCTACCTAATAATAGTATTTTTGGCTACTGAGTTGAAGAGGGCAAATAAAGAAATTGGGGCGAGAGTGGGGGGGGGGGGGAGTGTATGTGTTTTAAGGACTGATTCAAACCAATCTTCCCTTCTTTCTCAGTTGACCCCTTCGTAAGTTAAAGTTCCTAATACCCATGGTCGATTTCCCCTCCCGCCTCATGTTATCAGGCGACTTAACGCTTATGCCTTTATGTAGCACTTACCGTAACATTCAGAAACGTTACACCCCCCTTATTGTTGAGGCCATTTGTCCTAAACCAGTTCATTACTCCAGGAAATTTCATTCCTCTTGGCCTGTACTATAATAGCTGCAAATTGTCTTGCCTTATCATTTTTATTAATGTATTATGCTTATTATAACTGTATTTTAAGATTATGCATGTCTTGTATTTTGGCCTTGTCTTGTTCTGTGACTGTGTATGTAATATTATCTTGTACTTGATTTGAAACCAGCGAGTGTTTGTTTCCATGTATGATGCTACGTATATTATTTTATTTTCGTTTTATTTTATCTTTATTCTTTTCATTTTTATGCTATTTGTATCTGTGTTCTGTGGATAGTGCATGTGGTTCTGTTGACAAGTTCTGTATCCAGCGTACTATATTTTCATGGATTTTTTGAATGTTTAAGTAAATTGAAATTGAAATTGAAATTTGCTTAAAAATCTGCGCGATATGTTTCGTATAATAGGCTAAGTTTCAACTGCCTGGCTGAACATCAGAACATCATACTCAATTGGTCTTTCTGATGGGCATGGTCTCTGTTCTGTGTGAGGTGCGAAATATTTGTATATAATATAGATGAAAGCCAATCTGCAGAGAATGAATTTCGAACTGTTGTGTCTGCGATGCTGAATTTTATTCTCAGAAACGCGTATCTGTTACATTGAGCCCCTTGTTGCTGAAAGAGGAAATGTCGCTTTACACACTTTGAAGGCTTTTTCGGAGTGTATAAATACAGTTCCACCCAGTCGAGGTGGAGTGAGCGGTCAGCTTCACACCCCGACCGCTTATGCCTTTGGTGTCTCACACCAAGGGAAGAATGTAGGCGGAGGGTGATCAAGAAGAGGTTGCAGAGGAAGGTATTTTGGGAGGAAGTAAGAGGAGAATGGAGAAAATTGCGTGTTGAGAAGCTTCATGTTTTGTACTCTTCAGCAAATATTGTTACGATGGCTGAGATGAGAACAGTGAGTTGGGCGGGTCAGGTGATATGTGTCGGGACGAGGAGAGGTGCCCACAGGGTTTTGGTGGGAAAAACCTGAAGGAAAAAGACCACTTTGAAGACCTAGGTGTAGATGAGAGGTAATGGATAAACGGTAAATGTGTCCCTGTCCAAGCCACGAATGTATATAACGGTAGCAGATGTATAGCTTAAGTCATTCTTAACCGTGGCACTGGTTGGAGGTGAGTGGTGAACTTAAAGCCCTGTCTGCTTTTAACCCTCTGGTAGAGAACACCCGTCATATGGAATGGGCCCCAGAACTTGTCGATCAGGACGTTTTGGAGAAGAGACAGATCTTTAATTCCTGCCGGGATTCGTAACCCGCATCATCCAGCCTGCAGCTTCTAGAAATACAGTAGGATAACGTGGGCTGGACTGATCTGGCTCAGGATACGGACAAGTGGCGGGTTACTGTGAACACGGTAACGAACTGTCGGGTTGCATAAAAAGCGGGGAATTTAGTGACTGGGTGAGGAAATACTGGCTTATCAAGGAGGACGCTGCTCCATGGAGTTAGTATAGATGTTGCTTATTCATAAAATTATACGAAAAAACATTAATTCGAGCTATATAGCGTATTTCTGTGCTGGGTCGTCATGGTGGCGTCGGATACCTCTGGATTGCACCAGATCGTCTATCCTTATGTTATGGGCGTTGCCCTGTTTTGTCAGGCTGGTGTTCACTGCAGTCTGCACGATACAGATATACCCTTTTTGTCGGAATTTTTCCACAGTCAGCTTCTCCGATACAAGTGACGCGCGTAGGTCTGAAAATTGGCAGGATGTTTGCTTGTTACTTCCTGGCTTATTGCCGCTTCGTACACGAAAACAGAAATTATATTTTCAAAACCCACAGCCGCATTCAGTATTGTGTTACTCCTGTTTTAAAACCGTAGAATTGTGTAATATTTGATTTTAACATACGCGCCCACATTTAAAGGTATGAATGCAGTAGCGGTATAGTCATATTTGTTTTACATATGAGAACGTGTATCTAAAAATTAT
Organism: Coptotermes formosanus; assembly: GCA_013340265.1. Lineage (NCBI taxonomy): Eukaryota > Metazoa > Arthropoda > Insecta > Blattodea > Rhinotermitidae > Coptotermes > Coptotermes formosanus. The sequence continues at coordinate 170,514 of BLKM01009790.1, read as the reverse complement.
TGATGTCTTTTACGTAAAACTGAATCGTCATTCGTTTTTAAAGTGTATTTAAAAAATTAACTCTTTACCTTTTATAGACCTACAAATAAACGGGAAATTTCATATAGGCCTAAGTACATCGATGATGTCTACGTGAGTATCTTGTAGTTATCATAAAATTACCTAACAGAGTAACTGGAGTATAGTGCAAAATGTTACCGTGTCACAGGACAAAAATATTCGCTGTATGCAAAACAGAAAATGCGGTTGAATGCGGTACAACATAAATCATTCTTGTTTTCTTTATTTTGTTGATATTTATTACTGGAATTGTTTAAACGGATTGCACGCATTTTAAAAGCATTTTGTGCTACGTAATATCAATAATTTATCACGAAAGAATTTATATTTCATAAATTAACTTGATTCAACGTCCCGTTAGCTGGTTACGCTGCTTTGAATTAGCGTTTATTAACGCGAAAAAACTGTGTTTTGTTATTGGTTTCAACAACGTTTTACGTAGTTTAGGTTTAGGGGTCGCGTAATAGATAAATGCTGAATAATAAATTAGAGTATACAAGCAAACACTTATGGTCTAACTGGAGTTATATATTTGTTTGGAAGCATGGAATAAAGCCACGAATTCCCCGGTGTCTGGCTGGTATTTGAACCCGATACAAACCAAGTACGAGTCAGGGGTTTTAACAACTCAACAGCAACACTCAGTGATAAACCCTTCATCAGAAAACCCGGATTATTCTACAGTATTTTTATTCGAAATGTCAGGTTAAGGAACAAAAGCTCCTGTAGGCTGTATCACTTTGCAATTAGGAAGCTGGAAATTTCTGTTTCTTTAAAGACCAAGCGTGTCTGTTTTATATAAGGACTCAGTGCGTACCGCGCTGTAAACACTCTCCACTTCGGTTATAAAAACCAGTCTCTTAATGGTTTATAAGGCAAAAGTTGCTGTTTGTTCTGAGATCCGTACAAAACACATAAACGCAATGTGGGCACCACGTAGAATTTTTTAAATGTTAAACCTGGTAGTATGTAAAGTTACCGCTAGGCTTTAAAAGGTTAATAGACAACTCTGGTATTTTAGATATTGAATCAGTTTCTGACTTGGGATGGAAAGGGATTCCTCACCAAGTATTATTCTGGTGCTTATATGAAGGAGGAGGATATGGGCGGGGCGTGTGGGAGAGAGGATAGACGCATACAGGGTTTTGATGGGGAAACTAGAGGGAAAGAGATGACTTGGAAAGCGTAGGAGTAGATGGGAAGATTATAGTGAAATTGGTTTTCAAGAAGCAGGATGGGAAGTGGACTGGATGTATCAGGATCAGGACAGAGGCATGTGGCGAGCTCTTGTGAACACAATAATCAACCTTCGGGCTCCATAAAAATGCGAGGAATTTCTTTTCTAGCTGAGAAACTGTTTCGCCGAAACATGTAGGAAGGGCGCTGTGTTGTATTTGTATATATGAAAGCTGCATTTTGTTGGTGTCACAAAATATTTAGTTCCATCAAAATGTACGGAATAAGTGATCTCAAAATTGGAGTGGCTGATTTATTTCTTTTTCGAGTGTGCCATCTATCAATGACCCATGGCGCACAATTAAGAGTCTGTATAGTATGCAGATTACTGAATTTTATTGGCAGTGATTTCGATAAACACCACTTCAGTTCGATGTAGGTGTGCTTTGGGTTTGTCCTGTATTTATTGTCACATTTTTATTTTATATTCTGTTTATATGCTGATGGCATGCTTTCCACCATATTGCATGTCGTGTAATTAATCAATCAGATGCACTTTGGCTAGTCACAGTATGATGTCACGGTGACAAAGCGCCGGACAATTAATAACCTGTTGAGGTAACACGAACATGGTCACTGGTGGATTCTGTCCTTGTTTGTGGTAATCTTCCGCAGCGGCTCAGACAATTTTCGTTCTGACACAAATGCCTCACCAAAACTGCCTGGAAATGTACGAAGAAATTACGGAGTTTGGAATATCGTGTGGCCTGCAACACAAAGTCTGAAGTTTTTAATCTGTTTAACGTTTTAAAGCCTAGCGGTAACTTTACATACGACCAGGTTTAACATTAAAAAATTCTACGTGGTGCCCACATTGCGTTTATGTGTTTTGTACGGATCTCAGAACAAACAGCAACTTTTGCCTTATAAAACATTAAGAGATTGGTTTTTATAACCGAAGTGGAGAGTGTTTACAGCGCGGTACGCACTGAGTCCTTATATAAAACAGATAGGCTTCGTCTTTAAAGGGTTAATTGGAATCCACGCTTGTTGTTTCTCGGCATAGCGGGTTTGAAGCTATACGTATTTCGCAAGGTAGTTCGTGTGATTTGTGTAAGTACAAGTGGCTGTAGCTGTTTGAAATTCAGTGGTCAGTAGTGTCCTTCGTGTCTTCATTCCTCACCTGTTCCTTTCTTATCTGTGTTAATTCACACCTCTTCCCCTTAGTTTCTAACTCATCCTTGGTATTTTAAGTCAGTGAATAAAGTTAATTTTATATATCAGACGGAACAGTTGAAATGTAGCCTAGATGTACCACCCGTATAAGAACACGAAAACTAGGTGTCAGGTGGCGTCAGGGCACCGCAACGTAGGCCTACGTACGTACGTAGTAATTTGTTTTCTTTCGTTTTTTATGAGTATGTAAATTGTTGGAAATTTCTGAAGCATCTAAAAGGATAGTTGTATGACGTTATACATTTTAGTGTTTCATGAAGAGTATTGTACCTCCTGCCACGCGTAGAGTTTGAAATACATGGAGATTTAAATCCATGTCATCCTACGCATCAGTGGCGTGACCTATAGAGTGATACACTTTGTAGTACACACGACATGACATAATGAACGAAATGCAGAAGACTCAATACGTTGTGAATTAGGATGAGTTATAGTGTAGTTTTTTTAATATTCACTGAATTGTACCTGCTGTATGCTAAGGATATCAAACTTAATATCTCGAGCTAGCGGGAATAAAGACAAGAAACTATGTGGTGTATTGAAACACGAGGAAAGTGAGAGCTAAGGCATGTGTATGAGTGTACAGTTTGCTTTTCGTGTTTATGAAAACAGTGAAGACTGAAGCTGGAATAGGCCTGCTCATTGTTTATTATTAACCCTTTAAAGACGCAGCGTATCTGTTTTGTATAAGGACTCAGTGCGTATCGCGCTGTAAACACTCTGCACTTCGGTTCTAAAAACCAGTCTCTTAATGTTTTATAAGGCAAAAGTTGCTGTTTGTTCTGAGATCCGTACAAAACACATAAACACAATATGGGCACCACGTAGAATTTTTTAATGTTAAACCTGGTCGTATGTAAAGTTACCGCTAGGCTTTAAAAGGTTAAGTATGTACATAAAGCATGCTTTTTTCCCAGTCCGCATAAATAGCCACTAGCAGTGAACAGTTGCGTGTGAATTTGCTTTGTTTGCTACAAGGGATGTTTTTATTTTGTTGCCCTGTGGGTGACAGAGCATCAAGAATGAGCAATCAAGAATTTCATGTTCAGAAGCAGCAGTAGATCGGACTGCTGCTGTTAACGGTCTGTATGCATTTCCCAACAGGCAACACTTCTCCCAGTGTCTGTCAACATTGGGCTGTGTTTAGTTAGTGAGACATTGTCACCATTTAAATTATTTTAAAGTAGTTTTAGGTTACTTGGTATGTACAAAACGAAAATCGTGTTATTGGGCCAGAATGAAATTTCTAACTTTGCATTGGAGCAGGATTTACGGAACGCGGCTACACAGTTCTGTTGGTATAATCGAAATTTCGATGGATGCAAGTATTTGTGGTCTGAAATTTTCCTTAGAACTTACCATGAACGTCGACGCAGCCTACTTGCTTCTTCATGACGCTGGTGTTGATCTGACACATGTAGCAGCCCCGGTCGCTCTCTTTCACCTGGCGGATGTGCAGCTGCCATGTACGGTAATTATCGTGCGTCACGCTGATCCGTGAGTTGTGCGTCACGACCTTGTTGTGAAGCGTCAAGATAGTCTGGTCCTCCGCCTTCATCCAGCCCACCTTGGGAAGGGAGAAATGTCACTTTGAACATTAATCACATAACCGCTGGAGAAATGTGAATTTGTGATGCAGACGCTATGTCTAAGGGCACTTCCAGTTGAAGTTAAGGTACCAGTATGGAAATAGGCACTTAAGAACCCGTGAATTTAGACAGTAAAATTTATAATAAAGGTGTCGTAGGTTCCAATCTTGGATGTTATTTGAAATCCTTCTTTATATCTTTTAAACGGTATGCCAAAATGTTCAGTGGCATCGAGAACGAACTCTTTTGTTTTATGGGTGTGTTGGCAGGAACATCAAGAATTATTTTTACGTACAAAAATGTCAATGGGTTTCTCAAAAACTGAGGCAAAAAATGTTTAATTGTAAGTTGGTGGGAAGAATGTGGATGAATTTGTACAATTACTTTTAGCAGCAGTTTATACGAATAAAAAAAAGTAGCTTTTTTTTCCATTTCCTTTTAACAATTAAGTAAAAAAAAATTTTACGTATTCGAAGTTAGGTTTCCCAAATGTATGGCTGAATTAAACAACAGTGCTTAAGTGTGTATTACATGTAGCCCTACTTACCACTACTTATTCAGTTTGTTGTATTTATTGTTCGTTGTGTTACGTATTTCCTTTGAGTGTGGAAGCAACTCTGAATGTTCGCAATAGAGAAGTTGGATGTCAGCCTATTCGTCGGAGTGAAATTGAACTCATCCTAAGAGTATTATTCGCTACGACTCCACTCCAAATGTACAGGATTGTTAAGTATATTTCACAAGGTTCTGATTTCCAAACAAATTAACCCCCCCCCTCCCCGCGACGCTAAGGGCTTATCATTCTGCTCCGATTGCTATATGAGACCTTAGATATACGCGCAGTAATTCTATACTTCAGTCTGTGGATGTGCTGTTACAGCATTATGAAGTACGCACGGAATCACTGGCGAATATAGCTTCTGAGCAAGTTAGCTATCGCCCGTGTATGATGGCACTGTAAGGCCAAACACAAACAGTGCTGTTGCTGAATTTCATTACACTGAATCCTGAACACTACGCTGTAATTTGCCTATCAAAACAAATGCTTCATGAATGAAGACAAAGTTTGAGACAAAAGACACACTGAAACTTTTGTCAGAATTATAGGTTTAATCCATTACCATAGACGTTACATTCAACCACAGTAGTGAGCAAATAACTCTCAGCTTCTGAGATGTGAATATTAGTTTCAGATCACAGTAACACCTGACGGAAGAATCAAAAGGAAAACTATAGCCTGCTAAAGTTTGACACGTTTCACTTTGTTGTTGTTGTTGTTGTTGTTGGTGGTGGTGGTGGTGGTGGTGGTGGTGGTGGTGGTGGTGGTGGTGGTGGTGGTGGTGGTGGTGGCGGCGGCGGCGGCGGCGGCGGCGGTGGTGGTGATGGTGGTGGTGGTGGTGGTGGTGGTGGTGGTGGTGTCTGGATAAAATAATGTACAAACATACATACTCCGTACACTGTATTTATGTAATTATGGTATGAATCACGTGCCAGAAATTGTTAAATTTTTTCGACTGCACTGCAAGTAACACTATGTGTCTGATTTTCTTAATGCTGTTACTTTGCAGTAGTTTATTACAAGTACTTTTCTGACGTGGGATTTACATGTCCGTCTCCAGGGCAGTCCGTGTGGGGTTTCTGGTCATAAAAGTGGCAGTGGGACAGGTTATCTCCACGCACTTAGGTCTTCCGCCGTCAGGGTCATTTCCCCAACATTCCGTATTCGTGTCCATCTAATATCTACCCTTCGAAGCTACAGAACACGCGCGGTTGATGAAGAGTTTTTACGGGAACGTCAAGTGCGCCCATTGAGAATTATTTCGCTACGTAACCCTATTCCGAGTTTTCACATATGACTCATAACTTAAACACAGTAAGTTTTAAAGAGACGGCGTAACCGTGAAGTCAGCTTAAGTGTCACGGGTCGCCGCGAATTGACCGGAGGAGTGTCTGATTTTCCGCCTGAGTGCGCGGTCGCTGAAATTTCGCCACCTTATGGTCACCGCCACATACACCAGAATGTTTCGTCCACGACGTTTGTCAGGTTCACATCAGATAGCACCACTACGGGTTACAAACTCTATACTTTCCCGAGACTCCTGGGAAAATGGGTTCCGATCTTGGACAAACAAGAGAGACTATTCAGACTACACAAGGGAAGTCGCATCAAGAAACGCTGTTCCACACCTCCGTCACTTCAAGTATAAGTTCTTCCATCGTGACAACTTGAAAGCGGCTGGCTCTCCCCGTCAGACTTTCGTACAATGCAGCCGCTGGACCGTGAAATAACATTCTGCCAAGTTGGGACGAGCTACAAGAGCGTCCGGGGCTCGTATGAGATGGAAATTTTGCTGACCCTTCTGCTCTCGCACCTTCCGGGTTGAGCACTTCCTGTACTTGGAATGTGCGGTTTTAGTTTCATGCCTGTCTCCGTGACAACTGATGTAAAGAGAAGAAACAGCTGAGCCTGGAGGATAAAATAATATTAACATTTATAAAAACATGATGTGAGGGAGTGGGGTTTATTTATGTGGCTCGGTCTGCAGAACCTCGTTTACGGCAGCGTGATCACCACATGAATATGAGATAGGATTTAAAAGTAGGAGGGGCTCTAAAAGCACCCTGCTTGTTACACAAAGTTGCGTAATGAGAAAGTCAGTGGTTTTCCAAACGAATAAACGCACCTCTTCACAATTTGCTGCTTTGTGTAATCGAAATAACTGTTACACGAAGCCACTGCTGCTTGTTTTCTGTCATGAAATAAATGGAATTAACATAAAAGTTAGACCGTCATATATGTGCTGGCTTACAGCGTGTAGAATCCGATACGCAAAGAAACCTGCAGTACAGACTGTCATGCGTTCTCCCTATTCCACGGACTGGCAGGTGACACATGTACTGTTGTTTATGTCACGGATTACTTTTAGAGGCAAAGGTATTTTTAACACTGCCTGCTTAAAGTTTGAAACTAAACACACTAGATCGTTTACTTTAATCACTTAGAAAGTAGAGTAATTTGTGTTTAATTACTTGCATGGAATTATGCTGTTCTAAAATTTGCAGTTGTAAAAAACGTGATGTCTGACCATAAGAAAATACATAAAATTTAAACATTCGAAAACAAATTTGTGTTGCATTTTCTTACCGTATTCTGTCAGTGTAGCTAGCAACAGAAACAACAGAGCTAGTAGTTCCCAGTAGCGTGGAGTAGTCTTCCTGAAAATGGCTGCTCGGTCGAAACACGTAGAACGTTTAAAACGTAGTTGTGATCGACAACGTTTATGTGTTCGGTTTTTTGGTTGTGTTGTTAGCTAATTCTGAAACAAATTGCAAGTGAACGTGTCTCCAATGAAGGAGCTACATAAGAGAGGATTTTATGATTTGAGCTACTCCCATAATGAGATTTGAGGTTACTTGGCGGTGTTAGTTTTGGAGTTGGGGGCAAAATGATCCAGCGGAAATTTGGTGACTGTCACATTACACGGCGTCACGTGCCAGAAGACAGGACTTTTCACAAAATCTCAGCTTGTTTTAAGGTGTTTGATTCAAGAGTGTGGTGATGTGCTCCAGAAATGGCGGGCCTAAGAGACACATACATGCCTACGCAGTGTTTTGGTGCGAAAACGTCTCGGAAAGTGATCTCGTCGAAGAGGGAAAATAAAGAATAATACTAAAGCGGATCGTAAGGAAGTATAATTTGATTCTTTAGATTTGACTGGTTTAGTATGGGCTTTGTTGTATACGATGTACTGTCAAATTGTAATGCTTTACGGAGCTGAATTAATTCTTACATTTGGATAGTTGATTAGTTTTTCGTTTAAGTAGCCAATCAGTACGAAATTGTTAGGAAGTAATGGAACAGGAAATGCACTGATGATCAGACTTTCAAGGATGAGGCCTATAAAGGCCAAAGCATCTGTTTGTGGCAGTATTTCGTGATACGTGAGTTGGAAGCAGTATATGTTGTACCAGTCGCTCGCTGTACTGAAGCAAGCCGAGCTTTGAGCTTTGTGTGTACCTATGTTCTCCTGCATTGTCTGTCCCTCTTCTTAAGTTTAATTAAAATTCTTATATTTTTGCATGCATTACTTTGCTTTCCGATTTTCTTTAAAAACTCTCCTAATCTGCTTTTGTATTTGCATAACTTTTTGTGTCACTTTATTATTATTATTATTATTATTATTATTATTATTATTATTATTATTNGTGTCACTTTATTATTATTATTATTATTATTATTATTATTATTATTATTATTATTATTATATTGTGTCTTGTCACAGGCCATTTCTCCCCGGTACTTCTCTTGAACCAGCGGTGATCCCCACCGCTCAGGCTTCCAGTTTCAGACTGCAATAGGCCTACTTCCCGTATTATGTGTGATATTCCAAGTATAGCTGTGTTCTGCAGCGAATCTATTGAATGTTTTCGTGGTATGGCTTCTAAAATTTTCCTTAAAACTCTTGTTACTATTCCGGTTATTATTATTATTATTATTATTATTATTATTATTATTAATTGTTAATGCAAGGACCTACCACCTTAAGAGCAGGTGTCTTAGCAGGGCTTTAGACAGCAGGAACAGCGAGGCACAGATGAAGTACCTGAATGCAGTGACTGTATATAAACTCGAGAAACTGCTGTTGGCAGCTCATCAAAGTGGATATCACATTTGCCTAAGGAACGTAACTTTGATCTCAATTAAAATACCTCATCTGTCAGGTTAATTAAGATTCTGTTATACGAACCTCCTTTTGTTTTCAATACAACACAGCAATGTACAGGCCCATTCAGTTTCAGCTGTGCTTTGAGCTTTTAGCTTGAGCTCTAAAGCTTCTCCATCTGAACAACGCGTACTCGCTAATTTTATTTAAACTCACAGGCTATATATATATATATATACTTTGTTAGGGGCTTCCTCGCAAGGGCATGGAATCTGCATCCAGTCGTGTTCCTTTTCCAGGAGCAAGTGCGGATATCCTTTGTAGACAGGAAACGTTTTCCCCGGAGAGACAACGGAATTCGGAACAGTCGTTTTGAAGGTTGGAAATTAAACGTTTGAAACGTACATCCTTCACTATGTGTGTTTTAGATGTCAGTAATAGGTTTCTAAATGGACGTTTCATAAACACATGTCTGTCATTTTGTAACAAATATATGATTGTGTTAGTGTTTTTTTGAAAATAATGCAGTTATGGAAGTAGTTATTTTGAATAACGCAGTAAAATTTCGTAGGTACACCGAAGTGATTTCCATTCACTTCACATCTTGTAAGTTCCGATAAATTCTTTGTTCTAATTGACAGTTGTACACGTCAGTGATTGTTATCGAATGATATGTGACGATCGTCGTAAATGTTAAAAGAGCTGAAAATTTGTAGTGAGATAATTTCGGCCAATTCAAAGGTACTGCCTGGGATTTAACCTTTTAAAGCCTAGCGGTAACTTTACATACGACCAGGTTTAACATTAAAAAATTCTACGTGGTGCCCACATTGCTTTTATGTGTTTTGTACGGATCTCGGAACAAACAGCAACCTTTGCCTTATAAACCATTAAGAGACTGGTTTTTATAAGCGAAGTGGAGAGTGTTTACAGCGCGGTACGCACTGAGTCCTTATATAAAACAGATACGCTTCGTCTTTAAAGGGTTAACGTAGCGAGGTAACAGAGGTAATGGGGCCCCTATACAGGCCATTAAGGGCCAAGGGGGAGTACAGGTATAGCTCTGCCTTTTTGTAAGCCTCGGCGCTAGAAGGGGTGGGGTGGCTAGCCCCACGTCCCGGCCGCTTTAGCACTGCAGAATACGTCGTGTTAACGGGCACATTACTGAAATTCTGTAATATGACTCAGCGAATAAATAATAATAATAATTATTGTTATTGAAAATAAATAATTAACGATATCGTGCTAAACGAGGGTGGGACTTCGTAGTGCATGATGTAGAGAAAGTTGGCAACACTGTATACAATGGAAGAAACCAGACGGCTGAACCACGTTAATAGAAGGAAGCCTGTTGTAAAACTAAGGAAGAATTATCTGTTGAACGGAGACTGGGACTGAAACAAGAAGACACAAAATTTGCAGAAACTGCCTAATTATAAAATTCGTAATATATACCGTTCACAAGTTTCGTACCGACGTTTCGGTAGGATGGCCAAATGAAGGTGGAAATTACGGGCGGTTTTGTACCACTCGTTCATTTACAATTTTAAACGGAAACCTAACGGGAACGGAAAAAACAGGGTGTTGTAAGTAGGGCTATAGACTGGACGGCAGGGTGGGGCCTAGTGTTGTTGTCGTATAATCGTAGGAATAAACACCGGGTTTCATAACCAGGCAGAGGGTAGTGAACACTTACACACGTGTCAGATGCTGAAGACCCACTTTGCTACGTTTTACGATTGCTGTTATTGTATGTATTTTAATTTTATTATTTTGTATTTTTTATTTGTTTATTTATTTTTTTCTTCACTCCTGCCCTCTTAGGTTAGGTCGTGTTTGGAGGCTGTTCGTTGTTAGTGGGCTGTGTATGCCTCTGGTCAGCCCAGCACAGGTCGAACAGGCACATCTGCCGTCGCTATTGTAGAATCACTGACAAAGGCATTTCATTAATCAAGGCTTCATTGAGATGAACTATCTACTAGCATAGCATTTCATTATTTTCAGAGGACTATATAGAGTGACATTACAATTCATATGTGATTCAATTACAATTACATTAATAAAATGGAAGTGCTGTTTCAAACTGGATGTGAGAGGGTGAAATTTTCAAGAGTACAGCAGTAGAATGTCGGCAATGATTTACGTTTTGGGCTATGTCTATCGGAGTATGACCCTTTTTGCGTGTACATACACTGTGTTTCCTGTGCATACAGACTGTTTACGCCCCTCTTTACGGTAATGTGCGATTTTCATAATCAAATACAACCTCACGTACGCAGCCTTCCCCAACTGGTGTTGTAGAGGGTCGGTGAATTTTAATGACCTGTATGTATTGCCATCATGCGCAAAGTTAACGTATTTTATCAAAACTTATTTTATGTTTAGCAGTAATTTTTTCATGTGTTGATGCATTTTATGTTTAGCAGTAATTTTTTCATGTGTTGATGCATTTTATGTTTAGCAGTAATTTTTTCATGTGTTGATGCATTTTATGTTTAGCAGTAATGTTTTCATGTGTTGATGCATTTTATGTTTAGCAGTAATTTTTTCATGTGTTGATGCACAGCCCGAAGAATTTACTATTGAGAAAGAATACAAACATGGTGACTTTGATCTAGCCGTTAGCGTATAAGGTTAATATTTAAGCACTTGGTAAGGCCAACAAGAACCAGTGACACTAAGGTACAGTATAGAAAATGACGCTGCTACGGGACGCGCCTTCAAAAGGCAACGGTATTTTGGGGTGCAGATCCTTGAGTGGTGTTGCCGAAGAACGGCACTTGTGGTGTCAGCCTTCTTGGGAAGCTGATAGTGTTCCGGTTCTTAAAAAATTTCCACACTATTTACGGAACGTCTTGGTTGACTGCCGTGTTTGCATGGGTCCGCCCGTGGCCCTGAATCTGTGTTTGTTAGACACTGCTGTCATAACCATGGTCTAATGGATCATCATTCTCGGAATACATGGTACCAGTCCGTTCTAAATCTTTTGTCAGAAACCTTTAGAGAAAATCAAGCGACACGCAGTCCTGGGTGGAGTAAGCGTTGTATTCCAAGTCACGGACTTGTATGTGTATTTCAACCATGTACAGTTGTCATATCTATATCTATATATATAATCTGTATAATCACAGAATCTCGAGTTTGATAGTTCGACCATGGATTATCCCTTATACGATATACATAAAGTAGTCTGAGGTATCAGTTAAAAAAAAGATTGGAAATATTAGAAAAATCGTACCTTTTTCAGTTGAGGTTATAGAAGAGCTGTTTCTCTCATTTCATCCTGTGAGTGAGAAATTTGGTCTCCGTTTCACAAAGTAAAAATGTTCAAATATTTTTTTGAGAAAAATTGACGAGAAATGATAGTAATTTGGTAAATTATGCAGTTAAGAAAGTCATTATGTAATGATATTTCCGTAGTTTTGTTTAATCGCGGATTTACAGAGGGTGATTCAAATATGTACAGAACAATTAATTAGTAAGGATTTTGGCTGGAATCTGGCGCACATACTCCACTTGGAGCACGTAGAACTGAGGACAGTATATTTAGGCTTAAGTGGTGAAATTCTACTTCTATGACATTCATATTTTTGTAAGGGGGTTGTGTATAAAGCGTAGTTGGGTTGTAGTTTTGGTAGGTAGTCGGAAACAGAATAATGGACACAGACGGACAGACAACCGACAGTTCTACAGGTAATATAATGATGCAGGAACAGAAGGGATTACACAGATGTTGATTAGGCACAATAGATGTGCACTTAAAGCGGTGTTTATGTCATAGGCCGCTTTGACGTAAAGAAAACAATGAAAAATTCCAGTCACAATAGTTAATTAAACATACACAATGCAAATACATCTTTTAGTGTAGTCATGCACATTTACAATGGTCACGTACGTATGGCTAAACTCATCAGCTTTGACATTACAGCATTGTACTCCAAATTAAATTCAGCTTGCAAGTCACGTTTCTCAACAAGGGGGCTCAGGTATATTAGATCCGTCAGTAAAGAAAGAACACTAAACCTTTGAGGACTGACTTTATTCTTCTAAATTATTCAGGGTAAAAAGAAATCCTGGAACACTGTGTCCGTAGTGTGATTCCTTTTTTAAAAAGAAAACATGCAAGTTAGGTACTGAGACGTACAATTATCAAGGTAGACGTAACCGTTATATGGATCGAGGTATCAAGTGATAGAAACATGGACGCTTCATGGTTACACGTAAAGCACGTGCAGTGGACAATCTGGAAATGGATATGCGTTACTTGATTAGAGAAATTGATACAGTTGATTGTCAAGATACACTTAGACGATCCACGTTTGGGATAGTCTCAGTTCTCATACATTATAACGTGAAATTCTCCACGGCTCTCTTTCCACAGCTGCAATTTTGGTGCCTTCATTGGACGGAGTCCGTATCGTCTATCGTAAACCTGCCTTCACAGCTGCCATACGGTTACACTTCATGTCTCTCGAGTATCACCCAGATTACGTCGACGAGAATAACATAGCGCGTATTACAGTTCACCATTAATAGTTCAATTATTACAGGCTCCGAGGGGTAGGAGCATGTAACGGTACGGATCGCTTGTGTATTCCGTAATCATTGGGATACAGGTGAGCCGTACTGTACACCGCGTGTCTTCAGTGCACCCAGCAACGCGCTGTATCGGCGTGTATCACGGAAACTTTACGTCTAAGAACGTATGTCCTGTAACATTTTACGCCTTTTTAGGCAAATAATCATGTTTTGGAGAACTTATGTACGAAATTGTTTTGACTGTACACAGAATTTCATTTCTTACCCCATAACGAATACGGTCCATGTTCATTTTAAAGCCCAGTCGAGTAATGGCATAGTACAAGTTTGTTTGTTTAATGTTTTGAACTGGCTGCTCTGGTAAGTTGAGAGTGACCGGGGGGGGGGGGGGGGTGTGTTGAGGACGAGTATGTAGGCTACTGTGGATTTATTTTATCTAGGGTTAAACGCAGCATAAACTTCTGGAAAATACGACAGAAAGTAAAAGCGAAAGTCAGGTGTCAGTAATCATATTTCAACCTAACCGAAACAAAAATTCATACACTGCAATACTTTACCAAAAAATATTTATTATGTTGTTCAGGGTGCAGTTGGCACTATGGGCCGCTAATTGAATAGGCGTGATGTGTAGGGAAATATCATAAATAATTTTAGAATCTTAAAGAACTCTTAGACAGGTCTGTTCCTCTACTCCGCCTCTATGTCTTCGTGACAGATTAAAGGGTAAACTTTACCTTTTAAACAGGCATAGTGTGTAGACTGTGTAAAGTTTTTGACATACAGCAGGTTGTGTACGTAGTCAACGCTAAACCTTATGTGGTTAACGTGTTAAAACAATTTTGATTCGTGTCTTGTTAACAGTTTTAAGATTCATTCTGAAAATGACTCTGGTTTACTTTGATTGCAGGAGACGAGAAGGTGGATAACGCATTGTAGTGTGTTTATATTGACTAGAAGTCTTCATTTTCTTGATTTCCATTATAGAATATCCATCAATAGAATAAAAGGATCTTAGGATATTTTATCGTAGATGATTGATTTCTGGTTTATTTAATTACGATGCTTTAGTAATGTGTATAATGTCGAATAAGACTGAAATATGATAAGGAATGAAGAATAAGTAAACTGTAAGGCAGAATTGTTGTTTGTTTAAAGATACTAGAAGCACGTGCGGCTAGACGGACTGAGGAAAGTGCACTAAATGCTGTGTAGTATGACTGAGGAAAGTGCACTAAATGCTGTGTAGTATGACTGAGGAAAGTGCACTAAATACTGTGTAGTATGACTGAGGAAAGTGCACTAAATACTGTGTAGTATGACTGAGGAAAGTGCACTAAGTACTGTGTAGTATGACTGAGGAAAGTGCACTAAATACTGTGTAGTATGACTGAGGAAAGTGCACTGAATACTGTGTAGTATGACTGAGGATTTTCTCCTGATATATCTCACGGCGTTTCTTAATATTAGAGGTGGCCCCGTATATTTACGACTATTTTTGGATCTCCTGGTCATAATCTGGTTTGTCATAACAAAGCTGTTACTAGTCAGCAGAATTCACAGTGAATGCGTTTGAGATTCGACTCCTACGTATTGCAAGTCAGAGTTCCTAAGCGTGCGTATTTTTTGTGTGGCTGTAATTTTGTCACGTGTCACCATATCTGTAGCGGGAGCAAGGAAGACACTCGGATACGTTCACGTATTTAGTGGACTCCTGCGCTGGAATGTGCACACCCTTTTGGCCCTTTAAAGCTTAGTAATTATTGTATGTGCCGCCAAATTTAACGCTATAGAATTTGTATTTTCTCCACAAAGTGTGTTTATTACACGTTGCGTGTGATTCTTGCAATAAACAGCCATTATTTCCCTATACAGACTTCTCCGATTCAGCTTTCTGAGGAAAGAATGTGTTCTCTGTGAGGTACGAACTGGATCTTTGTGTATAATGTAGATTCATTTTCCCCTGAAAATGGAGGCCCGAATTCGATAGCGGGCCAGCCCAGATGAATGTTGTGATGGACATAGTGCTCTGAAACAGGGGTTTTCTCCCGAGGACACCGGTTTTACCTGTAAGTGTAATTCCTCGAAAACTGCATTTTATCTTAGTACCATTATTATCAGGTAAACCACTGACCGAAACCTCCAAACCTTCAAATAAAGCTGTGCTCTTTCGTAAGTCGGGGAGCATTGGAAAGAAATATATTTTACATTGTTTTTTTTTTAAATTCCAAAGCTTTAGTTGTTCCCCAGTACTCGCGTTGTTTGCAGTAACATTTTTTTTTTAAATTTTATGTTAACGTAGCGTAAGATTCGTTGTAATTAATGCTTTTATGACGTCACAAGAAACTTAGTCATCAGTAGACCCATGTGTCAGTTACTTCATTGTTATTTCGACATTTTAGGAACAGTTAAAAAATTTGTTTGACATCGTGTGTTTCTTTTTACAATAAAGGAGCCTGTAAATCATGAGTACGTTAGTTCAGCCTAATACAGTTACGTTAAAAACGAAAAAAATTCACAGGTTAGAGAAAGGCACCGAAATTATTTGTCACGTTTTGTATAATACTCTGTCGTTAGCCATGAGGACACAGCAGATATTACAGCAGTTAAAATCAGATTGTTACAAAGCACAGGAACAAAATGTTCATGTTCTACGGACGCAAAGTGTATGATCATTCGCATGATAAATGGATGCAACTTCCACACCCACAACTGAACTGTATTATTTATTTTTGTAACACAGCGCAAGAATAGAGTTGTAGATTATAGCTGAAATAATGAATGAATTGGCACAATTTGCTGACAATGCTTGTGCAGTTTGTGCGTGCGTGCGCGCACGCCAGAGGGCCGTAGCAAAGCTAGATGGGTGGAATGGAACATGTCCAACAGACCCCTATGCATGAACCTCTTTAACGACTTTTTTTGGTTGGGTGGTTTGGTGGTTGGTTGGTTGGTTGGTTGGTTGGTTGGTTGGTTGGTTGGTTGGTTGGTTGTTCAGCTAGACGGAAATCCATGTATCAGCAGGATGGTAAACGGCTAGGTGGTTCTCCGACAGCGCAAGGGATGGTAGTGTGATTATGTAAGGCCAATGGAATAGCTGCAAACGCATAACTGTTAGTGCTTGTCATAAATCCTTAACTGTTTTGTGTGTCTGTCACTTCAGTTATTTACCTAACCGTGCTTATTCAGGAAAGCAAAACTGATGAAAAGACTTTTGCCAGTACCCATTCAGAGCACTTTATCTCCTATGTGAGGAAGTTGTGATTTGCATTTGCTTTTAGAAATTGTTGGTAAATGGTCTCTTGTTTACTGTGTAGGCGTACAAAGCTTTAAAGTCTGAAATTTATGCAAACAACTTTTAAAAACGCACTTTTTCTCTTCTACAGGGTCTCGAGGATAAATTTGTTATATAGTTTAGGAGAATAACTACCACTGGTTTTAAAAATCGAGTTTTGTAAATATTAAAACATTACCCCTTGAGTACACATTTTTGTTACAGTAACCAGTTCAGTAGAGTGGACACTGTGTATTAAAAGTTGCTAATGGAATGGAAAAACTGTGGAGGGAAGTGTTTTTAAGCCTAATTCCTGATGCTTGTCCAAATATTGCCTTGAAGAAATGAAAAGTAAACCTGAAAACACATCAAGATCGTCTGACCGAGATTCGAACCCGGGAGCTCTTGAATATGAAACAGAGGTGACAACATCAGGGGATGAAATATGAAGTTCTTTTTAGGTTGCGGCTCTTTGTTGACTTGAATATGTAGCTAACTAAAGTCTGCAGTTATCAATTTACGCTATTTATTTAAGTTTCACGTCTTGTTGTTTATACAAATATTTTTATCTAATTTGTGACAAACGAAAGATTTAAGTTAGAGTCCAGCCTGCTGTAGCTTGCAAGAAATGGTTTCCACTTCGATGCGACGTGTTCTGTAGCAGTAATACTCGTATTTATTAGCGGCACGTAACTGTCGTCTTATTCTGTAGCGGGACGCTGGACTTCGATCTACAGCGTGTCAGCAGAATGTGGTACAATCTGGACACACTGCTTATGGCTCCTTTTTAAAATAATTGACGATGTGATGGGGATGTGATGACGTGCAAAACTTGCCAAGTTTTTTTTTGGTGGTGGGGGGGGGGGGAGAGGATCTTCTGCCCGCATTTCGAGAACTGCCTTGAAAGTGGAGACGATGGCAAATTGCTGATAAAGTGGAACCTAACTATAGGGCTTCACCACCCAGAGGACACCACAGTGCGAGCCTCAAACTAAAAAGACGGCGCTTGCTGTAAAGTGTACCCAAGGCTCTTGACTCAAATGGTAATGCTGGTCTGAGATTTTAGGTTCGAATCTCATCCGGGACTCTTGACTGCATTGTCTCTATCTTCTTGTGCTTGTTACGGGCTCTGCCGGAAAGTGTGGGATAGTACTTCAACTTCGGCCACTACCACTTTCTTCAGTATTATTTCCAGTTCATAATTCACCGTCAGTCAAGGGTTTGACGTTATGCAGTCCGAGTTGCTGATAGGTCGTTAAATAACTGTAAATGTCCAACAAGTATCAGAGTATTCGTCACCCTCAGCACACTTCCATATAAGATCTGCGTTCTTCTGGGATATTACGCAGCGTAGAGTGGTAATTCTGTACCGACGTTTCGGGACAACGTATCGGTCCCATCCTCAAGGGTCAATAAGTTTCAAAACGCCGATACAGAATTACCACTCCTAGCTGTGTAATGTCGCAGAAGAGCACAGATGTCGTGTACAGCGCGGCGGAAACCTGAAATCACCCCCTTCCCTGTAAGTTTCCAGGTTTCCACTGTTAATAAAAATTCGTTTTATTTTAAAGTCATTAACTGTATTCTTTAAAGATTCGTGTCTCTGATTAATTGATTAAAGCAGCAGCATTTTGCACTGCAGTGCATGACGTTTGGTCGTGCCACGACTCAGGCTTCTCGCCGCCGTAGGTCGGGTGGAACAAATAGTTACAGCCCGACTTTGTATGGTTACACATTTTTATGTATAATGGAGATGCAGTGTATGTATTGTGATGCAGGAATTTTATTGTCTTATATTATATGGATCTATTTGAGGCTAAAAAATGTTAAAAGATTTTCATTAGTCTTTTCGAGGTTGATGTATTCTGTGTTTGTGTTTTTCTTACTGTTGGCCCAGTTGACATTTTTTCCTTCAGTTATCATGTGGATTCTATCCTCATGTTTTAGATGAATCAGGGTACTGTTGATAAATTTTTCGCGCGGATTTAAATTAATGAGCGCCTCTTTCTCAAAGCTGTTTAAATAAGTAGCCTATATCCATCTCATCCATATGGCGCTGCAGGCCACTGGGGCCCAAAGCCTTCCGTTTTCCGTGTGTAGGGACCATGTTTTGAATACTGACGGGGCACATTGGACGGCGAAAAGGTCCCTCAACTTGTACTTAAACAAATATGTATACATAGCCTGTTCAGTTGCAGACCAACCTCTTACCACAAAGTGCTTATTAACCTTCACGGACCGTATGAGAATCTTTGGATAGGGAACCTTTATATTGGTACTGTCGACGTTACTCTTTTTTTTTCGTGTTTAACCTTTTAAAGCCTAGCGGTAACTTTACATACGACCAGGTTTAACATTAAAAAAATTCTACGTGGTGCCCACATTGCGTTTATATGTTTTGTACGGATCTCAGAACAAACAGCAACTTTTGCCTTATAAAACATTAAGAGATTGGTTTTTGTAACCGAAGTAAAGAGTGTTTACAGCGCGGTACGCACTGAGTCCTTATATAAAACAGATACGCTTCGTCTTTAAAGGGTTAATAATTCAAATTTATTTGCAGAATAAAAATTTCTTCCAATCTTTGAACTTGTTTACAGAAGTCAATAGGAAGTACGAAATTGTTTTGCAGTTTTGTAATTATATGCGTATATTTTCTCAGCGTGTTATTTAATGACGCAGTAAATTACTGCGTAATATAGCGTCGGACGTATATCTTAATTTATCTGTTAGGACTCCCTCGGGGTGTAAATCCAGCGTCGAATTTCAGGAAATTAATTTTAGCGGCATGAATATTTGAAATGCTTCTTGAAACACTGTAAACCTTCTTGTCTAAAAGAGAGAATGTCTTGCCATTGTCTTGTGTAGCCTTCTGAAGCCCGGTGGTAACTGTATGTACCATCGGGTTTAACATTATCAGAAGCTTTATTTAGCTTACACACTGTCGAAGCAGACTTTGCTTTCTGTGAAGTACGGACTGAGTTTTTGTAAAACGTAGATTAATTTTCATTCTTAGGGGAATAAAATTACGTGTATTTTTAAATCTCCCGCAACGCTATTTCTGTACGCGGTAATTTATGTTCTATTTATATGTCTTTTCGAAAGTGTTTTTGTTTTTGATAATTACAGCTTGTAATGTGTTGTTATTTGGCGTGACAGATATTTCTTTTGTATGTCGTATTATAATTTTTCCAGAGTTTGTTCACTTCCAATCAAAAGGGAGATTGATGGTCAGTTTGCTAGTGTAAATTTATAAAGATATCATCAGTGTAATTATTAAAAGGAGTGGCTGAAAGAGGGCACCACTGTTTTGCTATGAAATCAGATTCAGCACTCACAATTATTTGTGATAAGTTCTGTCTGCCGCTGCCACCACTACATACCACTACTAAAATACCTGATTTTGTGGAATATGCATGCGTACGTTTTAAGTCGTTGGGAACTGTCTTTTCAGAACCTAAAAATTGTGTATGCTCTTATAAGTCATACTCCCTTAATTTCTACACAACTGCTGGGTAGTAAATGTTAGGAAGAATGTCTCTTCTCTAAGGTGCATCTTGCTAGTATGATACAAAATATGTTGTATAAAGAATTAAAGAAACATATACCTGTATTTGAAACCAGCTTCGCAACAGGTTTTTACAGTGTTGCAGGATATTTCTTGTGGACAAACACCTTAAAATGGAATAGGCCTACTCTGTATACTATTAATAGGTCTGATGATTCACGTGCCTAAGATTTGTGTTAATGTTATCATACAGTGAAGCCTTTAGACCAATTAAGCAGTCACTATGGGAAATTGATGTGCATATTCTCACGTTCCTTTCTTTACTTAATATGTTGACTGCCGTGGGTCCATGTTTCTTTGCAGAAAATTAGATACTGGCCAGTCTGTACACCCGTCCCAGCGATGATGTTTATGCGGAGGAATTTGGAACGAATTCACGTGTTTAATCCCTGTCATTCTTACTGTGGTAGGTATATGCCGGGAAATAATTTTACAGTTATAATTAAACTACATCTCTAATTTTCTTCGGTCACCAGTATTAAAGAAGCAGCAGTTTCATTTTTAGAAAGATTGTCTCGCGTTTTTATAGTTACGGACGAAGTACACTGCTGTTTTCATCTTTCATTAAATTTTTGGACTGTTATTCGTGAAAAGAGAAACATTTTCCTGCATCCTAAGCTTAGAAAATATTGCAAGTCGTGGGCGAGATAAGGAGGACCTGTGATATGTAACACAAGCCAAGGGAAGTTAAAACACCTGCGGCTATTTTCGTGAAACGCGCCTTTCTGAATACATTTTGATGTTCAGGAGTTATTAATACAATAAACAGAAGCCTATAGAAGAAACCTGGAAACTAGCAGACAGAACAAAAAAATTAATCCCTGAAAATTTTAATGAAAAATGTTGTTCGTTAATTGCATAAGGTACGGGATCAGTACGGGTAGATATTTTTACATTAGGCAAAATGTTTTCGGATTTGTAATTAAAAAATTCAATTAAAGAGAGATGTAGTTATATTTCTATTGCTATGCTGTGTTTAAACTGGATATAAACTGGAATAAAATTGCTTTCGTTGTACAGTTTAATATGTTGAGAAATGTTTCGCGCTTTTAGAGGAATGTTGTGCTTAGTCGTGGCGTAAATTTCAAATGTTGACCACAGTGAAGTTGGTTGTTTTACAACTGTGACTTTTCATATTGTGGTACTCTGTTACCAGTCTTTCGGAGGAACATACTGCTTCCGTCTTATGATAGCAATATTTCCCTTCTAAATGTTTGAATTCACCTGCGAGAGTACACATTGTCATAACCTTGAAGTTGATATTATGAATCTTCTGTGCCGTGAAAACTCGATGGTGTAATTCAGACTTAAGTCTAGAAAACTAAAAGTGATCTTCTCCAAAAGAAATTGCCCCTCCCAGTAGCAACCTCTAACGTGTTTTTAGGAAGTAACATGCATCTAGACGATTACTTAAGGAAATGAGCTACGAGTAGGAAGTTATGTAACAAGAAACTCCGTATTCTAATCTCCAATGGCCTGGACTATGGGTGCTAGTAAGACTCTGCAATTTAATGTTATACATACTTTCAGTTTGTTGATGTTGGATTGTTTAAGTTATAAAATCAAATACATACTGCTAAAGCAGACTGCAGGAACAAACGACGCGTTTGAAATTAGTAAGACTGTAAGAAACGACTTCTGTCTGTACAGCCGCAGTAGCTTAGTGGTTAAAGTGTGGTATTGGGTTCGAGATTGCCTCACACAGCTGTTTTTTTTAATCTCAGTGCCTTCTGTGGTTTGATGTACGACATTTCTAAATCCGTTTTTATTGATTGGAAAAGCGTTTAAAGCGTATTGCACACTGCCGCCTACAGGATTAGCAAGTGCGTTATCTTTTACTTCGTAGGAAAAATTCGTTTGCCTTCAATATCTTACTGATGAACGGATATTTGTATTTCACTGAAGACTTTTAAGAAGTGAGATATTGAGGGCTGTGTTTGAGTTATGGTATTGAATAGTGTCGAATTGTGAGTCTGTATGTGTCCCGAAAGAGGCAGTCTTGGCTCAGTCTGTATGAAGTACAGCACCGCTTTGGTATTTGGGAAAGTTACAAGAAACTAAGAAGCACAAGACCAGTGTTATGCTGGAGCAAAGATTTTGATATTGGACGTCCCCGTTGGCGTATATCAAACACTTATGTATAAAAACAGTCAAACAGCCACATTGTTGGCTGTTTGACTGTTTTTATACATAAGTGGAGCAAATATGTTTTTGACATGCATTGCGAAGACATTGAGAGTGTGGGTTTGTCAGCTGGTTTCATCTGACTCATTATACGAGCCAGCTGAGGGCTGTTACGCTCACGGTGGTAACTTTCAAGTAGCCTAAGGCGAGAATTTCTTGACTTGATGATTAACTTTCAGCTTCTCAAGAACTACTTTAATTGGAGTTGGGAGAACCAAATTTCAATACCGTCTGTAAGAAATTCATAATTGGACACGATTTGTATCGTGTACATCTTCTATTATGAGAACCAATTAGCCTCTTCCAAAGCGAGTTCTCCGTAGTCTGCGATCTAGTGATTCCTCTTACAAATTGCCGTATCTTCTCTTTTCCTTACGGTCATCCGGTATCTGCTTACGTCTTCTTCTTCCGTCACTTCTGTCATTCCTTCAAGAACATGTTTCAGAAGGCAGTTTATATGCAATTTGTGACCACCCATTTAGCTTCCCTTCGTGTTATTGTATGTAGGATATTCTTTTTCCTTTGACTATATGTAATTCTTCTTTTCTCTTGGTCGGTGCAAGTGCTCTTGTCCATCTTTCTCCAGCACCACATTTCAGTACTTTCAAGGCGTATTTGATCTGTGTTCCGAAGTTTTTCAGTTTCCAGCAGCAAAAGAATCTATGCTCCAACTGTAGCATTTGATTAGTTACTTCCTTAAATACAAGTCCAATTTGCTGATTAAAAAGGTCTTGTTTTTCGTTGAAAGCCGATTTTGCAATGGCAGTCCTAGATTTCGTTTCATATGTACATCTTGCATCACTTGTTGTCAGGCTACCCAGATAGTTCAAATATTCCACATTATCCAGTTGTTTTTGACATGTCGTAATCAGTATTGGGGACGGTTGCCCTGAGATTCTCACTTCCTTAGTTTTTTCTACATTCATGTCCATTTCATTGTACCTGTCAGCTTTAACCGGTCTATCAGTAATGCTCTGTGATACCGTTCAGTCTCATGTCAGTATTTTATAAGATTTCATACCAGCAACTCCACGGATCAGGGCCCTTCTCGAGAATGTAAGAGTTTCTAAACTACTTACGAATTCCACAAATTTTGTGGAACAGGAATGTGAATTGCCGTATTCACAAGTGCCTGCCTTTTACTCCTACCGCAAGCCAGATGAATTCAATCCACTCCCTCCACCTTGTTTCTTCAATATCCGTTGTGTTATTACTCTCCCATCTGCGCCTAGGACTTCCAAGAGGTTTCTTTCTTCCAGTTTTTTTAACAAAAACCCTATAATCATTTCTTTTCCCTCCAATAGGTATCACATGCCCCACTTCCGTTTTCATACTACAGTCGATAAAGCTAGTAATATTTGGTAAGGAGTTCAAATAATGGAGGTTTGTCTAAGACATTTACGCACCAAACATCTATATGTAGACCTATTCCTTGTGTGTCTCGATTCAAGCTGCACGTCCAACGAATCATAGTCTCCTAGATTTAACTATCGCAACATGTGGTAACCTTGAAAGATCGTGACATTTTGCTATATGTGATACACAATTTTCTCCTGTAAAGAATACAGGACTGGCACGCTCGTGTGGTGGCAGTTTAAGAGTCCTGTGAACAACACGGGACGAATGTCGCTGACGGCAGTGCTGTATCAGCGACCGCAGTGTGCTGTTGTTCGGGTTTGAACAGCGAACCAAACACAACCACATATTTTCCAGTGGTCACATACTAATTACACGGATCTCATGTATAATCATTGGAATTCAAGGAAATATTCGTTTTTAATCAAATTAGCCATCATTTCGTGTAATTACTTGCATCGTATACCAATTTCCGTGGACAGAATTGTACACACAGTTTTTATTCACATTAATGGAACTGAAATTCATCTGCCGGAGTGTTTTAAAATTAGCTACGCATATTGAATTCGTGAAACGGTTCGTTATAATTGGAAACACCATTGTGTTACATCGGCGGTTTCCTGTGTTGCAGAGTAGTAATAGGCGGAACAGTAGTAGGGGTAATCGTGACTAGTGGTTATTTGGCAGTGGCAGTTGTAGGCACAGTACTGACGGTACGGCGACACTCGTAATGTGGTGGTGGTGGTGGTGGTGGTGGTGGTATTTATTATTATTAGTATTATCTCCTGATGGGGAGACTCACAGTAAGATCAGTCACATATTGATAGATAGGAGATGGCATTCCAGTATACTCGATGTGTGATCTTTCAGCGGACCTGACTGTTCAACTGATCACTATATGGTGGTTGCAAAACTTAGGGAAAGACTGGCTGTAAATAAACAAGCAGCACAGAAGTTTGATGCGGAGAGGTTTAATCTCAAGAAGCTAAGTGAACTAGAGGTTAGGAAACAGTATCAGCTTAAGATCGCAAACAGGTTTGCAGCTTTGGAAAACTTAAATGTTAGTGAGGGCATAAATAGGGCTTGGAAAAACATGAAAGAGAATATCTAAATCTCAGTTCAAGAGAGTCTAGGTCTACATGAAGGGAAGCAGCATAAACCATGGTTTGATGCAGAATGTGCACAATTTTTAGATAAAAGGAAGCTGGCTAAAATTCGGTGGTTACAGAATCCAAACCAAAGTAATGGAGATAATCTGAACAACGTAAGACATGACACCAGTAGACATTACAGGAACAAAAAGAAGGAATATCTGAAAGCTAAAATTAATGAACTTGAAACAAACAGCAAGAACAAGAATATCGGAGATTTGTATAGGGGTATCAGTGACTTTAAGAGGGGGTACCAGCCTGGAACTAATCTAGTAAAGGATGAGAAGGGTGACCTGGTTGCAGACTCCCACAGCATTTTGGCTAGGTGGAGGAATCATTTCTCCCAGCTGTTGAATATACACAGGGTTAATGATGTTAGGCAGACTGAAGTACATACGGCAGAACCACTAGTGCCTGAGCCCTGTGCCTTTGAGGTTGAGATGGCTGTTGAAAAGCTAAAAAGACACAAGTCACCAGGTATTAATCCGATTTCAGTAGAACTGATTAAAGCAGGAGGTAGGATAATTCGGTCTGAGATCCATAAACTTATTATTTCTATTTGGAATAAGGAGGAATTGCCTGAGGAATGGAAGGAGTCAGTCATTGTGCCTATTTATAAGAAGGGTGATAAAACAGATTGTAGCAATTATCGAGGCATATCACTTCTGTCAACTGCGTACAAAATTCTATCCAGCATCATTTTGTCAAGGTTAACTCCATATGCAGAGGAAATTATTGGGGATCATCAATGTGGATTTCGACGTAACAGGTCAACTAGTGATCATATATTCAGCATTCAGCACTGTAGTTTTTAATTCGTTTGACGTATTGAAACAGAATCTGTGTATGGGCTTCGTTCCTTAAAACATTCTGTACAAGTTCTAAAATTTCGTTATTCCTTCTTGTAGCCGTTACATGCTTTTATTATTGTTACTTTATATCCATATGTCACTGCCGTAAGGGACAGTGAAATATTTCTTCAAAAATATTAAATAAACGTGTATTTTCAATTTTCAGTTTATAGGGTACGTCGATGAGAATTTCCAAGTTTAACTGCAGTAGTGCTGCACTCTTTCTGTCCATTTGAATCCCATTGTGGTGTTCAGTTGCGCTGCTGGTGTTGTGTAATCCAACACTAGGCTATCCTTCCCTCTTTCCTTCTTTAGTTTGTATATACAAATGTAACATTTTTTTGTTCCTAATTGATAGTTCTGGGGTAAAACCTAATTTGTTGTATATCTCCCTTTATCCGACTCTTTTAATGTGTACGAGGAAGCGAGCTAAGGCGGAGAGAACTATAAGGCAAAATTACGAGAGATAGCGGAAACTTCCGTCAACGCTATCACCACACTGCACTCCGCCACCGAATGGATTAAGTTACAGACAGGATTAACCATACTTTTCCCTTACTACTTCTCAGGGGAAATTTCTTGTCTAACTTATTCTAACTTCGTTCTTACGTCATTTATTAATTAGGGCGTCACAAAACTTGTGTACCGTTTTCAGGAAACAAAACACACTCATTTCGTACTGCGAAAAATATTAACACCCCCAAATAAACTTTCTGAAAGTAAACAGGAAGGAGTATTTTTGAAATCTAAGTTCTTGCCTTAGTTCCGACCGGAAGGAAGTTAAATATTTAATCAACTGTCGTCATAATGAAGGTTGGAAGTGAAGGAAATTGTGCAGACGTGTAGCGTTTGATGCTTAAATCTGCTGGGACTGAAACAAGCCCACACTGAAGTTTAATGAAGGGTGTCTTGTTTATATTACACTACAGATTCAAGTAGACGGATAATATTGCCTTAAGCATATAAATCTATGTTAACATTTTAAAACACATCAGCGACTCGATGAATCACCTCCTGCAATATTAACAAACACTTCATTTTGCGACACAAAGTACTTAAGTGTGTCGTATGATAAATAGCAGTTGTTTCATTAAACGTCATTAAGTGACTGGTGTCTTTAATGGACACAGACTGTGTTTTCTGCAAGGTAGGAACTGAAGCCGTATATCTAATAGAAATGAATGTAAATCGGAAGGTTAAAGTGGGAAATATTGGGTACGTAACTGCGTATTTATGAAGAACTTTAGCGATGTGAGGACATAATACACCAACGGATTTTTTAATTTTGAGGATCTTCCTTGATTTGTACGCTTTACCAAATACTAGTAAATTGTGCACCTGAAACAAGCTGAGATGGTAGGGTTATATGACACAGACGTTAGAAAGAGGGAAAATTCATACAGAATTTTGATTGTAAAACCTGAATTGAAGGCACCATCTTTTAAAGATCTAGGCGTAGACGATTCGATAGTATATTAACCCTTTAAAGACAAAGCGTATCTGTTGTATATAAGGACTCAGTGCGTACCGCGCTATAAACACTCTCCACTTCGGTTATAAAAACCAGTCTGTTAATGTGTTATAAGGCAAAAGTTGCTGTTTGTTCTGAGATCCGTACAAAACACATAAACGCAATGTGGGCACCACGTAGAATTTTTTAATGTTAAACCTGGTGGTACGTAAAGTTACCGCTAGGCTTTAAAAGGTTAAGATGAGTCTTACGGAAACACATTTTGGGGAGCTTATGTACTGGAAAAATCTAGCAGAGTAGGGATCTGTCGCGCATTATTGTGAAAACGTTAACGGATGTTATCATGCCAGAACATGGCGACAACTAGCGTTTGAAGGCAGATCCTGCTGCACGGATTTAGTTGCTATCTACGCGTGCATCAAAATTATTGTGTTTGAAAGTTACATTTGAGTGACAAATAACTAGTGTACTAAACTGTATGCCGCTAGGAGTTCACGACTGCCGTCTTAATGGAACAGGTCCCAAGTTCGAAGAGTTTCATTCACTGTAACAAGCAGAGGTAATGTTAAAGTACATAATAATTGTTGAATAAATACAATGAAACGTAATTAGCTAAATTGAAATCACATTTCCTCTCGAGATTAGAAGTCCCCAATCGGTTTAGGTCAAAAACACATAATTGCCCTAGGACAAAGTATTTTTACCTAAGTAACAGGATTGTGAGGTCTCTATAAAGGAAATTAAATGTGTGTATACCCGTTCTTTATACGCAGCTTCACCCGCTAGAGACTTCGGTATGACTTCATTGTAAGTACTTCGCATAACGTTCCGGTTGCTGTACTCCATTTGAGTCTAGAAGTATTCGACTCTGGGGCAAAGAGAAGAGTTGCAACGATCCTGCTCGGATTTCAGTAATTTTTGTCCAGGTCCTGCTAGTCACTTTTCAGACTTTTTTTTTTTTTTTTTTTTTTTTTTTTGCTAAAGTGACGATCAGAAGAGAGGCGAGTCTTTTTTGTGGTTGGTTTTACGAAGGTGCGAGTATCTCAGGCTACATAGCGTCAAATGTAGGATTGGAGAAGATATGGAAGCACTCGTTGCCAAATAAGGCATTTGGCTGGAGGAAGACAGAAAAATAAAACTTCATGCCGGATAACCGTTAATCGGACCAAAATTTCGACAGGCATTTTCCGAATAACAGTTTAGGGCAGTGGTTTGAAACTGGCGGCCCGCGGGCCGCACGTGGCTCGCCGAAGTCATGTCTGCCGCCCGCCAGTATTTTTTCGAACACATTTAACTTAACGCTTCCCCATCAGAATGAAGGGAAACCTTTTTCAGTGATCTGATGGAACTTCGCACGCTTATTTAAATTTGGTAAACTGTAAGTTGTAGCG
Source organism: Coptotermes formosanus (assembly GCA_013340265.1). NCBI lineage: Eukaryota > Metazoa > Arthropoda > Insecta > Blattodea > Rhinotermitidae > Coptotermes > Coptotermes formosanus. Next base: position 142,007 of record BLKM01009790.1, on the reverse strand, counting down.
GTATTCGTGCATATTGACAAGGAAGACGTCATCTGTTGCAAAGTCTACAGGAAGGTGAGTAAGAAAAATATGGAGTGTTGAGCCCCACCATCGTCCTTGCTTCCTCAGGTTCAAGTATGTTGTAATAATAATAATAAGTAAAAGCTGTTCAGTAACAATTTTATAGAATGAGACTTCGTGCATATCTTAAAAAACATAAGTGACAAAGAAACATGGAAAACTTCTCATTGACCTTCTTCCATTCCTAAAATCTTACCTGAGCCCTAAAAATGAAATAAGAATGATGTTATGATATTAATTATAATTAACCTTTAGGAGACAGTTTCAAATGCCAGTTGTGCCTCATGACAGCCTGAGTTTTTCTATCTAGACGTGGGCATTTAAATTGCTACCGAGCAACAAAAAGAGACCAGCATATAGCATGCTAAGCCATTCGCCAGTACATTTTGGAGACCAACATGTGGTCTTGTAGGACGATAAAGGTTAATTAATAATAAATCGTCTTTTAGTCGTTTAGTATAAAATAAATTTACCCAAAAAAAAAGACTTTTACTGTTAACCATCGGTTTGCGACCTGCACAGGACTTAGAGATTTTCAGATGGCCCCTGTGCGGTTGAAGGTTGCTGTGCGCTGGTCTGGTGCACTGCCGCTGTCTCGGTCAGCCCGATAAAGGTGCTTACTCTGCCTAGTATGGAATTTATGATTCCTTCCAATGTCGAGTCGTAAATTTATATCGTAAATCTCTTAGAATTTTTCAATCATGGGTGATCTTGACGCTGTCATCACTCCCCGACTATTACAAGCCCCCCCCCCCCCACCCCCGGCTCACGCTATCTCATCGGGCATTTCCTTGGAGTTTTGCCATATAAAGCCACTCGACCACTAGTAGCGCTGCGTCTGCGGCGAGAGGTTACGCCTGGTCGCTTTCGGAATCTCTTCCGAAATGAAGAGTGATGTGCATCTTGCTTCAGGAACAATCACTCACAGCTGTCTTTTCATATGACCAGTCCCTATCCATCCTGATTACGAATACAAACAACTTGTATGGTCTTAATCACAGAAACTGGATCATTAGCCTTTTAAATCATAGCGACGTATATCCGTAAATCCTGGAAGACGACAGACCGTGCGTTTTATCCACACTGTGTATTTGTGTGTTTACTGTGATTATCACGTTGTTTCCTAATGGAGGCAAACTGCTGTGTGTGAGGTACAAACTGAATCTTTGTAATGTGCATTGGTTTTACCGTTTAACCCTTTAAAGACGAAGCGTATCTGTTTTATATAAGGACTCAGTGCGTACCACGCTGTAAACACTCTCCACTTCGGTTATAAAAACCAATATCTTAATGTTTTATAAGGCAAAAGTTGCTGTTTGTTCTGAGATCCGTACAAAACACATAAACGCAATGTGGGCACCACGTAGAATTTTTTAATGTTAAACCTGGTGGTACGTAAAGTTACCGCTAGGCTTTGAAAGGTTACAGGGTGGTGCGGTTACCTTGTAGTGGCCAAGTTCGGTCACCGAGCAGCTAAGAATGGCCTCGCGACCCACGGCTACTGTTACGTTCTTGATGGGTTCCTTGAAGTCTGGGTCCACGTCACTGGCGAGTAGGTGGGACTGTGGGGGAGCTGCAGACCCCAAGTCGAAGCCAGGATCTGTAATAACATGAGAACAATAGTAAAGTTTTCTAATGTGCAGAATTCGAGGATTTTGCAGCTGTACTCTTAAGGGTTACATTCTTCTGGAAAATGAATCCCTGTGGATTGTATAGGTACCAACGTATTATATAAAAATATGTACTTGACATAGGGAATAAAATATTAAAACCTTGGGAATAAAATATTAGAAATTGCTAATGCATAATGAAATACAGTAATACATGTTAAAATGTTACATTAATGTAGGCACGTTTTGGAGGACGGTCTCTGGTTATGTGTTTGTATAGGTTCCTTTTTGTGGATTTTCTCATCGCAGAGAACGATAAGTCTCCTTGTTGAGTGGAGACATGTTCCGTTGTCCAAGACGTAGAAGACAATCAATGCTTTAGACGGTGCTGTCCTTGTAATCGATAATACTCATGCAGTAGTTATACTTTACGTCGTACGTGCACAAGAAATGTGACTTCACAGGGATTTAACCCTTTCAGAATATCGCCCGATTATGTTTGTGTACAGTTAGTTATTTTGTCTTTACTTCGAAGAGGAACTAATTTCTTCGCATTCTCCCACCAGTTCGTGAAAGGTAGACTTAACTGGCTGTAACACTTTCTCCTGTCCAGAATCTTACACTATTAACTTGCCGAGCACGTGTAGCTTAAGAGAGATGCGTACAGGATTTTGATGAGCGCATTTGAAGGAAAGAGACCCCGTGGAAGGCCTAGGCGTAGATGGGAGTATAAAATTAAAATGTGTGTTGAAGAAATATGATGGAGGGCGTGAACACGATGTATTTGGCTTAGGACAGTGTCAACTTTATGAACACCGTCGTGAACCATCCTGTTTTCTTATAACGTGGCTAACTTTGTTACAAGCTGAACGACTATTAGCTTCTCCAGGTTAAATCAGCTACTTGAAGCTAGTTAAGAAAGTCTGCTTTGAAGACTGTGTGTTCAAAAATTTGAAGCAAAGTGGTAATATAAGTGTTCATTGGTAAAATTTAAATAATCAGTTTAGAAGTGACAGGATATTTTTCCTTTAAATGCCGTTATTTTTTAGTTGTAACATAAATATTTTTAACGTAGCGTGTACAAGTAACTCAGAAACTTTTTATCTTGTTTGCCTTCTGATGTTATTACCAACATCAGGAACGAAATTTTGGTGTCAGATAAACTCTCATTTCGCCAAACGTTAAGCTGTTGTAACGGTATATTAACATGACGTGTTTTAGGGGAAGTGCCTAACGCAAACGTCGCTCTTTATGTTGCGGTATGTGGAAATGATACTAAAAGCAAGTCATTAGGCTTCAGAGCAGTAGAGTACGCAACGAAGGATAGTTTATGCAAGGAGATAGCGACAGCCCCAGACCACACACATGCAACACGGGAATGTCAACGCTGCTGCATAGTAAACCTGTCTCTCTCTCTCTCTCACACGCGCGCGCGCGCGTAAATTCCCATATGAACGGTTCAAATCTTGTTTACTGACATATCAACTGTGTCGTTCATGAAACGTCGTTAATGGTATTAATGAAGTTGGCTTTCAGTCGGTTCGTGTACACAGACGTTACGTTCACCAGTTAGTTTCAAAATTGTGTTTGTGTGTTAAATGTCTGTAGGGACAGTAGGACATGTGGAGTAACATGGAATGCTGGTGCTGGCTGAATTGAGTTTTTTGAGTAGATGAGGTCGTCCAAGTAATCGAATCTAGTTCGACCTGCTGGGTAGGAAAGGACCCCTAGGGAAATCTGAGAGTTGTCGTAAGCAGGTAGAGAGGGTTCATCATTAGTTCTGGTGATTCTAATCAACACCTGATCCCGTTCTGGCATGAGTAAATTTTCTTGAGATGGTCATGAACTATCCCCGACAGCACTGAATGCAAGCGGGCGGATTTCTGAAAAAAAAACTTTTTTGCAGTTTGTGTGAATAAAAATTGCCATATTAGCAGTCATTTTTACATAATGTTCTATATTCTACTTGACAGAAGTAGGTGTACGTGAAGAGTAAGCCTACTATTGAAATAGACGAGATCTGAAAGAATAAGAGGGAAGTAAGGTGAATGAACTGGCGTCTAGTTTTTTACCTGCTGGGTGGGACGAAGCCTTCAGGAGACTCTTAAGACATTCCCTAAGAAGCAGGTGTTGGTGTTTGTTATTCTTTCCGTTAATGGCAATCAATAATAGTGATTTTCCTTTTATGTAGGAAGTTGAGTGACTTCGATCAGTCATGACACCTACTAAGACATATTGAACATGGCCTGTTTATGTTATGATTATTGTACACTTATGACATTATGACATTATTATTATGACCCAGCACAAATAAGTATTAAGAAAATGGCGTTGTTCTGCACGGTAATGTTATTAAGATGAGACACACACACACACACACACACACACAGACACACACACACACACACATATGTATAGGATTTATTTTTTCTTTTTTTCTGTTTTCTTCAGCTTAAGATATTTTCTTCTCTATTGTTAGAGACCAACTCATGCACACATTAACACTAAAACATTCATAAAAGTACCCCTACATGTTTCTAACGCACTTAATATTCATCTTCAGGGGGGGTCACACATTCACTGATTACACATAATCACAAGATGAACACTAAGTGAGTTCGATACATGTAGGGGTACTTTTATGAATGTTTAGTGTTAATGTGTGCATGAGTTGGTCTCTACCTGTAGATAAGAAACAACGCACGGTGTGAATATGGAACAAGTTCCAAGTGTGCTATATTAAAATGCCTTTGAGGTAATACTGTTTCTATATTTATCTATTTAACGACACGTTTTAAACGTCAGTTTATGTATGTATACACACGTATGTGTATATATATATACACACACACACACACACACACACACACACACACACACACACACACACATATATAAACTTCGAATGGAGATTCATAAAGTGGCTGTCAGACTTAACTAGGAAGAGAGTGGAATGTAGTATAGCAGAATGTGCCCGTGAGAAGGCAGGAAAACTACAAAACCGCGGTCGATAATGCAGCATAGATTCAAACCGTGTATCTGCAGAATACAAAGTAGTTCTTACAATTACTGTACGTTGCTTACGGCGCTCGTTAATTTGCAGTGACGAATAATTTCCCGCTCTGTGTAACTGTGTTTCTAGAGAATGAAATGCTGTTGTAACACAGGAGTGCAGGATCCCGTCTCAGCCATCTCTCGAGACAAAACCAGTCGCTGTACACGTGTTCGTAACTCTAGATTTGTTAACCCGAACACGAAGAGAGAGAAATATGACGTGGCAAGTTTCACGGAGACTAAATCAATATCTCACATTCCGAACTAAACACGGCTGGCAAGGAACCGACTCTTTTATTCCTAACCAGACGCGCTTTTAAAATTTTCAAGAACAGTGCAATATGCAGTTTTCTTGGTGGGGTCATAATAAATTCTGTTCAGGTAGTGTTAATAAAGACTGCTTCAACTCCGTATAAATGAGGCATGCGAGATTAAAGCACTTAAAATGTTCTCTGAAAGCAGACAGTACAATAGGCCACGACGGAGACGTTCAAAACGCCGTCTGCGCTACTTTTGATGCATCCCAGAAGGATAATATAAGAGGCGCACGGGCTGATTAGAAGCTAAGGCATACCTGTCTGAGAGTGTGGACCGGTATTGAAGTACCAGTATGGTGCTAACGTGATTAACGACGCATTCAGATATATTCACTTATTGCGAGGAAGGAATTTGTTGTTGGGCCTAAGAGTTGGTACTTAGCGGGAAGTTGGAGGAGTGTGCATGCTGTGGAGTTCCATAGGTCCTGTTCTTTAAGAGTAACATACGGACAGCCAGCTCATGGGAGATGAGATGGGTAGGGAAAGTAGCACAAATGGGATAACTGAGAAGTACTTACGCAGTTTAACTGGATAATTAGAAAATAATGAGACTGTTTTGGACACTCAGAGGTTGACTGGGGTAACAGTAACCCTTTAAAGACGAAGCGTATCTGCTTTATATAAGGACTCAGTGCGTACCGCGCTGTAAACACTCTCCACTTCGGTTATAAAAACCAGTCTCTTAATGTTTTATAAGGCAAAAGTTGCTGTTTGTTCTGAGATCCGTACAAAACACATAAACGCAATGTGGGCACCACGTAGAATTTTTGAATGTTAAACCGGGTCGTATGTAAAGTTACCGCTAGGCTTTAAAAGGTTAAAGAAATGAAAATGTAACTGTGATGCAAGATTGTGGTGTGTGTTCGGTTGGATCATGGTACGGTCCATGGGCATGATCTTGTGTACACGGCATTGAAGGTTTGAGTTACGTACAATGCCTCAGGATGGAGGGGTGGCGGGAGAGCAATTCAGCTGATGAGTGATCTCAACTACATAAAAACAAGCCATAAATCTGTAAATGTAATATATAATCCTGTCGCAATACTACAGTTTACCTTATCTACCTAACAGAATATATACTGCATGAGTTCGTATTTCTTTTAAATTTATAGCTTATACGTATCGACAGATTTTCCTCGTTGTAGGTAATGGAACACGTGGCACGTAATTTATGAGAAAGAGTAGAATATCGTCTTGAAACTGCAGACAGTGCTTGGTGTGGAGTGTGACCTCCCAGATAGCGCCAAGTCGTGATTGTGTCAGCCCATTCGGGACTATATTTTACAGCTTTTATAGCTAAGTAATGACAAGTGTGTGCTTCCTTGTATGGGTTACGTTCGAGTGTCGCGTGTACTCGTACCAAGTCACGATGCGACAGTATACAACCTTTGCTACGGAAATTGGTTTTTGACAAGGACATTGCGAATATTATCTTTATATTGTTCATCTTGTTGTGTTGTTTTGCAAGAGACAAATAAAAATAACAGTCGAAAATAGAATGTGTTTTTAACCAACAGGTACATATTTCGGCTTTACAGAGAAGCCATTTTCAGGCTATAAGAAAGGATCAAGATTTCGTAAACAGTATGCGTAGAGGAAGTTCACGTTTTACGAACATCAGCTTTAATAAGTTGGGATCTCAAACTGTAGTTTCCTCGATGCATGTTTTATTTCAAATTTTTGTCTTTTTATACAGCCTGAATATGGCTTGTTTGTAAAACCGAAACATGTAGCTGCTGCTCAAAACTACATGTTGTCTTCGACTGTTACATTTATTTATTTATTTATTTATTGCTACGAATTTTGTTCGTCTAGAATGACGCTATAGTGAAATAGCGACGCTGAAATTGGCCGATATTAGGGGCGGAACACTTAGGTAATTATATTGCGATTTTTGTGCTAGATATGCCATACGCTGGTTTGTCTTAACTTACATCGGGGACCTCTGTGTTGATACTTATTGCTTCGATTGAGGATTGAACATTGTCAAGTTGCGGTCAGCAAATGCTGTTTGCGATTATTCTTCCATGAGGTTTCAGTTTTGCGCACTGGTTACGCATGCACAGTAAAATTACGTACATTACCAAATTTTCTGGATATCTGTGGAACATAAGGGACCCTCAGTGCTACACCTTTATATTTTTTTCCTGTTTTAAAGCTACGCGATGCTTGTCAGTGATTTTCATTCAGCAGTCTTTGAGGATTTTCAGACTCCCGCCCGGGCTAGGCCATGCATGTTCGGTCTGTATGTCATCGCTGATTTTCATTATTATTGTACTGCTGTTATACGGTGTCTGGGTTCTTTCTACATATCGCGATGTATGAAAGTGAAATGTAGTATGTGTACCTTGACAATTTATTCGCTGCACTGATCGAAGCGAAAAACGTCTTGAAAACAGAACATCTTTTAAAAGAAATTAGAAGCCTGTTTATTTGTAAAGAAATGTAAATTCATCTGCTGAATTAGTGTGTGAATCTTAGAAACTATTATTTGTTCTGTGTGAGGAACTAAAATTCAATAGCATAATACTGTGTACAATATGCCTCTTTTTTTGCAACCTTTTGAACAATATTGTCACACCAGTGTTATATAACTGACGGTTATTTCCCATAGTATTATGGGACATTCATGAACCGGATTTAAGTCTCTGGAACTCGCTTAGGAATGTACCCGTGTTGTCCTATTTTTACATTTACGTTATATTTAATTTTGATATGTAGGAAATTATTTCATAGCAGTGCGATCCGAGAATAAAAACCCTTTCGTTTGTATCGAACTAGTTTTCCAAAATCCGTACATTTCTTTTGTCAAGGAACGTGGAGTATGTAGTCGCTTACTTACATCATAAGTTTGTGTTTTAGGTAGTGGTATTGTATTACACGCCTGACAAAACACACTTTCAGTACAGCATAACCAGAGGATTACATCGCTGCATGTAGCTGGATATGATTCATAGTGAGATATAACTCTGATGGGGAAAAACCATTTACACTGCCCCCATGGTATATGTAATTATCGTCCACAAACCGTAGCTATTCCTTTTCGGTCCCCATAACTGTTCATTATCCCCCTATTTTACAGCAACGTTCGCCTTAAAAACTGTATTTTAGCGGCTTGCACCTATCACGTCGTTAAGTAATATAAATGGGCTTATTATACATCTAATAAGGGGGCGTTATAACGTCATTAGTTTCTACTTTGCTGCTAAGTAGTGCACAGCACTTCACGTCCAGTACGTACTTCTGCGGTAGCCTGTGCTTACGGACATACTGTGTGTTAAATCGCTCAGCCAAATGTAACGATGATAGCATCTGGTGCTAATTATTGATGACTTGCTGTGCACCAAGTGGCGTACGAAGAGGGTCACCTGCACTGTAATTTGCATATTGCAACTAAGCGTGTATACAGTACACACACGTGTCATTGCTAATGCGTATAACGTAATTTTGTCAATCAGAGTTGAATAGAGTACATCTTCATTGATAATTATAATTGGGGGATAGAGTAACGACGTAACTAAGGTATAGGGAGGTCAACTGTAAACTGAACCCAGACGCACGAGAAGCTTGAGCCGTACATTCACTCGTATAATGTAAATAATGACGTAATATAATGGGTCGTACGTTGGAGTAGGCATTGGAGATGAAATCCTTCACCTACCAGACACGCCTGGCACCTGGTGAACAGATTAATGGACGCTGTTTCAAGTTGTTATGTGGAAACTGCCGACATTGCACACCTGACGAAACAACCGGTGTATGATTCGCACATCGCCAGTACTATTGTTGCGCGTACGGTGACATAGAATTACTTCTGCCACACGGTCCGATTTAATCTGCTGTGGGACACTTGCGAAGCGTAGTGTAACGTATTGTTTTGCTGGTGAGTATGGAGTACCGCTCAGTACAGATGATTTTCATTGTGGAAACCCATATAAGGAAGAAATCGTATGAAAAGTGTTATAGGAAATTTAGAATAAGCTTTCTCGGTGTTTCAGTTCCTTCGAAATGCAGAATGAGAGTTGAAGGGGATAATTTGCAACATATACGGTAACATGCAGTTAGTTTGACTACCGGCCTTTTGTACCGGTCTCAGAACCCTATTTTCCGCATCTTCTTAATGACCAAGCATTGAGACACCAAAGGTCGTAATTTAACTTCTGAAACTCTCATAGGCGTAAGAGGTATTCGGACCACACATTGCAAATTCTGTATTGCAAATACGATCTGGCGTAATTAACGCAGTGAATCCCACATAAATTGAGCTAAATGTAGTTAATATATGCACGGATATACAAAACTAAATATTAGTCCTAAATCGAAATTAGTGTTTACTAACATTTGGGATGCATCAAGTGTTCCGAGGCTCATTACTGCATAGCCCCACCAAACACTGCGACCACATGACGGCAATGATTACTGCGTAGGGACTGTGGGGTGCGGGGTCGTTCAGTGGGAGGGTCTTGCCCTATTAGCGAGATAGAAGCCTAATATTGGCAGTGTACCATAGCAGCACCTCGACATTTCCAGGGCTTACGACTCCATCGGACATAACCAGGGAGGTTATAATGGAGTGGTTATAGCTTTTCTCTAAGGCTGTAATATTTGCTTTTAGAAAATTGCTTGGAGCTCTTATAGAGTTTCGGAACCCAGTTTGTAAGTTTCATGATTTTATTGTAAAAGAAACTTCTCTGCCTCCCTTTGTTCTTCATACTCTGGAGATTAAAGTTCAAAGAAAATTCAGTTCTCTTGTATAATTATTTCTTTAGTTTTATTGTAGATCAAAACGGGGTTAATATTTCAAACAGAATTCTAGTACCTTCGAACACGATTTTTGTGAAGTGTTGTTTTAACTATTTAAATACATTCAACTCTATGAAGTTCTCAAATATGTGTCCTGTATGTAATCTTAGTAAGTCGTACCGACAAATTCACTTTATCTAGGGAAAATCTCTGATAGTGTGTATCAAATCTCCGAAGTGATTCGGTTAGAGGTTTCCCCTAGGTACAGTCTTCTCTCTTGGTCACATTTGTTAAAATTTAAATTATGAGTGCGCGATAATATCGCAACACTGCAAGATGTGTCCTATATTTGTTGACAGAAGAAGTAGTATCCTATACGAACAATACGCATTGAAGTCTGTAGCATTCTGGGTAATTTTTCTGTTAGCATAGCCCTGTGTACATACGCGTACATGATGCTCTTCATAGAATTCTGCTTGTGTTAAAATCGAACGAAAACCTGGCTATGGAAAGTGCATATACACACGGCTCGTTTTCTCTACTCGTGATGGGTTGTATCAGACTGTGTGTCGGATTTGTTTATGGGATGGCTGCGTGCGAAGTAGTTAAAATAACTGCAAAGACTAAAGACGGTTGTAATTACCACAGTTCATACACAGGCGTCAGTGAAGTGTGAGGTTGCAGTACATTGTTGCGTAATGTGGATTTCATTTAATGTGAAAATGAGAAACATGAACCTACATTCGACATAGTGTGACAATAAGAAACATGCACCTGAATTTCTTATCCAGGTTTCACTCGATTTTCAATTGCGGAACATGTATATACGGTGATATTTCTCGTGCGAAATTTGTGCTGACCTTATATTGTACGAGTAGTAGTGTTGTGTACATCGAACGCTGAAATTGTTTTTTACCACCAAAGGTGGCTGTCTCTGTCAGCACCATAGGTGGCTTCCAACATCAAAACTGCTTATTACAGTAATTCGTCCTTTCTCCAACATACATTCCGTCAGATGCCAACAACTTCCGCACAATTAGAAGCTTCGAAAATTTTGAATCTGTCGTCTTCAGCAGTCACACATTAGGTAGTATGGTTTCTTCGAAATTGCTGTTTACACTTTATAAGAAATTCTTTCAAAATTTGATCGTTTCTGCTTCATGTTTGACAGGGTCTATTTTTAGGCGTGTTCGCATAGTCGGCGAAAAGCGCCTATTACCTTAGTCATGTCTGGGAATCCGTCCGTCCGTCTGTCTGTCTGTCTGTCTGTCTGTCTCTCTGCATGTTTGTCTGTCTGTCGGTCTGTCTGCATGTGTCAGCTCGGTTCCCACTGGACGGATGTTTGTGAAATCTGATATCGTGAACATACAGTAACCCTTTAAAGACGGAGCGTGTCTATTTTATATAAGGACTCAGTGCGTACCGCGCTGTAAACACTCTCCACTTCGGTTATAAAAACCAGTCTCTTAACGTTTTATAAGGCAAAAGTTGCTGTTTGTTCTGAGATCCGTACAAAACACATAAACATAATGTGGGCACCACGTAGAATTTTTTAATGTTAAACCGGGTAGTACGTAAAATTACCGCTAGGTTTTTAAAGGTTAAAAGGGGTCGAGACGCTCGAAATTTCTTTACAATCGGACAAAAATATCGGACACTTTACATGAAGACCGAGTACATTTTATTGCTTCCGGCAGCGTTGTCTCCATAAACGTGCTCTTTTCGAGTGAAATGTTATGAGAATGTCAACACAGGCGAGCAAGTACGGACATCTGTGCTAACGCGCCACAATGTTACGTTATACGTACAACGCATATGTTGTTAAGTCTTAGCTTGGACGTTGTCTGTCGTCACTGACATGGTCTGTCCTTTTGTTGAGTCCTTGCAAGCACGTGTTTCTGCAGTTGCTGTCGGCAATGTACCACGGCTAATTTCTACCATATATTTTGTATACTTTCACATTAATTCTACCACCACATGGTTCATAAAAAGCCGAGCAGAGTAATCGGCGTAAATAGTGCAGGGATCAGTAAAGTCGTATTTTTTTTAACTCTTTGGAATACGAGTCAGCCCATCACAGGCGACTGATTTGCACAATATAACACAACATAACACAAGAACGATTGAGCATATATATATGTATGTATATCAGTCCCCCGATTTGGATTCAAACCCATAACATATAGCATTTAAAATGGTTCCGGACTACTTGACCACTGCAATCGGCAGTAACATTTTTATCGTCTGCCAGTGCAGGTTCCAGAGAGGTGTTTCTTTCTCCAGTAGACTGCTAAGTATTTACACAGATGGTTTTTGGTATATAGAATTAACCTGTCGATTGACCATGTAGCAGTGAAATTAAATTTGTTATTCCGTACATATTTATTTTATATCTTAACTTAGTTTTAATTTTTAGTTCCGAATTTTGTTTGAACGGTTCGTTTTGTCACACAAGGATATGCCCTTTTTTTATTTTATAACATACTTTTTTCGACATTACGTTCTCGTAACTTAATAAAATTATTTACCAGTTGCTTTATGCTATGAGTTAACTAACTACAGAGTTCGATTGTCAATGCCACTGAAATAAAATTTTGTTACTGCCTTCATTCGCAGGCAGTATGCTCCGCCTGAATTCAGTAAAATCGAGAATAATTTCAATTACCCCATCCCTGATTTATGTTTCCAAGTTGTTGCTCTCGAAATTGTTGTACATGCAAAACAGTATAAGATTCATAAAGTTAAAGATAATGGAGGTGTGAACAAAAGTGCAACGGGATGCAAAGCATCAAACGACTATGGTAACTCGCGTATGTTGATCGTCGTACATCTGTACACAGCTGCTGCCATCAACAGCAGCCTCTCTGATTGCACTATAATGCTGGAAGGGAGTAGCTATCAATTAATTGCTTGCAAGCTCACTTTGCATTCGGCCGCTTATCACATGACAGGTTGACTAGAGAAATCACAAAATCATACGGTGGATTCTGTTGATTATTACTATAATCAATATGGAGATCATAATGCTTAAATGCTTCCCTGAACATGCTACTCTATTCTCATAGCTACCCGGTAAGCTGTCGACACAGAAACGTATTTGGAAAGCAATAAAGTTTCATTTAGTCAAATTCGCTGTGACATTGATGTGAATTACATGTTATGTAAATAGACTGTTGTGTATGTGCTGGTAGTTAGTGCGCTGTGATCTTTGTTGTGCGTACACAGAGTCTAGTCTGTGCTTGTATGGTTTATTTAGAGGTGACGAGAGATGCATAAAAACTGAAAACAAAAGTGTTGAAAGAAGCTGACCCTTTGAAAAGAAGTATTGATCAGCAAAAAGACAGTTCCCGAACACTTTCTGGAAACAAAGCGCCAAAATATCCAAAAATAACGTCAGAGCTTCCGAGGCTGGAAGGGCGCGTACTTTGAAGTAACGGAAACCACGATGATGTAGTTCTTTCTGCAGTAATTGACCAATACAGTTTTTTTAAAGACAGTTAACGGATTGTTCTGTTTCAAGTTTTGGAGCGACTACGACAGAGATTTCTTGGAAATACATAAAACATTTGACTGAGAAATTGGATTTTTCATCATGAAAACGCTTCAGCGAGCAACTTGCCCTAAGGACTGACGTTCGAGAAGTGTGAATTTTGACCTGTGATGGCACCGTAGAGTACACTGCGCATGAGAAAGTAAACTTTACCTACCGTTCGACCGCCTTGAAAGTCTTTAATCTTGTTTTAGGTTTTGGCATCTGCGTAGAACACGTGTTAGTGTCACGTGGTGTTGCACCTTTGGTGGCACAGTATTTACTGCACGCTAAAAAAATCAGAATCGCGTTCATTCTTACATTGTAGTTGTATAAATAATCTTTTGTTACTTAATTAATGTAAGTTAGTATGCTGGAATTGCGTGATTAATTCTATGTGTGTGGGCTGGACAAGATGTTCTGAAAGTGTTGCAATGTACGCTAATTACGAAGGAACTGGAGCGAACTGTTAAAATAAACATTTTGTAGTTAGATTCTTAGTTACAAAATCCTGTCTCATGTGTGCTAATATTTCAGTCGCCTAGCTGTTTGTGCTTTATTATTCAACATGTCAGTTAACCCCGACGTCTGAGTGCCCTCTTTTCCATACCACAACAGGAGGACGCTTCTGATCACCGAGTCGTTTGCGAAATAAAACCATTTTATGTAATGAAAAAAGTAAGAGAAGGCTCTTAAATTCATTTAGAACTGAGAGAAAAACGAATTATTGAGTGGCGAAGTGAAAAATTTGTGTATAAAGGGGACGCTGCAATTTATATGCGGTCAGAAAAACTGTATTTTATTTTGCCTTAACCGTTTAATTCGCATTACTGTAATTTTAGACCAACATTTGTATCTCGGTATGTTCTACACGGTATTGCAAATTCACGTCAATCGAAATAACGAACTACTAACCAACAAACAAACAAACGAATCAGCTGTTCGTGCAGCATGTTTCTAGCTCAAATGCAAATTTCGCGCCTTTTATGTTATCCAAAAGTTCGTTGCGGTATTTACAAATCCGAATACTGGATCCTATCATGAGAAATTGAACATTGTGCTAAGATCCATCAAGCTACACTGTGGTCGTTTTGTGTGCGACGCTGTGTCCGTGGTTGCCGTCGTTTAGCAGTAAAGTGGCGCCATCTCAGCACATCAAACCACCAACCCTTCGGCACACTTCGCGTCCAGAAATACCCGAATCCTCAACTAAAATGCTGTGGAGGCTTCAAGTTTCACAGTTTAATATTATCTTCCATCTGCGCCTGAGTCTTCAAATAGTCTCTTTCCTTCACGTTTTCCGAGTAGAGCTCTAAATTTACTATCTCCCCTTGCGTGCTACATGGTCTATCCGTCTCGGTCTTCTTTCTTTTATTATCTTAATATAATTCCATGAAGGATAAGTCGTGAAGTTACTAATTATGTAGCTTTCTCAGGTTTCCTATAATTTCTCTCTCTCCGCCGCTCCAGGTCTGCCTCAATTGACGCTGAATACGAAATACTGGTTTAAAGGTTTTGCACGAAAGTTGTGTAACGGAAACCACAATGTGTGTAAATTCTTTATGTAGTGTGCGTCTGAATTCGTTAAGAATCTAAATTTTATAGAATGCGTTATCACTTTTCAAGTGTGTATGGTTTTGTTTGAACTGATACGGTATACAGTTTTTCGTAACTTCGCTACACGCCATTCGGCTGTGTCATCTGATACAGCCCTCCACACCGTTCTCTTCCGTTCTGTGAACTAGTAGCACTCATATTCTACGCTGACGACAGGATATTGTATTCTCCCTTTAGGGGACTGCACGACATTGACGTGAAAATATGTACACGGAGGTTCCTTTCGTGCTGGAATCCATTCTCGGGTAAAAGCAGAGGCACTAAGTTAAACAAGTAAGTTCTTTGTTTAGAGATGGAAGCGTAATTATTGATGCTAATACAATAAAATTGAAGTTGAACGTGTAGAGAACCGCGCTGTTTTGTAAAGGACTAAGCTGCACACATCGTTAGACTCAGGACTGCATGGAAATTAGTTATCAGATGGACGTTTCGGCTGATTTAATACTGAGAGAAAACGTCCTATAGGAGGTACCTGGGGTAAAGGGCTTATATCTGTTGCATAGGAAGTCCTTGGGGGTGAAATTCCCATATCTATTGGGTAGGAGTTCGCTAGTTCGACAGACCGGTCTAGGCGTGAAGGGAGACGGGAGAGTCCTTAATAATATCGTATTCTGGATTATGGCAGCGTATTGGGTTTGGTAAGTGGGTAACAGTATTTCGGGGGGAAATTTTGCTTCTGTGTTCAGAGTTTATGTGATTGAAGTTGGGAAGTGGCAAGCTGTGTTAGGGTGGCGTGGAGTATAACGTGTTACGTAGGAGAGGATGGGCACACAAATGGTACCTGTCGATATCCTTTAAGTGGTCAAACGAAAAGCGTTAAAATAAGGAGACGAGTGAGTTTGAAGTAGTGAATACGCTGCACCGCACCTTGGAGTGTAGTCTCTATTATAATGGTGAATTTAAGCTTGATTTTTCTTTATTTTCATTTGTTTAAATTATGGTACAAGTTATAATATAAACCTTTGCTTACTGATTCAAATATATAGAGATATAATACACTTCTCTTGGTGGTGGGTGTGAAACTCGGTCTGTCGCATTGAAGAAGGAACATTGCCTCAGGGTGTCCGAGAATGCGGCGCTGAGAAAGATGTTTGGGTTTTAAAGGCGCGAGGTAACAGGGCACTGGAGGAGATTGCATAAGGGGGAGCGTCGTGATTTGTATTCGTCGCCAGATATTATGCGGTTGATCAAATCAAGGAGAGTAAGATAGGCGAGACATGTAGCATGTATGTGGGACAGGAGAGGTGCATACAGGGACTTGGTGGGAAAATCTGAGGGAAAGAGACCGCGTGGAAGACGTAGGAGTCGATCGGAGGTTAATATTTGAATGGAACGTAAATATATCATATATGGGGTGTGGCCTGGATTAATCTCGCTCTGGGTAGAGACAGGAGGCGGGCTGTTGTGAATACGGTAATGAACTTTCTGGTTCCGTAGAATGTGGGGGATGTCCTATCTGACGGACCGTTGGCTTCTTAAGGACTCTGCTCAGTTTAGGTAGGTAGGTAGGTAGGTAGGTAGGTAGGTGTAAGTAGGTAGGTAGGTAGGTGGGTGTAGGTAGGTAGGTGGGTAGGTAAGTAAGTGTAGGTAGGTAGGTAGGTAGGTAGGTAGGTGGGTGGGTGGGTGGGTGGGTAGGTAGGCAGGTAGGTAGGATTTTCTTACTGAATGGATGTATTATGGTCTGTTTTATTTTGTCACTGCTACAATTTGGAGTTTTTCATTTTAAATACTTCGGTTAATTGTGTCATAAAAAATTATATTTATCACTTGCGAATTCTTCTGTTATTTCGTTCACCACAAAAGTTTATAATTGTATTTAAACTACGAGTATACGTTTTTGACTGGAAGCTAGTTTCGGATATCCCTTATGCCTGTTTCCTTGTATGTTTGTTTAATTGTACTAGAAAAACTGGCAACGAAAATAAATATTCATATTTCAAAGTAAATAAAAAGGCCAGGCTCAAACTACTGCGTTGTGCTTATCAAAGTTATAAAAATATATCTGGTAAATAATAATAATAATAATAATAATAATAATAATAAATATTGTGAAACGAAAAAGTTGACTACCGGAGGCGGTACATTAAAATAATTTAAAAGTACTGCGCAGTCCACACAGCTGCAGTTCTGTGAAACTGCCAAATCTATAACTTATTTGCCGGCGCACTATCAGTACTACGGAGTGACAGGTTAGAAGAGCTGTTACTGGTACCTATCATTGTGACAGTGGGAGTCTTTGCCCCTCCCTCCCATTGTTGGGTTCATGAATCCGTCGATTTCCGCTTTGCTGGTACCTCGGCCTCTTTTTACTGCGGACAAAATGCGGCCTGTGTGGGTAACTGTCTAGTTACATCGGGTGCCCTGGCTAGAAGACGTCAAATCTCTCACTGTTCTTCTCTTTAACCTTTTAAAGCCTAGCGGTAACTTTACATACCACCAGGTTTAACATTAAAAAATTCTACGTGGTGCCCACATTGCGTTTATGTGTTTTGTACGGATCTCAGAACAAACAGCAACTTTTGCCTTATAAAACATTAAGAGATTGGTTTTTATAACCGAAGTGGAGAGTGTTTACAGCGCGGTACGCACTGAGTCCTTATATAAAACAGATACGCTTCGTCTTTAAAGGGGTTGAAAAGACGGCGTTATCTTTACCTTTTACGCCGTCGTCATTTATTTTTTGTACTCTTGTATAAAGCCGTCGAAATAACTATTTTGAGACTTCAAGAGTCAAAGAGTCTGAGGACTTTTGACCCTTAAAGGTGGGACCGATACGTTTTCCCGAAACGTCGGTAAACAGTTACCTCGCGACGCCGCGTAATATCCCAGAAGAGCACAGATCTCAACTATTTTTAGAGTTATCTCACCTAAGAGTTTCAAAAATTCGCCGCATATTTCGTCACGATTGTCTGCCCTTCCGTCCGTCTGACACTAAGAACGTTCGGAACTGCAGAGCGTATTGTAGTTGTGTCTGATATCGCTAAAATCTGCCGACACGCTCTAATTGCGGCTGAAGTATGATGTCCATCTCGAACACAACTCGCTAACTCTTTGTGGGAATGAAAAACAGCTCACACAAGTTTTGCAGTAAAAGTAAAGAACTTATTTTATACACGATTTATTTTCACTTAGACCATGCGGTTTTCAAAATAATTAAAAGAAAGGAACCAACGCGTTGGAATATTTAGGCTGTCATATTTGGTAACTAATTTTCTTCTACTGCGTGATCACGGTACCGTTATGTTGACAAGGTTTGAAGCTGCACGTCCTGCATGCTGTGCAGTTTTATTCCTCTACCGTGAGTTTAATTTCTCACAGTGCGGATAAAGGAAATCGAGTTTTTAAATTCAATTCGTACGTTATGACACTTGAATCCCGTTGCGCAGAGAATAATATAAAACTGAAACGAGTGTACGTCAGCTCACAGGAAAAATACTAATAAAATTTTATTTCCAAAGACGATGTAACATTAGAAAGCATTTCACGTGTTATTACGGAAGTCATCTCGTGTATACAAAACTGCGATACGGAATTCTCTCTCCTCTACTGGATTTACGACTTCGCCGCTTTCCGTTTATCGGCTTCCTTTCCGATCTTTCTCCTGTTGGTTCTCATGCTTCAGCGCCGATATTTCTCACCTCATACGAGAGTGCGGTAATTAAGAACCCCCCCCATCCGAACTACAAACAAGACTCCACCCACAACCCAAATTGAGACATAGACATCCCCTCTAAGGCAGCCAATTTGGTTTTCGGCGTTTCAGAATACCTTTCGTCATCAAAACGTGAATCGATAAAGCGAGACTTATCCTTTATGAAGAGTTGGTTTAAATGTACTTGAAGCGTTGAATGGGCTCTGGCTTCTGTAAGTTCTACCTTAGAAGAAGAGGAATGTCTTTATGTTGCTGAGTGGGTGTGACAGGAATCTGAATAAAAAGAGGCCTAGGTGATGAGGGGTTATAATTAGTGCTTCGCCGAACATTATTAGAATGATAATAATTAAGGAAGATTATATGGTTGAGGTTGGAGCAGTGGAAAGGGAATTGCGTTCTGACACCAGAAGAGAAACAGACAAGTGGGATGATCTAGGCGTAGATAGGAGAATAGTACGTAGGTAGTAAAATGGATGTTAAACTAAATAAGGTATGATTATATTCACTGGATTCATGTAGCTCAGGATCTGGTTTAGTGGCAGGTTCTTGTGAAGTTAAGACAAAAGACATTCCTCGACTTGCCGAGGTATTACTGAGTTCCCAAAATGGATTAAATTGACGAAGTATGTCGCATGAGTCTTCCAGCTGCAAACAAAACCATGAAGGACGTATTGTGTCAGGCCGTGACTAACGCAATTGGATCGCCGACGTTCGAATGTTATTAGAGTTCCAAACAGTCAGACTGGTCTGAGCTTGTCTGGGTTCATCTGTTTAGGTGTTTCCGTGCACCTTATACAATGATACGTGTTCAAATATTCAGCAAACAAGGCGGCGGCGATGATTATGATGACAATAGTAATATCGAATTGTAACCTTTATTGCTCAGATTGACCGTTTACCTTTGGTGACGCGAGCACATTTATAAATCAGGGACACAACTTATCACTGGGTTTAGGGAGGTGCAGCAATATGCTGCATGATGTTCAACTGAAATTAAGTTTGACAGTGCGTTGTATCGCTGTTTTTCATAGCACGTGTACATATCCAGACTAACCATGTTAACGAGTCCCTTACAAAATGCATTGTTACAAATCGAAGAGCCCCGTTGAAAGTCAACGGGGAACATTTTCGACCGTACTGTCAACCCTCACAGCCCTTTTTTTAACGTTTTTTAATCATTTCCATTCCTCTCCCCCGTACTTCCTATCTGTGATCTGTGTTACGTTAAATTAGCCTACATTCCCCATTCAAATGTCACAGTTTTGAAAACAGAGCTGAAACCTTTTGTAAGTGGAGAAAGTCTATGCTTTGTCATGCAGACGGCATGAGAGCGACATAAAGCGTACTGTAAACCATAAACGGTCTCATGTTTTGTGTACTGCTTATGTGGCGGCCACATGTTCTGAAAGTGATTTCAATATTATTCCTGTGGCTTCATGATTTTTATATTCACCTTCTACATAAAATTGTATTGACACTAAGAATATAGAGACCTACTAATACATTATGTGCGTCATCACCAAAACCTTTAAATGCTGATAGATTATAGCGCAGAACTGTTAATACTGCATGCATCTTCGTATTCCCGCCACCACCCCACCGTATAAATATCACATGAATAGTTTTCGGATCATTTAACCGGTGGGTATAGCAGTCGGGACGTTACGTTGCTCGGTTGCCTTGATCTGATGACAAGATACCAATGCGCGTCATTTGTCTCGGCGTGCTCGTAGCTTAGTGATAAGTATTGTATTGCATGTTGACTTTATGGTTGTTCCTAAACAGTAGCTTCAGAAACAATATACTCCTTAATATCATTTGGACGCTGTGTTTAATATTGCACTTCTGTGTTTTAACGTAGTAACGGGGAAGCGTTCATGTCAAGGGCACGTGCATGCAGGTGATTCGTCACCTGTTTTACAGGTAGTAAACCCTTTTACCGTATGTAAGAGGTATACCAAGAAAGTCAGTCTGGCAGGAAGGTATTTTAACCCTTTAAAGACGAAGCATATCTGTTTTATATAAGGACTCAGTGCGTACCGCGCTGTAAACACTCTCCACTTTGGTTATAAAAACCAATCTCTTAATGTTTTATAAGACAAAAGTTGCTGTTTGTTCTGAGATCCGTACAAAACACATAAACGCAATGTGGGCACCACGTAGAAGTTTTTAATGTTAAACTTGGTCGTATGTACAGTTACCGCTAGGATTTTTAAAGGTTAAATTACAGTTGAACTCGGTTATAACGTCATGAAAGGGACTGAATATTTGGTGTCATTATAAACGAGTGTTGTTATAACCGTATGGTATAATGCAATGCTTAACAGTGAGAAATTGCTTGGTACCACAGAATGTCTAAAGCTGTACAGTGAGAAATTGCTTGGTACCACAGAATGTCTAAAGCTGTAGACGAGGTGTCGCATAAACCGATATCGTTATAACTGGGTTCAACTATATTGTGTATGTTGATGTACAGGTGAGGTCTTATTTCCTGTCTAGACGAAGAAAAAGTATTGATTTATTCTTCAGACGTTCTGTTACGAAAGTTTAAGAAATTCCAAGGATTGTTGAAGGAGCGTTATGATGTGTAAGATACCATCCCTGCTCCTTTTAATTGTATGTTTGCCCCAAGAGTTCTGTTTTAAGAGCATTCATTTCACAGACTTTCTCACAAAATTAAAGGTGTTTAGATTAAATAACCTCCAAATCTATTTCGTTGTGGTTGTGGAGGGTGTGTGCAAAGGCACTACATGCTCACAAAAGTACAGAGCATATTTTGTCTCTTATTTTAGAAATGCCTGTCCTTGTGTGGGTCTACGCTTCGTAGTTTAATCCTGTAGAGAAACATACTCTGAAGTACTGTGAGAATTGCAACTTGAAATTTGTCACTTTCTTTAAAGAAACGCCGCATATCCTGTGATTCTAGGTTTTTATACAATGCGTGTTCTGTGATGTCATTGGATTGCTCGATATGAGACGTAAACCACGCGCCGTTGTTCATTTCTGTCGAGTCTTCTTTATTTTCAGTGTCACAGAGTAAAATTCTGATTTTTTGCTTATATTTATTTCCTAACTCCCCCGCTGCTCAACCTTTGTTTTGTTGTGAGAAGTTTGAAGTGTGATATAACAAAGAGAAGGACTTGCTTAAGAACAGACATTGGCATTTAATTTAGTCGTGTTAAAACATAAAATGAAATTAATTCCGGCTGCTTTACCGAAACAAAGCGCACAGGGTTTGTTAAAAACATCTAATTCACAAAGCTCGCTATTGGCTTTCCGTCGCTGTATTGCATTTACTGGTACTTTTGACAACTCTGGATTTACAATAAGAAATCATCATAATCGTCGTCGTCGTCGTCATTATCATCATCATCATCATCATCATCATCATCATCATGTCTTGCACGTAACATACGTAATTTCCAAACCTTACATGGTACGTGCTGGGACAAATATAATTTACCTCATCTTCATAATTTGACAATATAAGTCGAAAACCATGCGAGATCGCTGTTATTTCTTCCAATTCTTCAGAGCGAATGACAGATTTGTGGACATATATTAAGGTAGTTACGCGTATCTCCCAACTTAACCATCCATGAAATCCCAGAATCTAATCTTCACCCGAGGACCTTCCGTGACGGATGGGGATGTGAGCCTCGAAAATGTTAAGTGCAAAATGCAGAACATTAGAAACCGAAGAATTTGGATGTCCATTTAATTCCACTTAAATTTCTTAATTCCTTTGAAATCTTAATTTTTATGTTTTTCCCGCTGAGTTGCTTTTGTGGGATCGAAGAAAAATATGGTTGGAACTTTACGCCGAAAGCATCATCATTCAAGGCAGGATAATAACATGACAAAACTTTGGAATGTAGGCTGTGATAGTTCTAGGCAAATAACACTACAAGATAATCGTTGCTATTTAAAGTGTTTCGTAAACTTCCGGTTCGGCTGGTAGATGGTATGCTGTAAATATAAAGAAACTTTCAAGGATACATCACATTTATTAGTAACATGCTAAACTTTGTCGTATCATGTTATGCTACTAAGAAATATTAATAATTCAAAGATAATTGGTTAAATTTATAATCTAAACAGCTAAGCACGTAAATACGGCTGAACGCTTATCCTCGTCTGTAATTATCATCGTTGTAGCCAGTCTCTAATTCTGTGTTAATATTTTGAAGCTTGTGTTAAGCTACAGCCATTTTGTTTGAATATTCCTCGCAGAACTTGCTTCCCTCACGGCTGTGGCTTAGGAGTTTAACGGCATAAGTGCCCTGTTTGCACCACGCGAATAGCTAGAGGCTGAAATCTAAATGTGATACTTGCACATAATGAATGTTAATACGCAGGCGTGTGACAACTCACAGTGCTTTTTCTCGCAGTGTTCTAAGACTCCATAACATTTAACTGCAGGCCCTCATTCTCACCACACAACTGTTTAACATAGCAATTTACTGATTTATTGTCAGATTGCAGTTTCTCACTACTGTGGGCTTGGAGGTAAATGTGACGCCGTCTAATCTTGTAGATATATGCCGACGTGTTAGAGAAACGATGTGTACGTCGTCAAGCTGTAGTGTTGGAATCAGCTTGTTCATCCGAAACGTCTGTAACTACCAAAATACTGTATATTAAATCCCAAAGCACAGTTATTTTCAACACTTTTTTTTTTACTTTTGATGTATAATCGATCTCTTTGTTCGCTGTTTTGTTTCTTTCATTTTTTCACTCCACACTTCTTCCTTCTTTTTAACTTAACAGTTTTATTTTATTATTTTTGTTTTGCTTTATGTATATGCTTGTTTCTTCCTTTATGTGCAGTTCCTTCGGTTTCCTGTGTTCTGTGTATTATTTTCCTCATTTTTGTATATTTCTCGTATAACAGACTCTTCAATAACGGAAATCATCTGTATTCAGAGAATTTAATTTGTGGCTGAATTCGCAGCCGTAGGTCTAAAAAGTGTTTTAAAATTCATATTATTAGTTATTAATTTCAGTACAATTTTTAGCTTGTCTATTATTTCAGATGAGTTACGTGATAAATTCCTATTGCTAAATTAAGAAACAAATTTGAAGTGTACCTGATTCTTTGCCCCAGAACAAATCTTCACCTGTTGAAGCCGTAACTGTCTGCTGTTTTACGTTAGACTGGCAGGAAAGATTTGTGTACGTGTCGCGGACCTCTTAGGACTTTCATGTCGAATATCTATTATTAGAGTATTAACAGTTTTGTAGTTACGAATTTATAAACCTAGTAAATTTTCTGAAAAATGAGATCTACAAACAGTTTAAGAATATCTTTAGTATTTACTAATCGTAGGTGTACTAATCGTAGGCGCCGTGGTTGAGGCACTGCGCTACAAACCGGCAGGTCGCGGGTTCGATTCCCGATGGTGTCAGTGCACTATGGCCCTGGGGTCGACTCAGCCTCTAACAGAAACGAGTACCAGGAATATTTCCTGGGGGGTGAACGCGGCTGGTGCGTATGGCTGACAACCTTACCACCTTCAAGCGCCGATTGTCTAGAAATCTGGGAGCCTCGACCTCCTGGAACCCTGTGGGCCTGTCCAGGCCTGTAATGGGACTGCTTTACCTTTTTAGGTGAACTGCTTAGTATGCAAAGCGATGGCAAAGGACCTGAACATCGCCTTCAGCCAAACAGCAAATTTCTGGCGTCACTCCTAGAACATCAACCAGTGTTTTTTCGACTTATGTTAAATGGTGGGCAACCTCTGCACGTATTGCATACCAACAGCTTGTCTGAGCGGTGGCTCGGCTGCCTTACTCCAGCCTCTTTATCTGTTTCTAATCTTTACACTTATTGAAACTCTTGTTCCAAAAAAAGGCCTGTTCACAAAGATGCAACCGATAAAGAGAGATATGTGTGTGTATTACCGTATTTGCAGCTTCATAAGAAGCATTTTTTTTTTCTTGAAAATAACCCCAAGAATCAGTCCGTTAAGACGGGAATGTCAAAGGCTATTAAATCCACAGAAGTGTGTTGTTAATTAAAGGTTGCGTCTCGTCACTTGTAGCGTACTGTGATGCGAGAAATATTATATATATCTTATTCTTACCATACGGAGGATATCGGCCTCGGTAAGCTACCGGTATTGTCAACTATTTCGCGATTTTTGCTATATTCTGTATGTGTGTGTGTTCTCTTTCGTTTCTGAAGCAGTGTAGACAAACCTAAGTGTTACTGCTGATCAGCTTAGCCTAATCTAAGAATTCGAATCTACCGGATGCTGCAGCGTGGATCCAGAAGTACTTGATGTGTACTGTGCTGGCGTCGACACGCTATTACTGCACGTGAGTTCCGAACATAAGAAGAGTTGAAGTGCTGCACTACGAGACTTGTGTTTCCTAAGTCAATAATGACGACTGTGAAGTGTCTTACGTCATTTTGATGTCGTTGTGAAACCTGCAGCTGTTACCTACCGGTGTTCGTATGTTCGTGAATTTGTATCGTTTTCCTTCACAAAGATCAGGTCGTTAACGTCTCGTTTTTATAATACATTTCTTCTTTTCCTTCATGGGGTCGTTTGGTAACATACTTCGGGGTATTCTCTTGGGAGGGCAACAACTCTTTTTTTTCCTTTAACTCCAAGCGGATCGGCAGAAGGCGTACTTTTGCTCACAGCAGCTTAGCGTACGATGAAATAAGTGACCTCCCATCTCACAACTTATAGGTAAGTTTCTCAAAATCGACTGTGGCAATACGTTTTTCCGTCCATGCCACTTTAACCTTTAAACTAGGCGTAATTTTATCTTTTTTCCCCCCTTAAGTGTTACTATCTTCCTTTTTCACATTTTAGGTCTATTCTGTCTTTGTCTAGTACGCCCTCTTCTTCTAACTGAACTCCTCATCCTCCCTTCTAAAGAAAATTGCATACCCTCGGGGGATGTTCCCCTGATTGCACGTCTTATGGTCGCGGATACTAAAGAAAGCTAAACTCGGCGACCTTTCCTTACCTGCAGCCGCAGGATATAGAAAGAAAGGTCAGATGTGGTTTCCTTCCTGGGGTAAGAGGTAAAGCATATCTCATGTCGAGGTATACAGGAAATTACAGGAAAGGAATTGCAAAAATTTTTATTGGTAGTGGTATAACAATTCATATAAAATAAAATATTACAGTAAGTGCACCTTTCCCTTGGTTTAGGTGTTCCAGTTTCCGTTCTGTTACTGGTTTAGCTTATTTGTAGTAAGCAGATGAGAATAGAAAAGTATGGCAAATTGCAAGTCGAGAAAGTTTATACCATCCTTCTCGTATAACGTGTACTTTATCGTAGGTTTCTTTCTCTATAGTACGCTCTAGCTTTTTAGTGCTGATACAAGCAGGAAGCGAGAAATATTCGTTTGTGAGACTCTGGTTTACATTTCAGGCCTAACACATGTAACAATTTCGCTACTGCACATGAGTTTACTGTATTCATTGTTCTTTAACTTTAAATGGGATATGGGGGAGACCGGGTTTAGTTGGCGCACTTTTCAGTTCTTAATTTTTTAAAATTTTCATACAAATGATACAAAAAAGAAAATGGTGCGGGTGGCACGTGTGTTTCTTAGACTATGTAAGAAAATATAATGAAGTTATTTCAATAACTAATCCAAGAAAAAGCACTTTTTATGACCTCTGCACGTGTGCCAAATTGCCCCATATATGGGGTAGGTTGGCACATATCATGGGGTAGGTTGGGACATAGTAGAGCCTGATTTATTATTATTGTCAGAAATATTCTGGGGCAGCATAAGTGACGCTAAAATATTTAACTGCTAGCAACATACTGAAAATGGTTTACAGTCCGTACAAAACTGAGGACAAACATTACAAGTTACATTGGAAAATGAAAAGCAGTACAGAAATATACGTCCACAAAACTTCAGAAATGTTCATCTGATACATCCGACTTACAGTTGGGACAAATATACCCCAGGAAACGCCAGCTGTATATTTTTCATGGGCCCACATTTGGCACTGGGTGCACTGAACCCGTATTTCCCCCACTACACTATTTGAGTATCTGTCCATGCAAACCAAACAGAATGTTTCCCCACCATTTTTGTCGCAGCAGTCTGTCTGAATTTTCCTCGTTATTTCTTGTTCTTAAAACCTCTTTCAGTTTTGACAAAAGGCGCCTCTTGCTTCCCTTGTCACGTGTTTTTCCTTTTGTCACGTGTCTCGATTACTGCTTATTTCGCAAGGCTGCTGTCACCGGTGTATGAGTCAGGATTGCTGTACCTCTTTTCTTTCTAGTAGCGTTTGCTCTCGCTTTTCTGTCTGAAGCTTTAGGAAGAGGACGGACAAGTTCATATCCCTCCAACCTTCCAGGATCTTTATATTTAATATCGCTGCGTACTCAAATGAAAACTTTCTCACCTCCCTTGCAGACAAGCCAGAGTAGATGTCTGATGCCCTCTGCAATTAATTATCTGAGTTTTCTTAACATCACTGAACATACGCGCAGAAATTACACTCATCCTATTTTTAAAAATTAATGAGAAATGTGATGAAAGATATAAGAACATTTTACTTTATGTAACGACCCATTTATCAAAAATAAAACTACGGAACGCTTTTGGTTTGTTTCCGTGTTCACTTTCACCACACACCAGAACTCAACTGGCGAGTTTTCTTGTACGCAATACTGAAGGTCGGATTCTGTGGAATTCCCCGTATATCATCCTCAAAAGTTCTGCTGCAATATTTCGTTGGAGAGAAACAGGATTCCAAAATCTCTTGCTACATTTCTAGTCGGCCTGTTTTCTATTCTGGCTGCCCTAACGGCTCGAAGAACTGTATCTGGGGCAGTGTTTGCTATTTCAGATTTCCTTTTGCACGATCTTGGCATAATTATATTTCCTAAAACAAAATTGAAATGACGAAAGTAATAAGAAGCGTACAAAATGCTGCACTCTTGACCGCGGGGTAAGTTGGCACAGTGAGCCAAGTTGCCCCGTAGCAAGTGTGCCAACGAGACCCAACAGGAACTTTCAGTTTTGAGGTCAGTTTCCTCCGAGATTAAATGCACAAGAAACACTGTTACTTACCCGTCATATTGCCATATATATACTATGTAACTACATACCTTTGGCACAGACAAAGCCCTCTCAGCCTTTTCAATAATACGTATTTACTAAAATGTCGTAAAATTACCCGGCGCTCTGCAAAACACACAACGAAATTTTGCGGCCGGTACAGCTGTCACCACATTGCCAAGTAACTTCCGCCCAATGAAAGATATAGCTCTTCTTACTGCCTCACAGGTGTTGCGCTCTTACAAAGCCGAGGCGAGATAATGTTGTTCCAACTTATGCGCATAGCCAACTAAACCCGGTCTTCCCTACTTTGCTGGCGTACAAACATGTTCCTTAACACTGCAGGCATTTTGCAGCAAAGTACGTCATCGTATCAGTTTCTTATGAGATTTTTAATGGTTTTGTCAATTGAGAAATATTTTCTAGGCGTGAGGAGCAAATCTGAAATCAGTGTTACCGTGCTAGTAGTATTATAACTGAAGACAGTGACGATGTGGTTGCAGTGCAGAAAGCCACTTCAATACGAGAACAAGGCCTGATTCACTGGTCACCACGAGGCTGGATTGAAATCAGCGGGCGACATTCACGCTCTTGTCGCCTGTACGGGAACATTTAATAACAAACATTTCGTAAGTGATCCTTTGAAGTACGAGTATAAAGCGTAGAACAGTTTCTGTGCTTTAATCGTTTGAAGTACGATGTTCTTAAAAATAATGTTTCGTGATTAATTTTAACATGGCAGTTAATACACTGCGTGTCCGTTACAAATACCGTCTGTATAATGCTGTTCAGTGTCAGTAATCCGCATGTATGCTGATAATCATACGAAATACGTAAATACTCTCTGTGGGCTGAATGCTCACTTCGTTGTTTGAATCAGGCTGCTGTGCTTGGAAAGGTCAACTTCGGTCATATAGAAAGGGCTTGATTTAAATTATATTTATCCTTACTGTATATGAAGTAGGAATAGGAATAATGATGATGATGATAATAATAATAATAATAATACCATTTTCCGTAATATCCCCAACGTAATCTGAACTGAAACTACAGGCAAAAAGGTAAAAGAACCGGGATTAAGTGGACGAGAATTTAATTGGATTATAGAAACGGAGGAAATGACAACGTGCAATACAATTAATCGTGGGACAAATTTAGAAAAAAAATAGACACCATTTTTTCCCATAACGCCATTGTTTTTTCAGTGTTTGACACCTTGAAATAGAGAGATGTTCAAATTCCATTTTCAGTTTTTTGAAAGTCTAACAGCAGCACAATCAGTTTAGCAGAAAGAAAGTGACCGGTCTGAATGTACGTAATTGGCTAGGTTGTATACATAGATCCGGTGGATGCATAGAGGTTATGATTACTGCATTTAACAGGGACGTTTGATGAGTCCAGGAATGTTTCTTTCTTGGAGGATCAACTTTCTATTCTTACAACTGTGCATTTTCGTCAAGGATTGACACATACCAACTATTGCACTATTAAAAATGTATATTAACTTTCATATATATAGGCCCTTACATATGTTTCAACGAGCGGGTCGTCATCTACAGGGGTTAATTGATGAACCCCCTGAAGATGACGACCCGCTCGTCCAAACATATACAAAATTTAATATATATTTTTACTAGTGCGTTATTTAAGTTTATTAAAGATCATACGTAAATTACGGTAGAGAATATTTTCATTTGAAAAATAAAAGTAAAGAAGTAACTTCTGTTGTGCGTGGGAACTTCACAACTTGTACGCGTAGATGAGTGGGCATGGAGAGATCGGGGAGGGCGAGATGTCCAAGGTTTTAACTAAGCATGGTGAAAATAAAACTAATGCCCATACTTTCACTTCGAAAGTGTAAAAACACCCAATTATAATATCCGCTGAAATACGATAGACATAGTCACCCACATAGAATTTTAATTTTGAAGTCATTACAATCTTCGACGTGTTGCCTTGATGTTTTAGACAACACGAAATTGCATTTTCTGTAGTTACTGGTGCATTGTAGATCACCTTTAATTAACCTTTTAAAGCCAAGCGGTAACTTTACATACGACCAGGTTTAACATTAAAAAATTCTACGTGGTGCCCACATCGCGTTTATGTGTTTTGTACGGATCTCAGAACAAACAGCAACTTTTGCCTTATAACACATTAAGAGACTGGTTTTTATAACCGAAGTGGACAGTGTTTACTGCGCGGTACGCACTGAGTCCTGATATGAAACAGATACTCTTCGTCTTTAAAGGGTTAATTTCATGGTACAAATATCAGGTGTATGTGCATCAGTTATGGTTTTGTTACAGTTTACTCACTCCTGAGATATTCGGTTAAAGACTCACGTACAGGGCGACTTTCATCGCTTACACCTAAATGGAAATTAATCAATTCCGGTGTGTTTAATTTTAAGCTGAAATGTGGGTTAGATATAAACATGAGAATTTAATACTTTAAAGTGTGCAGTTTCACTTTGTCCCACTCTTTGTGAAATAAAGTATAAATTCGGAGTTACGGCTCAAGAGACGTTCCTCTCAGATTGGAGGGATTTTATGTCATGTAGCTTTTTTAAAATCTTCAATTATGCGGAGATCAGTGTTGATCACTTTGCCTTTGAGGTATCCCCACAGGAAACAGTTACACAAATTTTAAACGGGTAAAACATGTGGCGAAGAAAGTCCTCCAGTACGATCCCGGGTGAATATATGAGCACTGCCATTCCAATAGCTATAAAGAATAATTCGTTACCTCAGATAAACCGAAAGCTGAATGTACCTAGATTTATCGTTACTACAGTGTTCTTGCTTTGCGCACTGCAAACACATTATCTTAAAAAATGTTGTTTTATTAAGGTCTGCCATCACACAGACTTTAAGTACCATAAATGAAGTGGCCATACTGTCGCCCCGATCAAACTCATTTTATCTACCCTTTGTTGGTCTTATTTATGATAAAAGAATTTCAGAATAGAAATATCGAGTGGCCACCAAAGAAATGGTTTTCGTAACAGTTTCGCTGAAACTGCTTCGCCCAGCACTAAAGCCGCTGGCATCTCACAAATTCGTACTACTGCCTTATTAGTGTCGATCTAAAAGTCAAAGAATGCCAGTATGGAGAGATATGTACAGGTATGATTCGATACTGAGTTTTGTGAAAATCCGTGATCTTGTTAATGCTGTTAAAGAGACAAACGGGAGTTACAGTAAAAGCTCGTAGTTCCTGCTATGATGTGAGAGGGATGTCAACCAACTACATTTAATACTCTGTATCTAGTAAAGGGACCTTTGATGGCTCGGTTAGTAAAATGACTCTCTGCATACGAAAACGTGGGAGTTACATTTAGAATACGAGGTTTGAGAATTTGTCACTTTCCTGTAACGTACAGGACTGTATTGAAATTCGCGTACGCAGTGTGTGTGAGTCTGTTCCTTTCCTAGTGGTATAGAGGGACGGAGAGTGAGGTAGAAACTCTATTATATCTGATGCTATGGTTTAGGGATTTGCACAAGGTACAAATTTTCAATTCATATTCTTTTAGGTGTTTACCTTCGTAGTTTGTTGCTTGTATCAACACCTGCAAATATTTGTAAATTTACGAGTAAACTTTTATATTATCCGCATTTGTGTAGGGACGAATGTGGATTTGGTTATGTAGTGTGTGGTAACTTGTAGTGGGATGGATACTACTGCGAAATCACGTGAGAATGACTTAACTATAATTAGTAAAAATTTAACTCCGCTGAATCTCATCCAAGTTTTTAATCAGTTACCTACAAAATAGTACACATGAGCTGATTCTGCAATATCGCAACTTTAAATCTCCGTGCTAATGTTGTTACTGATTATAGTGCATATTGTGTTCTTTAAGAATGTGTTCTAGAGATAAGAAATTGCTATTGAATTTCGGATATTTTCCGAAAGCCGTATAGCTCACTGTATAGATTCAGGTCCATTTTGGTAACAGAATGAAAGGGATGAAGAGCAAGTTTTGTATCCTACCAGTTTGGCTACTGACAGGATTGGGTTTGCCGTAATCCTGCTATTGGATTCCGACTTCTATTCGTCTACGTGACGAGATGGCGCTGTATATAAGTGCAGTTGGATTGACCCAAGCCCACACTTGGTCCCTGCCTCAGGCACGTTGCGCTGAAGGGATTTTCATTTTATATTTTGCAGTACTACAGGAAAACAGAACTATATGCATCTTCTCTTTCCAGAACGAGAAAATGTGAAAGAAATTCTACAGATATGTAAATCCGTACGTACGCATGAACAATGTTGTGAGATTTTTTGGTACTCACAACAGTACTGATGAAGATTCGTATCATGCGGTATTACATTCATTGATGTATCGACGTTTTCAAGAGCTTGCGAAGTTCGCCTGTAACATATGTGTAGGCTAGGACTTGAATTGTCGCGTAGTATGTTACTTAGAGTTCTGGTACTTTTGTTTAAAGTTAATGCATTTTATATGCAGATATGATGAACTGAGTATAAGATATATTTTAAAATAAATAAAGCATATCTGGAAATTTCCAAAATTTTATGGAAACAGGAAGGTTTACCTGTCTCGCAAGAGGCTGCCGCTGTTCGCTACAGTGAGCCAAATTAATCATGTCCACGAATTCCGCTCGTATTTAAGACAGTATTATCATCCTGTCTACGCCCACGTCATCCAAGGGGTCTCTTTCCTTCAACCTTCACCACCAACGCCCTCTAGCCATTTCTCTTCCGCCTGCGTGCCACCTGACCCGCTTACTGTACCGTTTGGTCACCGTAAGCCTGTTTGTTGAGGTATACGATCTTGAAGCTCGTCGTTATGCCACCGGCTCCATCCTTCCGTGCGTCCTCCAGCTTAGGCCCAAGTATCGTTCT
Organism: Coptotermes formosanus; assembly: GCA_013340265.1. Classification (NCBI taxonomy): domain Eukaryota; kingdom Metazoa; phylum Arthropoda; class Insecta; order Blattodea; family Rhinotermitidae; genus Coptotermes; species Coptotermes formosanus. Next base: position 109,501 of record BLKM01009790.1, on the reverse strand, counting down.
CAGAACCCTATTTGCGAATACCCTAAGCCACTGTAGAGCGCAAATACAGCACTGAATGTTACGAAACGCACCCATCAGGCTACACATCTCATTGAATTTGAGGAAACGGTAAAGTGATGCTCTCAGAATATTCATAAGTTAAGAATGTTGAGCAAAGTGTGTATGGAAGTTGACAGAAGATGGTGTTTGACATCTGGTTTCAAGCGTTTATGTAGATTTGACTTACAAGTTAAGTACAAGAACTGACTTCGTGAAAAATGAAAGCATGTCTTCTCTTAAGATTTCTTTGCCAGTGTTTGATGGTAGCCTCGGAGGGTGCATCAACCCTTTAAAGACGAAGCGTATCTGTATTATATAAGGACTCAGTGCGTACCGCGCTGTAAACACTCTCCACTTCGGTTATAAAAACCAATCTCTTAATGGTTTATAAGGCAAAAGTTGCTGTTTGTTCTGAGATCCGTACAAAACACATAAACGCAATGTGGGCACCACGTAGAATTTTTTAATGTTAAACCTGGTGGTATGTAAAGTTACCGCTAGGCTTTAAAAGGTTAAACCAAGAGATATTTTTTACCTCGTGCCACCTGAAAATTTAGATGAAGAACTGTCAGTGTACCTGAAACACATTCATTACACGTCTCTGTACTTTACACAATACTGTGACGTCAAAATACTTTTCGTGCACCGTACTAGGAAGCAAAGGACTTCTTGTGTATGGGTCTGGTAAATAATCAGAACGGAATCTGCCGTTTGTTAGTAGCGACATCTCGCGTATATCATCATGAATAATACGCCTGTTCGTGATGCTTGAAATGAGGGATTTGTCCTGGTGTGGTGGATTAACTAGAAATACTGCTGGTTCAACTTGACAAGCCTCCCATAACTACTGAGTAAGACAATGGATAGTGCCATACAGGGGGGTGTGATGTATGGTGGCCCCTAATCCGGCATATATATCAATGTGTACTACTGACTGCTGTAACAGACAATTCGCAGTTCGTCAAATCCATTGTCAAGTCGTGAGAAGGTATTCTTAGTACGCAGCCAGTGTTTGGATTGTATTAAATAGTGGAGGGACTGTGAGATACGGGTAGAAATTCCTAACGATTTTATTATGCTAATCACAAGACGATGGATGATATAACGATTGCGGTTTTATAGACTGTGACACCGTTTAATCTGGCAGGATGTAGAGCAGGCGTGCTGGGAGCTTCCGCAGAATTTGGTTTTCATCCAGGCAACGTGAAATGCAATGCAGAGGATGAAGACTGAAGAACTAGACGTGCCGTGGTGTGTGTAAGTGTATTTGCTTATGCTTCTATACACGATGCGCGATAAAAATATACTGATAATGACAGGAAAGATTTATAAAAAACATGCAACTCACAACGTAGGGTAGGGTGTCGCTATTTTTGGCACATTTCTGGAATGTGAATTAGAAATGCTATTTATGTCTCCATAAATAAACAGCTCATAAGTTTTTACACTTGCTTCGGCGTTCTAGCTCAGCTTTGCTGGGGAAATTGTCAAAATACGTTGTCCCATTTCAATTATGTCCGCCTGCAAGGTAACACTGTCTCGCGAGCAGGATGTTGCCCGTGAGCAATGGGTTGAGGGTGCATGGTGTAGCGGGAACCTACAGCTTCCATCTTCGGGTTGTCTACTCTGATAACCACCAACCAGACTACACGCTGTCGTAATATAACAGACCATAACCAGAAATTAAAAAATATTACCCACTAAACGTGGTAATGAGTTTTCCTAATGAGTTACATGTTTCATATAAGAATGATTTATCCTTTCAGTGTATTCGTGCTTTACGTTCGTGTTTCATCTTTAAACTTCTTCGACCCTGTACTTTACATTACACCTCTAGAAACTTACGAATATTTTTGTTGGCTCTTGCAGAAAAGATAGCTGTGAGACGGAGCCGAACTAACTGTAATTATATTGCATCTATTGACCCAAGCGAAGTGTTAGTCTGATGCAAAGATGTCCTTGTGTAAGGGAAAACAGAGCGGAGAAAAAATATCGCAGGTAAAAAAGAATGTTATGGTACGATGTGCGAAAGGAAGAGAGATGAAAGAACTAAGTAGAGACAGAAATAAGGAAGGCGCTTTGAGCAGCATTTGGTAAGAGGATGGTGCAGTTAGGGATGAGGATAAATGAATTGAGATGATTAAAGGAAGCGACCGTGCCTTAATTTAAATGCTGAGTAACATCCAAATTGTCAATGGCTGTACTTTATTGTAACTTCAGTCATCATCGACTTTCTTTCCTTGCGGTGTGGTACGTGTTTTTATGTTTGCCACTTGTATCAGGAACGTTTACGACAGTTATTTGAATGCATTTTGTCGGCGAGCAAGGTCAGCCCAGAAATCTCGCCTGTCACAAACCAGCTTTTGATTCTACTAAGTAAATTTATCTAATTGTTGAATAAAATGCTTGCACAGTCAACCGTCTGTAATGTACTAGTATAAAAAGGCACCTGAGTTCAGCGATCTACAGGATTAATTCGTGAGCATTTAATTGTTTATTCGGTATGTGCCATGTGGGAAGTTATATTCTGCAATGTATAGGTTTTTTATCCAACAGCGTTTGGAGGTTATGTCTGTCATGTTAGTTTTTGAAAATGCTCTCAAAACAAAGATTCAGGTTTCCTGAGATGTGAGTTGGTACCGTTGAGTAGTACGTGAGGTTTCAAAGGATCGTAGCGACGTCATCTTCAGTGTGAAACAAAACAGAGCGACTGCTTCGGACTGCTTGTCCCTGAAGGTGAAGGCACTGCGACCTTTCGAAATGTCTGATACTGCTCACCAAAGTGTACAGCGTCGTTTCCCATCTTTCTTAGGAATGTTCAGCAACACCGCTGTGAAGACTTCAGATCTTGTATTTGTCAAAATATTTGTACCCTCCCAACGAAGTATACTCCATGATGTTATCAAAATATGAAAAGAAAATAGGTATTCACTAGTGTGTCAAAGCATTTGGTGTGGGCGTGGTTCTACGCAACATAAGTCATTCCGCTCGTGATTCATCACCGGCACAGAATACGAAATTTCAGTCACATTTGGGCAGTTTGCAGAGAGAAAAAGAATTACAGATGCTTTCACATACTCCGTTTTCCACTGCCGCGGAGAATTTAAAATCCAGATTTTCCGTTGAAATACTTAATATAAGTCCGTCTGTTTTATCCAGTGGCCCTGGGATATGTGATATGCTTAGCTCACATGCTGTTGCGCTGCTGTCATAAAGTGGTACTTCTGTCCCATTCTAAGCTACTGATTTTAATTTACAAACCTTGTTTATTTATCTTGAACTTCTGTTTGTCTTTTTGCTGAAAACGATGTCGGATTGTAGTGGCTGGAATGTATATCCAGCGATCTAGTGTTTTAATGTTTCCTGCCTGTGGTAGCGTTGAGAACTTGAACGAGGCGGTGCAACCCAGCCAGCCATCCACCATCCATATTCATCTGTGATTGAATTTCCATGGAAATGAGAAAGCAGTGTCTGTCCTAGGGCTTTCGCTATTCCTAAGGCTTCGTTTCTATAGGGTTACTATAGTTGGATAGACACGGTACAGCCTCTCCAGAGAGGGGTGGGGGTGTGCATGTATCTATCCACTGTGAGTTTTAGATGTTGCAGTTTGTACCGCCCAATGTAATGGTGACAGTCAGTGATACAGTGCTCGGAGCCAGAATCTAGAATGTTGTTGGCTAAATGTAGGGTGGCAGTATGAGGGGGTGTTGCATTGTATCTCATACCCTGGCCTTGCGATAACAGAGTGCGTGCTTCAGAGGAGAAAAGGCCAATAGAAGCGACAAACTTTGTCTGCACCCCTTCCTACTTGTCCACCATAACTACATACAGTTACTTCACTGGAATGTATAAATCCCGTATCATACCAATGGCACGGACGGGGTATACTCTGAACAGGGATTAGTTTCTCGTAACTGTGGGTCATTTAAAACAATACATACTCAGATCGTGTGGCCCGACCAAACACTAAGCTTAACCCACTGGAGACTGTACTGAATGACGGTGCCATTCTGTCTTGATACTCCCCTATTTCCGTAAGAGCATTACATTCAGTTGGGAGGTCCCCAGGCTTCGCCTGTTTGTACTGCCGTTAAGGTAAGTGCTGAGCAGGGTGGAATATTACTGACAGGGGAGGACCGAAGTACTCGGTGAACAGCGTATCCCAGTGCCACTTTGTCAGCCATGAAACCGACATGGATTTCCTGGGACTGAACCTTAGCCGCTTTTGTGGGAGACCGACGAATAAACGCCTAAGGCGTAGTAAGGACTTTTGAAATTAAAATTGATCTAAATGGTTCATGGAAGTTCAGTTCCTACCTCACAGAAAATAACACCCTTACGCTCTTCTAAGGTAAATAATTTTAAACTGTTTAAGGAAATATTTGGTATTGGCTGTGAGAAACGCAGGGAAAAGTAAACGTGCTGTGTGGGTAAAATGCACAGTTTTTAAGCGTTAAGCAGTTGGTATATGTAATTAGCACTAGGCTTTATACGTTTAATTACCCGAACTACGACCGTGAATTTTATTTAGGCTTATGTTCTTCATATTCGGCACACTACCCTGCACTGAAGTATCGGAATCCGTAATTTGGTAGAGGTTTGTATTTATATATAAAATTATTAAACACTAAGAGTGTAGTAGTAAAATCGAGAAGAATGAGATGGGCGGGGCATGTAGCACGTATGGGGGAGAAGATAGGTGCATACAGGATTTTGGTGGGGAGCCCTGAGGGAAGGCGACCACTTGGGAGACCCAGGTGTAGATGGGAGGATAATATTAAAATGGATCTTCAGGAAGCGGGATGGGTGGGCATGAACTGGATTGAGCTGGCTCAGGATAGGGACAGGTGACGGCTCTTGTGAATGCGGTAATGAACCTTCGGGTTCCATAAAATACGGGGAATTTCTTGACTAGCTGAGAAACTGTTAGCTTCTCAAGAAGGCCTCTGGTCCATGGAGTTAAACACTAAGAGCGTTGTACTGTTTTGTAGCTAACTATCAATATGTTCGGGAACAAATTGTCACTCATACCCTTGTTGCATTAACAATTATAATATTATTCACGCTGTCTGTTACCTGATTTTGGTTGTTCTTATTACCTTTCTGTGTTTTCGTTTGTGGTGTATTATTGGTCCATTTTTCCGCATGTTCCTTCGCCGTCTCTGTAATTGACCTTATGTCTGTTGTGCCAGCACGTTAATAATATAGAACCGAATTGAATTATTATAGTTAATTGTCATCGTGCTGTTGTTACCGTTTTTAAAATAGGCACCAGAAGTATTGTTAGCAACTGTAGACCCATTATTTAAATTAACAATGTTACCAGAAGTTTTGAATTATCCCCCATCTTACTTATATTGCTACATAAACGTGGGCTTAATTTGAACACACTCTTTTTGTCGCATATCTGAACCTTGGACGGGATCCATCACGGTAAGCATATTGTGTGACGTAGCAGTTACTGAGGTTGTCGAAAACGTTAGCTTGTTTTGTCTCTGCTGTGTAAACATGTTTAGGTATGAAGAGAAACTTAATGGCTTCCGAGACGTGACACCGTGTACTGTAGTGTCAATTTACCATTATTTCGTAGGAAACTTCTACCTTTCTGTTCACGGTAGAAGGGCCATTTTATCACCAGTTCTACCGTGAAGAGGAAGGAGGGAGGATAGAAATTGTTCCAAAGCGTTGGTGTATTTGTAGGAGACTGCACGGTGTAACATGCTTCAAAAGATTTTTTTTAGTCACTGTCAGAGAATGTGGGCCGGGATAGCGCAGTCGGTATAACGACTGGCTACGGGCTGGACGGTCCGGGGATCTAATCCCGGGTGGGGGGGGGGGCAAGAGTTTTCGTACCGGCCCTGGGACCCACTCAGCCTTCTATACATTGGGTACCGGATTATTCCCGAGGGTAAAGTGGCCGCGACGTGGCTTTGACAACCCACCCCATCTAGCACCGAGGTTAAAGAAAGAGTAGAGCTATACTTTCGTGCTGGGACTTCATGATCTGTTCTAGGTTGAACTTGTGTTTCACTTTACCGTTGTTATCAGAGAACCCCAAATGCTACATGTTAGAGAATGCGAAGCAGTAATGAGGTGTAAATTTCGAGTCTTCTGCTGTCATACGCCATGTAGATTGTTAAATAGATATCCTTATTGTTTTCGAATCTGCACGACGTAACAGTACAGAAGATCTGAACCTCAGTAGCGCCTCTTTGACAGTCTCAAATCTCACAGTGTCGGACTGGCAGTGAAAGTCTGGTTCAGTTGCTGCAGAATACAAATACAAGATACTGTAAACATGCAGATGATTTTGTGGGCTTAGAGGATGCCCTATTTAACACTTTAAAGACGAAACGTAATCTGCTTTATATAAAGATCCTGTGCGTACCGCGCAGTAAACACTTTTCAACCTCGGTTATAAAAAATGAATGAGTTGCTGATGTTTACCGTAAAAGTTGCTATTTGTTCTGAGATATGTACAAAATACATAAACGCCATTTGAGCACTATGGAGAATTATTGAATGTTGAAACTGGTGGTATGTAAAGTTACCGCTCGCGTGGAGCTACAGCTCCAGTCATTCGTAACCTCGGAATTGGATGGGGGTGAGTTGTTAACCTAACGCTCCGACCGCTCTATCCCTGGTGAAACAGCCTCTAGTTCCCAGTGGCAAGGAGGTTGGTTGACTCCCACAGCTCGTCTGGTGGCTTCGGAGAAGAGATAAATATCTTGCATCTTTTGTCGGGAATCGAACCACGATTCCTCGGTTTTCTAGCACGTAATCTAGTGACTATCCCGAATACACCATCACAGTTACTCTTTCGACATGCCTTTTCAGTTCTGCTTTTTACCATATCTTTGCCATGACAGAAACCATAACGCGTATATCACTATGACGCATGAGATAAATCATGTCTAAGTAGAAATTACTGAACCGTTAGAATCTCCAGATAAAAATATTCTTGTTATTGGATAACTCCAGTCAGTTGAGAGGAACTTGAAGCAGTTTGAATTCACATAGGCATCTAATAATGTAACAGGAGAACAGTTTACTGTGGCAGTATATGGAAACCAGCTGCGGATCGTTCATAAGGAAGCTTACCGGATAATTGGCTGACAGCTCGCTGGTATGATGGCGAAGCAGCCAAGAGCCATCTCGTTGCTTGAATTACTTACAGCAGCACTTGCTTAGAGTAGAAATTATTGTATAGTAAGGGTTGACGTTACGAAGTTAAATTTAGCTATTTGTGTAAGGGTAACACATAATAAGAACAGGTGTTGCTAATGGGACGTATTCAAACATTCCAGCTTGAATACTTTACGAACTGGCATTGAACTTGGTCTGAAAATGAAGTCCGTCTTTCATAGTGATCTTAAATAGATTTGCAGTCAAATGAATATCTAAATGAAAATATGGCAAACCGTCCTTAGAACTTCGTAGCTCTATCACAGTGTGTAGGCGTGGTTGCTGTTACAACAGTATGTTGTGCACGAATTCTTTAACCCTTTAAAGATGAAGCGTATCTGTTTTATATAAGGACTCAGTGCGTACCGCGCTGTAAACACTCTCCCCTTCGGTTATAAAAACCAGTCTCTTAATGTTTTATAAGGCAGAAGTTGTTTGTTCTGAGATCGGCACAAAACACATAAACGCAATGTGGGCACCACGTAGAATTTTTTAATTTTAAACCTGGTCGTATGTAAAGTTACCGCTAGGCTTTAAAAGGTTAATAAATGAAACTAAAGCGTACCACAGGCACACACAGCCTTTTCTTCTTACTTGACGACCCGGATGGGCCACATACCCCAGTTCACTTACAAAGCCATCATCAGAGGTAATCTCAAAGAATAAAGAGAACGTATTGACCGAAGTCGGTGGCTCTGGGTACACCTGGACTGGCGATACAAGTGCAAAGCAGGATTATTGTCATTGTTTGCCTATAATTCTTGAGTGGTGTGATGATGACTTCGTAACTGACCCGATTGATATAGCCAACGCATTATAAGGTAAATAAGTTATCTTGATTGTGATATGGCTTATTTGATATACTGAATTTTCACAAACGGGTTTACCCAGACAAGGACAAATGCTACAATTGTAGTCATACATAAGAAACACTGTATTGTACGATCTTCCACTCTTAGATAAAAAAGGCGTTTGTAGGAGGTCTTCACAGAATTTAACATTCTGAAACATGAAACTCGCCTAGGAATTTAGAAGACACACGCAGTCTGCATTAGGCAGACCAAACAATTAGCGCTGTGCAGGGAAGCGTTTGCAATTTTTCTAAGAATCCTCCATAACCACACGTATATTCATTCGTTCATTCATTCATTCATTCATTCATTCATTCATTCATTCATTCATTCATTCTGTTGTCTGTCTTACGACAGGTCCATAGCCTCTTCCGAAGCAAGTTCTTCACAGAGTGCAATCTAGTTCTTCCTCTGTCACTTTCCTGCATCCTCTCTTTTCCTCGAGATCATTGACTGCTTTCTTCTTCGTCTCCTCCTCCTTCTTCATCTTCTTCTTCCCTTCACTTCTGTCCTTACCTCTATCTTTCCTTCAATACCGTGTTGTTTTAGCAGTTCCTACGCAAGATGTGACCAATCCAGCTACTCTTTTACGTATATTATGTGAGAAAATTTCGGATGTATTTAAGGTCGAAGCAGGTGGCACACATAAACTTGTACTCTACTTTAAGCAGGTAAAATTTAATTCGTTTGTATTCTGTGTTACTGGTAATACGACTCTCTGCGGATAGGACTGTGATCTACCCTTCAGATTTTCAAGAAGAAAGCTTTCTGTCTCGTAAGGGACTCCAGAACTCACGTGTTACGCGCAATGTATGCAGCGAGGATTTTATGGGACACGGTCGAAATACTCTGTCACAAAGCTCGGACTTAGGTGTAGTTGTCGCATTTATAAGAGTGACGCGCCGTTCGTCTAGCTTAGTTTTTCAGTTATAATTAATTTGTATATGGGTAAGGATCACGTGAAAGAAAGAGTAAAGGTACAAAAGCTCGGTGTTACTCTGTTTTTCTTGTATTCAGCAACTTTCATCAGCTGGATGTATATAATGTAGCAGGAAAACTACGTAGTTGAGAAGCGTGGGGTAGGCAGCATGTCGCCTTGTTGTACTGCAAGGTGTTACTGCTTCACTTTTACGAAGCGACTGAAGAATTCGGTGATAGACTCCCGAGTCAGAATTTCGAGATCGATCTCTCGAATACAAAATCAATTTTTCCAACCATTACACCGTGATTTTGGTTGCATCAAGACGAGCAGAAACATTTTATTACTGTTAAGGTTAAAGGGTGAAGTGGCCCGTTTACAGGACAAGAAGGCGTATGGGGAGTGCAGGTAGTCTTCCCCTCATTCTAAACCTGGGTTCCAGATGGAACTAAGCTGTCAGCATCACACTCTGGCCGTTCTTCCGCCCGGAGAAAGGTACGCCTGTAACCACGGAATAAGAGGCTGTGTGGGGCCAAGTTTCGGTCAGTGCTCTTTGGGGGAAAGAAAATCTCGCGCCTGCTGCGAATCTAACTGTGCTTCCACGGTTGTCCAGCCCCTAGCCTAGTCACTGCACTGTGCTGTTCTATCTTCATTTTACGACGCCATTCTTATAAATCTGGGCGAAAGAAGTCACCCACACGAACTCACTGGAAGCTTTATTTCGTCTTCAGTGTCAAGATATTTGGGTTGCAGATTTTATCCAAACTTCATTTTTATTCTCTTCTTCTTTCCGCTTGACACAAAATTGAATTTCTCTCCACACAGTTTGGGTTGCAAAAATAGGATACTCATATTTTTCTTAGTCCTTTTGGTCCACCCCGTTTTTTTTTAAGTATTGGGTTTAAGTCGTCCCATAATTTATTACAAAAAAGAACACGCGTTCGTTGCTTAAATCGATGACTGCAGAAGATGAAGATGGCATCTCGGGTCGTCATCTGGCCTGGATCTCATCCCTTTATCTTTCTTATTCACCCCATCCCTCACATCGTCTCTTACGTTCACAGTGTGCTCCTCGAAAATGCAAGAACCTGGGTGCGTTCACACTGGCGTTCAGCCGTGCTATAAAAACATGGTAAGAAAATCAAAATTGTTTTGTATTTCCATATTTCCATGGTAGTAAGATGATGTAATAAAAACACAGAGTAAGTAAAATTCTAAAACTTCAAAAATTATGGAAAAACAATTACCTTAACAAAACTAAATGTTGGGTTTGGTTCCTCATCTAATCTGACGCGTGTTTAGAACGAACGACGTTGTCTTGCTAACAGAAGCAGTATCGCTTGTAGGTGTTCGCACCGTATGGCAAAATGCAAAACTTAAGTTCATATTACACAGTACATGAAAATTGCCTCCTTGCCTTGGTAGTGGGTTGACATTGTTCACTTTAACGACGAGATTAAACAAATTTTTTATGGGCTGAGTTTCAGTTAATGTGCTTTTTATGACAAATAGTAACTAAAACAATTTCTTGGGTTATGTGCCTTTAAAACTACCAAAAAAGCATTATTCATCGCAACTAACAAAAAGTGTTAACGATTGATTCCAATTCTGAGACACTAAAAGCTGATTGATTCCAATTCTGAGACAGTAAAAGCTGATTGATTCCAATTCTGAGACACTAAAAGCTGATTGATTCCAATTCTGAGACACTTAAAGCTGATTGATTCCAATCGTGAGACACTTAAAGCTGATTGATTCCAATCCTGAGACACTTAAAGCGCCCGTTTCCTGCATATGTGATCTAAAATTGCCTTGCATATTGCTCTGTCCTCCCAAGTTGCTACTAGATTCCCTACCAAAATATTGTAAGTAATTTTTATTTCGGCTGCGTTACATGTCCAGTTTAGCACAGTTACTAAGTTTCGATGCCGATCCCAGTGGCCGCGCGGTCTAAGGCGTAGGGCTGCGGCCGAGCGCTTACTGGGATCGTGGGTTCAAATCCCACTGGGGGCATGGATATTTGTCTCTTGTGAGTGTTAGTGTTGTCAGGCAGAGGTCTGTGCGACGGGCCGATCCCTCGTCCAGAGGAGTCCTAACAACTATGTTGTGTGTCTTGAGTGTGATCAAGTGAAAATAAACGACATCGATACCTACTGTGAGTAGGTAGAAGATGTAAGGACTACGACGAACTAAGTTTCGATAGATGGGCTTAGCAATAGAAGTGAAAGAATAACTAACGTAGTTCATTATTGTTCATTCATTACACACGGAATGTGCACCGCAGAAGGCTTAGTGTTAGCAGACATATCACCGAACTATTAATGTGACTCCGAAAATTAAATAGAAAATAAATAAAATAATAAACGGGAACAAAATTATTTGCTACGTATCCTGTCTTGCGACATGTTGCTACCTTTGGATGACGCCTGAGTTTCGTTTATAGGCGCGTTCGCAAAATTTCGAGCAGTGACTATTTATTAGCTTCGTCAGCGATGTCCGTCTGCCCACCTGTTGTCAGTCAGCATGGAACAACCCGGCTTCCACCGGACGAATATTTATGAAATTTTGTATTTGGGGATTTGTCGAAGATCTGTCGAGAAAAGTGAAGTATGATTAAAGTCTGACAAGAATAACGGGTACTTTACGCGGAGTACTATGTACATATATGGTAATATCTCGCTGAATTCTTCTTAGAATGAGAAGCGTGTCAGGCAAACGTTTTAGAGAAAATCAAAACACATATTTTATGTTCAATAACTTTTTTTCCGAAAATTGTGGCATTTATGAGATAATGTGAAAAAATATGGTACAGCCACACAGGCCACAGACGACAATGCAATATGGTGCGTGCCCTTTGCATGCCGGATAATGACGGCAGGAATAGAGACCCACATTCATAGAAGTCAATACTTATTGCTTTTCCACGGCCACGGTGGTAACGCGAACGCGTCTCGGTGTTACGTTATACGTACCTCACCTGTCTTATTGTATTTTCAGATATGTGTGGTTTCACTCATCGTGTTGACAAATCAATGCAGACAATCTGATGTGCTGTCTTCAACTTCATTCTTATATTCTTGGAACCATCAAGGGACTCATTTCAAAGCAGAGGCGAAAGCTAAGACTGATCGCAATAGGAAATTCATGAGGCAAATATTTACCTATGTGGAATTAGGCTGCTTTTAAACAGATTGACATAACTGAAGTAGTTTTTATGGGTACATAAAATGAATGAGACGGTTGAAATGTACTTCACTGTTGTTTTGGAAAGTTCCTTAAAATGTATAAGTAGAAAACTGAATTGCTGCAGCAGAATCGGTTATGATAATTATGATGACGATGATTAAATTAACGCTAATAATGATTATTTTCTCACCCTTCTTCTGATGCCTTATTTCATTTTGAAGTAAAACTTTGAAATGTCCTAGTATAAGGTATTTCACTTTACTGTGTGAGTTAAAACGTTTATATAAAATCGATGCTATAAAATATTTAAAGTCAGCTTTACCCTCAACATTATTCCGAAGTATAGCCTGGTACAAGAAGAAACTAAATAAACAAGCACTGGAATTACTATATCGCAAAATCTCTGACATTTTATTTTGCAGATGAATTACGACTTGAAATTAAGTATACGAATGTATTCGATTTCCTTTATGTAATGAACAAAAATGAACGGCGTAACATGAAGTGCTCCTTTTATGTATACTTTTTAATGTTAAAGAATAAGAGTAGTATAGGTGGAGGCACGTAAAGGAAGCTTCCCACGAAGTGTCTGACGTGTCTGGGCCAGTACCTGCTTCAGACGGGAATAATATCAAATGTTTTAACTGGGAAATGTGGTAATAATGACATCAAATTTTCATAAGTCTTATAACAGCGGTTGTAAAAAGGAATGCTAGGTAGGCATTTATATTTTGATCGGTTTCAGCGAAGGATTAATTGCCAAAGAGGAAAAGGATTTTATTGTATAATCAACTGTACGTGTTCGATAACAGGCTGTGACTAGTGATAATGATTGGTTAGCTTAGGACTTTGCAGCATAAAATGAGGCTGAGTGTTAGAATTTTTTTAAGGTGACTGTGGGACGAGGAAGCATCAGCCCACGTGTGTTTTGCAGAGTACAGAACGGAAACCAAATCACTTGAAGATACGGTAAAATTCAAGAAACTTGTAGTGAATGAAACGGATCAAAGTATTATTTGTAAGAGGTCAGTAGCAGATAATGTTGACAAATTATTTCTACCGCTCACTTCAGAGCCTATCTTCCCCTTTCCTATTAGAAGTTTAGGTATCAGAATGTAAAAGCCATAACTTTACCTGGGTATGAAACGTGGTCTGTCATCGAAAGAATAACGTGTGTTAGAGCATACTGCTGAGAGGAGTATTTGTATTCAACAAAGGGCAAAATAAAGAGAGGGGACAAAATTTGGCAGTAATTTTATGCGTGTTAGCGTATATAAACACCCTGTATTTTGAATTACATTTTTAAAAGTAACAAAGCAACATGATATTATCTGCGTTCTTCTGCGATACTGCGCAGCATTGAGTGCTAGTTCTATACCGACGTTTCGGGACAACCTATCGGTCCCATCTTCAAGGGTCAAGAATTCTTGGACTTCTCACCGACTTCGCGGCGGAAAACTGAAAACACGCTTAATACGATGTTGTTTGTGTTTGACACAAATGCATGTCGTTTTCTCTTTTTAAATTCGGTAAACTGTTAAGCAGCGTACTAAATAATATTACGTTTTTGAATCCAAATTAGTATTTGAAGTTTGTTACGGTCACAGTTTTTCCTAAGGTCTCTATATGTGTCTGCTTAACAGAATCCCAACATTATTAAATGGTGAGTAATCCGCTTGCAAGTTCGAATACAGAACGGCTTGTACATTAGAGGTAGCTCTGCGTTTACAGAATGCAACTTAAAATCACTGTGGCTTGGTTGTCATGCATATCTCTTGATTATCACAACAATGTACGCGTGTTGTCATGTGTGCATAGAGGAATGTCGACACACGTTACTTAAGTGTACAATAGAGTAATGAAATAAGGACCCCACCATCCTGAACTGGAAATATAGTATGGATTGGCTAGATATAACATCGGAGTTGAATGGGAAACTTTTGTGGTATAGAATGTCTTATGAGAACCAGTTTTAGAACCGCCAAGACATTCAAAGCCCTTTGAAAGGCGTGGATTGTTAGGAATGAGCAGTATAAATCCTAACTTCTATTTTGCGTAATTTAAGAGAAATGACAGAGTTCCTTTTCATGCCAGAACGTTTGAAATCCTCGGTTTGTCCGCCTGGGGCAGTAATAACAAAAATAATTTCTATCAAAGTGACTTTCCTCGAGTTACGGGATCTCTCTGCAGGAATGAAATTACATTTGACCGAGGTTTTGTGAGACACCACTCGATAACACGGCGAACTAGAATTTTGTAGGCGAATTCATGATGTGGGTTTCCTAGTTAAGAGTTCGCAGTGCTCTATATCTACGTCCATGTAACAAATACTTCGCAGAGAACGTTTCACCAAATTAGATTTCAGGCAGGCTGTTTACATGAACATGTTGAATATTATCTGGATTTTATAATGTAGAATATACTGAACGTGAATACCCTCGTTGTGGGACGTCAGTAACACAGTAAGGGCCGAGCTTAGAGTCACGCATCTAACAGGTACCATTTGTAGATTTATATTACTCAAGTACGCACGTCCTGTGTGACCCTTGTTGCAGTCTACCTTGACAGTAGATTTGCCGTGTATCAGTAGATGTCAGGATAGAAGCTTAAAATAGGGCACAGTTTCCTAATTCTAAACTCTTGCCAACTTTCCTTCAGTGTAAGGTAAAGGTAAAGCAGTCCCATTACAGGCCTGGACAGGCCCTTAGCGTTCCAGGAGGTTGAGGCTCCCACATTTCTAGACAGTCGAGACTTGAAGGTGGTAAGGTTGTCAGCCATACGCACCGGCCGCGTTTACCCCCCAGGAAATATTCCTGGTACTCATTTATGTTAGAGGCTGAGTCGATCCCAGAGCCATAGTGCGGCTGGAAGGATTATGTCAATGAAAAATTCCAATTACACCATCGGGAATCGAACCCTCGACCTTCCGGTTTGTATTCTTTCAGTGTACTCTCTCCCATATTATTCATTCTGCAGTCAAACACTCGCTGCCACATTGCCGGAAGTCGTTAATTTCACTGAAAATTTCGTAAGAAACTCGCCCACGCAGTACCTGATCAAATAAATATGTCGTTATTTAGGATTACGGGTCGCAGTGTCTTGTTGAGATCTGTTGTGTATCGGAAGGTTAAGGAAAGAAAGTTCAGCTCCCAATTACAGTATATGGTGACGGTTAATGTTGGTGCGTCATAATATTAAAGTTAATCTAACCTTCACGCGATGAACGAGCCGTTGTGTGTGATATGGAGTAAGTATGATCACATCTACATATACTGAATGTTGCTACGAGTTATAACCTACGGTATACATCTGTGGATTTGCTGCTACTTTTGTGCTATTCATATACCGTGCATGTTCTTACAATTAATACCTCAAACAACATATTCACTTAATAAAATAAATTAAAGACAAATATTAACCCTTTAAGACGAAGCGTATCTGTTTTATATAAGGACTCAGCGCGTACCGCGGTGTAAACACTGTCCACTTCGGTTATAAAAACCAGTCTCTTAATGTTTTATAAGGCAAAAGTTGCTGTTTGTTCTGAGACCCGTACAAAATACATAAACGTAATGTGGGCACTACGTAGAATTTTTTAATGTTAAACCTGGTGGTATGTAAAGTTACCACTAGGCTTTGAAAGGTTAAACTACATGTTTCGACACCTGGGTGCCATCATGAGGGAGTTATTTAGAATAAAAGCATACAAACCCACCCCGCTAATCTATGTTCTGTGTTTTAAAATTTTGATGTTTTAATCATTCCAATAAGGGCGATACAGTACGTAGATTAGTGCGTTGGGCTTGCACTACTTTTTTCTGAATAACTTCTGATGATGGCACCCAAGTGCCGAAACATGTAGGAGTTTAATACTTGTCTTTATTGTATTTTATAAAGTTCATATGTTGGTTGATGTATTAATTGCTGCTGAGTGCTTAGTTGAATTGGGAGGGACAGTAGCGGCTGTGCAAGACGTGTTTATATAAAGGTACTTTAGTCATTCGAAAATGTTTGCGTCATGCAGTAAGTTGTTCTTGTAAAGAGTAGAATTTTTAAGAATGTCATAAACATTCTTGTAGAAGTATAGATAGAGTCTTTTCGGTTGAGATGAGCCATAGAGTTTGCGGCGTATAATGTATTTCGAACAGCAGCACGATATTAGTTTTTGAAGGGCTCTGAAACGTTATCTTATGGTTACAGGAAATATGTAGGAGAAAGATTTATGTTGACAAGCTATATGGTAGTTCGTGATAAATGTCACTCGATAGGAGGTAAGAGTAGAGAGAGAACAACAGGCTGTACCTTCCCGTCGACCTGCAGTGTTGTCACGGCGTCCTGCCGCGACCTGCAAACTCTAACGACTGTTAATGCAAAGTGTTGCACATGCTGTTGCTTATTCTTATTCTCCGGTAACGAAATGGCGACGCCAGAAGCCTTAATTATACTTATGCGCACTTGTGTTTCAGTCTGTAACAGCTGTGATACCCTTCATATAATTTTCATGAAATTAAGTACGAAAGTTCAATTGAGGACGAGCATGTTCTTTGCTTTATTTAAAGTTAGTCGTTCGTTATACGTGTAACCATTTACACTGTTCAGAATACTGATTTAGAAGCCGGCAGTAGCTGAACGATCAATAAATTCCTTCGTTTTGTGGAACCAAATGTTTCATTACTGTCTTCAAAAGAGTCCGTCACCTACCGTGTCCTGAGCCAGTTTCATCCAGCCCGCACCCGTAGGTTGTCAATTTCTGTCTCATTAGAGTGAGACATCCTATTGTAACAGAAGTGTGAACAGGTAAATTGTACAGTGTGTGAAATACATACATTACTGAAGCAGATGAAGAATGAGTGGAAAAAGATTAAGAACTTAATGGTTATTGCTATAAATTTCTTCGAAATCGTGCTGTTGGTATGTATTGTCTGCCAGGTATTGTCTTCCACATATTTTCGAGTGGTTTATTGGCTAACATTATACAGTAATTTGGCCCTCCTTTCTGTTTTCGAGTCATGATCGTTTCATGAAACATTCCGCATATCCAAAATCCATGTTGCCCAAGCCCTATGTTAATGGTTCATTGCGTGCTTCGTACAGGCAAATTTCAGGAGCCTGTTATTGACCTAAGATTTATATGCGACGTTGCGGTTGGAGATTTGTAATAGAAGGCGAAAGTGAGGCATATACTGAATCCAACGAGCGTCCTGCACTAATTTGGTGTGCCTTATCTTCCCACTTCATACGGATAGCCTTAAGGTGGATCACGGAGAATGTTGTTGAGTTCCTTAATCTTGCGGGAGTAACTACTGGGCTGTTACAGGCATTCCAGGAAATGTTTGATAATGAGGACCTGCAGCGCTGATACTGTTACGGGCTAGTTGGTGGCGGCTGATAACGTGGACTGTACGTGCGAAAGGATTTTAACTACGGTGGCAAACAAAAGTTGCAAGAAGTGTAGTTAATTCGTGCCTAGTGTGATACACCTGCACCAGCCACAATACCACAGGGCACCACAAATTGCCCCGTACACCGACGCACCTTTGTAATAAACTTTTATTCACCGTTTTTAAGAACAGCTGTAGTGACTTTCTGGCAACACAAGAAGTGTATCATAGAGTGTGACCAACTGTTATTACCATGTTGTGATTTTATGTGTGTAATTAACGACTGTACGACTCCCTGAGGATGGGCCCAATGTTGGCTCAGAACATGTAGGAGAAGTTCCAGAACGTTTTAATATTTAAAAAAGTGCATGAGTTGGTTTTTAATAATCTATGTAGTTAATTCGTGTAGCGTACAGACGGCCAGTATTGAAGTGTCGTTTTGACACTGTGTTGGTCTGTGTTCAGTACCTCTTGAGGTTATGTTCATTTCTTTTTTACTAGAAAAAAAAGCGTAATTAACGTTTATCCTGCTAATGTGGAATATATGGTGAGCTGCTAATAATGCCAGCACCACTAATGTGTAATATTTGGTGACCTACATTTGGCAACGCTGAAAGGAGCCTCTTTGTCTCTGTCTCTCTCTCTGTAGGCCCTTAAGGGCCTAGTTGGTAGCCGAGTAAGTGTGTGCACACAGATATAACATAGGACGTCTTTCACGATTGATTCAGTGTTGAGACATTGTGCAGAGAAAGAGAGAGAGAGAGAGAGAGAGACAAAGAGGCTCCTTTCAGCGTTGCCAAATGTAGGTCACCAAATATTACACATTAGTGGTGCTGGCATTATTAGCAGCTCACCATATATTCCACATTAGCAGGATAAAGGTTAATAATAACACCACATCAGTTTGGTGATGGTGTGATCACACTTCATGATCAGAAAATTAATTATGCAAGCATGTTACGTAAAACAGTTACTACATATTATGATTTCTCACTTTTGAGGAGAAGGAATAAGAGTTACATTACAAAATGAGATATTGCTCTAATCAGTTACAAATCGGAGAAAGATCTAACATACGACTTATTATGTTAGTGAGTTTCAGGAAAGGATGATGTAAAATGAATCACTAAGTGTTGTGATGTTGCGCTTGAAGACTACACGTGAGTAGTTGTTAACTAACTAACTAACTAACTCCATGGAGCAGAGGCCTTCTTGAGAAGCTAACAGTTTATCAGCTAGTCAAGAAATTCCCCGCATTTTATGGAAACCGAAGGTTCATTACCGCATTCACAAGAGCCCGCCACCTGTCCCTATCCTGAGCCAGATCAATCCAGTTCATGTCCTCCCATCCCACTTCCCGAATGTCCATCTTAATATTATCCTCCCATCTACGCCTGGGTCTCCCAAGTGGTCGCCTTCCCTCGGGTCTCCCCACCAAAATCCGGTATGCACCTCTCTCCTCCCCCATACGTGCCACATGCCCTGCCCATCTCAGTCTTCTCGATTTGATTACCCGAATAATATTTGGTGATGAGTACAGGTCATTAAGTTCCTCGTTATGTAGTCTTCTCCACTCCCCTGTCGCCTCGTCCCTCTTAGGCCCAAATATCCTCCTCAGCACCCTATTCTCGAACACCCTCAGTCTTTGTTCCTCCCTCAGTGTGAGAGACCAAGTTTCGCATCCATACAGAACAACAGGTAAAATTATAGTTCTGTATACCCTAATCTTTGTGTTTTTGGATAGCAACCTCGAAGACAAAAGATTCTGCACCGAATGATAGCAAGCATTCCCCGACTTCAATCTGCTCTTAATTTCTTCATGAATGGAGTTTCGATTCGTTAGGGTTGCTCCCAAATATTTGAATTCTTCCACCCTTTCAAAGGATTTATTATCTATATTTATGTTGTGATTGTGTCGTGCATTCTGATTTCGAGACATGACCATGTACTTAGTTTTCTCAGCATTTACTTCTAGACCAATCTCCTTACTAGCAATAATTAAATCTTCTGCATTTTTCTTTATGCTATGTACGCTTCCGCCCAATATATTAACATCATCAGCATAAACCAGAAGCTGATGTGTACCATTCAATTTCAAGCCCTCCTGGTTTGCCTGAACCCTCCTAATGGCATATTCTAAAGCAAAGCTGAAAAGCAATGGCGACAGAGCATCCCCTTGTTTCAAGCCATTCTTAATAGGGAACGTGTCAGACAGATGTTTGCCTACCCGAACTCTGCTATATGTTTCACTTAGGCACATTTTTATTAACCTTACTAGTTTCATGGGGATACCGAACTCAATGAGAATATTATACAAGACCTCCCTCCTAACTGAATCATAGGCTTTCTTGAAGTCTATAAATAGCTGATGAACTGCCTCATTGTATTCCCATTTTTTCTCAAGTATTTGACGAATGCTGAATATATGATCAGTGGTTGACCTGTTACGTCGAAATCCACACTGATGATCCCCAATAATTTCCTCTGCATATGGAGTTAACCTTGACAAAAGGATGTTGGATAGAATTTTGTACGTAGTCGGCAAAAGTGATATGCCTCGATAGTTATTGCAATCTGTCTTACCACCCTTTTTATAAATAGGCACAATGACCGACTCCTTCCATTCCTCAGGCAATTCCTCCTTATTCCAAATAGAAATAATAAGTTTATGGATTTCAGACCGAATAATCCTACCCCCTGCTTTAATCAATTCTGCTGGAATCTGATCAATACCTGGTGATTTGTGGCTTTTTAGTTTTCCAATAGCCATCTCAACCTCAAAGGCACTGGGCTCAGGCACTAGTGGCTCTGCTGTGTGTACTTCAATCTGCCTAACATCATTAACCCCGTGTATATTCAACAGCTGGGAGAAATGATTCCTCCACCTAGCCAAAATACTGTGGGAGTCTGCAACCAGGTCACCCTTCTCATCCTTTATTACATTACTTCTAGGCTGGTACCCCCTCTTAAACTCATTGATACCCCTATACAAGTCTCTTATATTCTTCTTCTTACTGTTTGTTTCAATTTCATTAATTTTAGCTTTCAGATATTCCTTCTTTTTGTGCCTGAAATGTCTACTAGCTTCACGTCTTACGTTGTGCAGATTATCTCCATTATTTTGGTTTGGATTCTGTAACCACTGAATTTTAGCCTGCTTCCTTTTATCTAAAAATTCTGCACATTCTGCATCAAACCATGGTTTATGCTGCTTCCGTTCGTGTAGACCTAGACTCTCTTGAGCCGAGATTTTGATATTCTCTTTAATGTTTTCCCAAGCCCTATTCATGTCCTCACTAACATTTAAGTTTTCCAGAGCTGCAAACCTGTTTGAGATCTTAAGCTGATACTGTTTCCTAGCCTCTAGTTCACTTAGCTTCTTGAGATTAAATCTCTCTACATCAAACTTCTGTGCTGCTTGTTTACTTACTGCCAGTCTTTCCCTAACTTTCGCAACCACCAGATAGTGATCAGTATCACAGTCAGCTCCCCTGAAAGATCGCACATCGAGTATACTGGAATGCCGTCTCCTATCTATCAATATGTGATCGATCTGATTGTGAGTCTTCCCATCAGGAGAGGTCCAGGTGTATTTATGAATATTTCGGTGCGGAAACATAGTGCTCTTAACAACTAGATTCTTTGATGTGGCAAAGTTTACTACTCTAACACCATTATCGTTGCTATCCTGATGTAAACTCTCATTCCCAATAGTCGGTTTGAAAATATCCTCTCTCCCCACTTTTGCATTAAAATCTCCTAACAGAATTTTCATATGGTATTTAGGAAAATGATCAAAACCCCCTTCTAATTCCTCATAGAAGCTGTCCTATGAATCATCACCCTTCTCTTCCGTTGGTGCATGCGCATTCAGAACAATGATATTACACCAGCGGCCTCTCAGCACTGTGTATGACATCCTAGCACTAACAAACTCCACTCTCTTGATTGCTGATACCATTCTCTGGTGCACAAAAAAACCTGTTCCCAATTGATGATTTTCCTGCCCTTTGCCATAGAAAAAAGTATACTCCCCGGCTCTTACAGTCCCTTCTTTGTCCCACCTAACCTCCTGTACACCCACTAAATCTAACTTGTACTTAGCTAATTCCCTGGCCACTGTCGTAAGTGACCCTGGCCTGTACATGCTCCTCACATTCCATGTTCCGTGAGTAGTTGTTTAAATAGTAAAATTTCTTTATAAATGAAGGAATATACAGATGGTTTAGATATTTCGAAGGACAAGAGGAGTGTATTACGAAAAGATGAAATGCAGTTGGCTGAAGCTTAATAATAAATGAATAGGTAGTAAAGAGTAAAGATAGTTCGGAGTACGAACACAATCATGTGTTTCGCGTCGAGTGTAACACATTAACACGGAAACACATGAAGACGGTTTTGTGGTGACTGGGATCAATAATGGAAATTTCCGAAAGCAGACGGTCTTGAAGACCTGAAAGGATGCCGGCTTACAATAACAAGTTTGTATAATTGTTCTTTAGAGGAATAACGATGAAGATGGGAATTAGGTTGAAGTGGCTGAGAGTCAGGTTCAGTGACAGAGTTTTATGTGTGCAGTATATTTCTGAAGCAGTAACTACTGTTTCGAAAGGTATGAAATGTCTTTCGATTTATAATTATTATTTAAGGTAGGGCATTGGTCGATATATGGGGGAAAGTAAGACAGGAAAGGAAATAATAGACTACTTTAAAAGTAATTTTGACAGTATTGAAGAGAATGGATGATATAAAAAACCACAAACGATATGTGTGTATGTATGATCAGAGGTTTTCACGGAAACTACACGTAATAGGCAGTGAAGCTACATCCAGCGATCTTCCACTTGAATCTGGAACCCGTGTACAGCGCTTCAAGCGACTGTGTCATCACATAAATCGGTGATCGTGGTGAGACAGATGATCTCTGGAACGTTGACATGAACTGCACTGCTATACAGCTGATTGCCGGGAAAGACTACTGTCTTTCCCGGCAATCAGCTGTCCTTACGCAACATCCCTCGTCTGCAATAAAATGCTTAGTATTTTGTTTTCATTAGTGACAATATTGTGACACCTTGTAATTGGTCCAGACGGCACCAAAAAAAGAACAGATATCCTTCATTCGATTTAATATTTTATATGTTGTTATGTCTGTTGAAGCAAGGCAGTCGGTCGGGAAGTTAGTTAAATGGCTTACGCGCAGTCTCATAACTAAACACTCTATATTAACCTTTTAAAGCCTAGCGGTAACTTTACGTACCACCAGGTTTAACATTAAAAAATTCTACGTGGTGCCCACATTGCGTTTATGTGTTTTGTAC
The DNA here is from genome assembly GCA_013340265.1 of Coptotermes formosanus. Lineage (NCBI taxonomy): Eukaryota > Metazoa > Arthropoda > Insecta > Blattodea > Rhinotermitidae > Coptotermes > Coptotermes formosanus. The sequence goes on along the minus strand of BLKM01009790.1, from coordinate 86,619 downwards.
GGATCTCAGAACAAACAGCAACTTTTGCCTCATAAAACATTAAGAGATTGGTTTTTATAACCGAAGTGGAGAGTGTTTACAGCGCGGTACGCACTGAGTCCTTATATAAAAGAGATACGCTTCGTCTTTAAAGGGTTAATATCGAGTATAAAGTGTCAGAGAAATTCGTAGGTGAATGATTACCATATGTTTCCAGGGCTAAAGCATACCCTAAAGATGAAAGCCAGGTTGAAACAGTTGTGGCACGATGGATGATAGTGTAGGACAGGGACTTAGCTGTGAATGGGAAATAGAAAAGCTTGCCCCACGATGCGATACATTGCCGAGTAGCGGCGCTGGCTACGTCGAAAAGTGGCGGGGAATCTCAACTGTTCTTGTTACAGGTGAAAAACAAGAACCCAAACAGTTATGCGTTGTAAACTTGTTGTATAACCGACCCTGCTATGTGACAGTTCATCGAGGGGATAACTGTACGAATATGAAGAAACTTTGTGGTAGGATGAAAAGATTTAGAAAGGGCAGACAAGTGTTGGTGGTGCTACTGAGAGTTCTGGGCAACCATAGGCGCCGACACGTATTGATACTGACTAGGAAATGAATCAAGCGCATCTGGGACAAGAGAAGACACGTCAGTGACAAAGTTGCGTGTTAAATGAACGTCACTTGTACATGAAGGGGCTGCAATAATGGCGTTAAGAGTCAAATTAAAGTATTTTGTTCTCGGGGACTCAGAAATCCTGTAAAATTTTGGATCAAGTATGTCACAAAACGAAACCATCACATTCAAAATGACATGTGTAATTTACTGTGTGATTCTTGTCGCAGAAGGTAGGCCTAATTAAAAATTGTACTTGCCTCCGTATAAGATTGAAAATCAGTAAACAGGATAGAATTTATGTGTGTATGTATCGTCGTCTGACGACTGAGTCTGACACCAAGGCGCGGGTTTTTAATTTCAGAGGCTATGGGGCATATGCTATTCTATTTCTTTCCGTGGCGCAACAGCCCCTAGTGGACCAGGGCCTCATTATCGAGCCTTCAGGATCACACTCAGACACACACCACACTCAATAGGACGCCTCTGGATGAGTGATCAGCCCGACGCAGAGACCCCTACCTGACAACACGTAACAATCACAAGAGACAGACGACCGTGCGCCCGGCGGGATTCGAACCCACAATCCCAGCAAGCGAGTGGCCGCAGACGCACGCCTTAGACCGCGCGGCCACTGAGGTTGGCATGCTATGATATACCTATTTTAATTTCTTTTACCATCTCCCTCTAGTAAACGCGTTTTGGTTGTTTTTACACGTAGAAAACTATGAAACCTTTCTGATTTAGCATTTAGCTTTGAAATTGTTTGTATCGCCAACCGAATATGCAGATGAGTTCAGCCTATCGAAATTGTCTCCCCTCATCGCGTATTTTTAATTAAATCTGTTGCATTGATTTTCCATCGACAAATATTTCGTTTTCTAGTGTTCAGTTTAATTCCAGTAATTGAATACTTTACTCCAGTGACGGAACACTTGACGGCATTAATGAGACACTCGAAACTTGCTCGTTAAACGAATTGATTTTTTTTTCTTTTGTATAGCCTATATTACATACGCACATCTATGCGTGCGTATATACATACAAAATATAACACCCACACACGCACACACTTGACCTGCCTGTATACGGACGTTGAACAGGCGCTGCTGAATGACTTGTGCTCCAGAATTATTTAGAGTTAGTATTCTCTGATGTTATTGTATTTGTGTACTAAGTATTATTCTGCCCCTGTATGTTTATTTTTTCCACTTTTCATCACGGAAGTAGTTCCTGTTGGATATTTTGAAAGTATTGTGCGTTAAAAATGTTTCTTAAAGTGATCTTGATACATTAGACTGTGATACACAGCTCTGAGACACAATGGGCACGCCAAAAGAACTCGTCAAAACTGGTTGGGCGGGGCAGGAGGAAATTTATCCTACGCTGTGTTTTGAAGACGTCAGTCCACTTACGTTTAGTATGTGAAAACAAAGATTTCGGTGGTGTCTGTGAGATAAAATACAGGAAATTTCTTCACTAGCTGAATGGCTTCTTAAACATAACTCTGTTGTATGCTGTTAATTTCTTAGCGAATAATAGTATATCCTTTAGACCTCTTGTGTTGAAATCGTGTGCCTGAGCAAAATTTTTCAGCATTTCTAGCTGCGCTGGTATCCCTGCAGGGTATCTGTGAAACTCGCTGTGTCCATCCGTCCTTCCCTGTGTTTGCACGATTATAACAACTCCAGAACCTCTGAATTGTGTATGAAATTTGTTGTTGGAGAATTTTGTGATGACTTGTTGGGTTAATTCAGCCTTCATTGACATGGGACTGTTCCAACGACTACTTCACATGGAGATCTACATGTGTTTACGTGCGCATGCACCTTATTCCAGCTCTGTGCGTGCGCCTTCACATCCTTACTTTAGTCGGAGGAGCAGTTACTGTCACGCGCCTTTAGCCCCGTTGCTAGGACACCATAAACTACTTATTTGGAGCATCACGTTTGCAGAGGAGAGAACGGTCTGTGATAGGTGAGCCTTCTTGTTGCTTTCCAGCTTTTTTATTTTGTTGAGCACGAGCATTACAACCTGACATCAGATATCGTACGATAGTGAGAAATTTCACAGTTTTGTACGAGGGGTCTGGATACCGTAGCCGGTATGGTGATTCGCTACAGGCTGTACGTTTAAGGGTTCGAATCCCGGTGGGGGCGCGAAATTTTTTCTGTTTTCCACACCCGTCCAGACTGGCCCTGGGGCCAACCCTGCCTCTTGTACAGCGGATGATGGGGGTTCCTTCCTGGGGCGAAAGCGGCCGGGGCGTGGCGTTGACCACCCACCCTCATACAGTGTCGATGTTAATGAGTAGAGTTGTATCTGTAATATGCCACTGTGGCTTCATGGTATGTTATGGGGAGAATTCGCCTTTTTTACAGTTTTTTTTACTGACGGTACGAGATACGCTTGGGACACACATGCCCTTCATCGTGTAACATGGGTAGACATCTGCTGGTGATGGTGCAAGTTTTGTAGAAACAAAGAAACAATAAATAACAGAAAAATAGAGCATTACCGATACACAGAGAAAGTAAACGTGAACTTACGGTAGTTCTTTCTCTAAATCTTTGTAATAATTTTTTATCTTTTGCACAAGACCCTTGCAGTAAACTTATACATTTCACATGAATATTTATTTCTGTGCCATCAACGGTATGTTACAACTGATGTTGCCAAATAAACAACTAAAATCCTAGACACAATCACGAATCTAGAGACTAGTGTCCTTGCATTGACGTGGTTAGTTGTGATACACGTTTATTTCTTACGTATAGGTTTAAGTTAAATTGTCTGTACTCAATGCAGAAAATGCGACTCCTCTTGGATACGAGCGTTCCCTTATGTTTTGTTTCAAAAAATCGAATGCTACATTTGTCTCCTCCCCTACTCTCTTACCAAAGCCGATGTGACAGTCGAAGTATGATATATGGATGGCTTCTGCTCACATGAGGAATATATCCTACTTCCATGTATCACCACCGAAATTACGTCCCGCAAAGTGAGGTTTGGAATCCAAGTAGTAATCTGCAGTCAGTGTTGTAAAGTGTTGAGGTATTTTATATCGAAACAGTTATAATCCCACCGACCTTGACAGTGTCATAGGGACGCATACGTCCCATAATTTGTCAGGAACTTTCTTAACACCTAAACTACTGCCAGTAACGTATATGTCCTTCTTATTAGTACACTGAGGTTTGTATCTACTTGGTTTTCGCGTCTTATCGTACATTTGAACAGGTGTCCAAAACTATGTCAAATTGGGCGTTGGATTTCTTATGTAGTGTAGTTCATTATTCGCAGAATATGTTTAAAAAATAGAGAGGTTAAGAGTTTCAGGGCGGTGACAATTTAGGCTGTAGTGTATTGGGTTTGACACCTTGTAGTCTGTAGGCGCTTATTTTTGTTTGGGAGAAATCTGCTGCCTGCATCTCCATCTTCTGCTACCCGTATTTTTAAATTATAGTTTATGTATATACAGAAGTACCTTCTTAAACATTGGTAGTAATATCACTGTGCATATCTGTGCTTTTAACACCTCTACACCGCAAGGTAGAAGAGGATCGGGCTAATTTTTAATGGTATTTTTAATGTTAATTCTCACTATGGTGACGTAATGAGAAGATGGCATGATGGTTTGTATACTTATAAAAATGATGTGTGATGTCATCACCATCTGGTATAGCGTTGCATAATGAACCGGACCAGGCTGGGATCCGGGATGCCTCAGTCACTACAGCGACTAGGATACGGACTGGATTAACGTTTTACAATTCCCTTCAGGGTTAGAGATTTGTCTCTTCTCCGGTAGGATTAACCAGCTCTGGGGATAACACAGCCTTATATCCAGTGGACACTGGGGACATTTTTCCCCCGTAGTTACGGCGGCTGGAGTGTGAATCTGACCATTCGCCTCCATCACGTGCCGAGAATAAGACTGTGGAGCTTAAATTTCACTCCCCATGCGTCTCGTTAAGGTATTCAATTATGCACAGTACGGTCTTACCCTTAGGGAAGCAACCAAACAAAGTCAGGTAGTAGCCATTAGGTTCATCAGATCAAGGGAGGCGAGGTGGGCAGTGCATGCCGCACGCATGGGGAAAAGTATTAGCGGGCTACCTACAGGTTTGGGCGAGGAAACTGGAAGACCTACTTGGAGGACCTAGGTGTGGGCAGGGTTTGGTATGAACGTGGATTTTGAATCTTCAGTGATGCATAGGTGTAAATTCCATGCACTACCCACGACGAAGAGGTTTTAAATGTATAATACTTTTAAATGAACACGCGACCATGTGGTGCACCGAGGCCAGCATCGTGTGAAGAATTAAAGATCCCTACATTGCACCGAGGAGGGCATTGAAGGGTTAAAGAAATAGGATGGGATGATGACTGGATAGAACCGGCTCAGGATAGGGACAAGTGGCGAGCTCTTGTGAATACAGTAATTAGTTTTCACGTTTTGTATAAAGCGGGGAGTTTCTTGACTAGCTGAGGAACTATTAGCTTCTGAAAAGGGCTCTGCTTCATACAGCTAATAGAAATGTTCATAATAGCGCGTGGCAATCCGTGGCATGTTTCAGGCTGTTCATACCAATGCCTGGAAATCCGCTGCAGTTTGTTTGCTACAGAGAGTGCAATCTAACAGCGGGGGCACAGAGAGGCAGCAGCTTGCCCACCGGGGACGGTGAGGTTGTCGTGTCAAACTGGCGCACGAGTTATTACAGCTTATTATATGGGATGGAGGGTGTGTGTTAGCACGCAGATAGGCCTCTGTGTATGCATTGTGGTCCAGTGTCATTCGCTGGCTGGCCGGCACACTGCTGTCCCCACAAACGACGACACGAAGTGCACATCATTCACACATCACCCTTTCACTCGCACTATGTAGATACGTAACTATCGTGATGAGAATTTAACTGACGAATTTATTGTAAGTAATCATAAAAGTTTGCAGACTGTATGCGTGAAATGTTATGTTCCGCGTATAAACTGACAGAGCGTAGGAGTTTATTATCTGTATATATGTACAGCCTTCAATTTGGTTTCCATCTTCCAAGCGTGGAATAATATTCCGTGTGACGAGTATAACCTGCAAGTTGTGGATGTCACGTGGGACATTGTTAAATTCAAATATGTTGCTGTACGTGTCAGAGCAATTCTTAGCCGCGAGAAAGTATACTTTAATATTAACAAACCCCAGGGTGTATATTCTTTCTTTAACATTTTATAGTCTCTTAGCTGTCTACGAAATTTCCTGCTTTTATGGAACCCTAAGGTTTATTACAATATTCTCATCAAAACCCCTCACTGAAATCTATTCTAAGGCGTGTTGAATTCGTTTTATAATCTTTTATTTCTCATCGTAACATTTTTCCGGCATGAGCAAGAATACTTCTCTTTATCATCACAGCCTCTAGACAGGCTCTGTGGTCCGTCCAGCCTTCAGTCCAATAGTTTCGTGGATCTGTTCTTGCCGGGGTAAGGTAGCTGGAGCTTGAACGTACTCGCTTCCATTTAATACCGAAATCTCAAATATATTACGCTTTACTTCGACGTTCTTTGAATCTCTACATTCTCGCAGTTTTATTTTATCTTATACATTTTAATATTATCTTTCCCTTTACAACTGTGAGGTCAAAATTGAAGACTGCAATCTCGCACAGCGGCTGGAAGTGATAAAATATTTTCTGGCTACCAGCCGTGTTATTCGCTTGGGCAATACAGAAGACAAGCGTGTCAAGGTAAGGCTAAACGTACCCATATTTGTGACCTACTATGTTGACTTTTCGTTAGTCAGTTCCTCTACACAGACACTTTGGCAATACCTTTATAATTCATATACAGGTAGCGTCTGTTTCCACAAGAATTCAAATATTTGGGAGCAACCCTAACGAATCGAAACTCCATTCATGAAGAAATTAAGAGCAGAGTGAAGTTGGGGAATGCTTGCTATCATTCGGTGCAGAATCTTTTGTCTTCCAGGTTGCTAACCAAGAACACAAAGATTAGGGTATACAGAATTATAATTTTACCTGTTGTTCTTTATGGGTGTGAAACTTGGTCTCTCACACTGAGGGAGGAACAAAGACTGAGGGTGTTCGAGAATAGGGTGCTGAGGAGGATATTTGGGCCTAAGAGGGACGAGGCGACAGGGGAGTGGAGAAGACTACATAACGAGGAACTTAATGACCTGTACTCATCACCAAATGTTATTCAGGTAATCAAATCGAGGAGAATGAGATGGGCGGGGTATGTGGCACGTATGGGGGAGGAGAGAGGTGCATATCGGATTTTGGTGGGGAGACCCGAGGGAAGGCGGCCACTTGGGAGACCCAGGCGTAGATGCGAGGATCATATGAAGACGGATCTTCGGGAGGTGGGATGGGGGGCATGAACTGGATTGAGCTGGCTCAGGATAGGGACAGGTGGCGGGCTCTTGTGAATGCGGCAATGAACCTTCGGGTTCCATAAAATACGGGGAATTTCTTGACTAGCTGAGAAAATGTTAGCTTCTCAAGAAGGCCTCTGCTCCATGGAGTGAGTTAGTTAGTTAGTTAGTTAGTTAGTTAGTTAGTTAGTTAGTTAGTTAGTTAGTTAGTTAGTTAGTTAGTTAGTTAGTTAGTTAGTTAGTTAGTCTGTTTCCACAACCACAAGCCCGGGGTTCCGCGGAGCACGTTTTGAGCACCACTGACGTAGAAGATTCCAGTTGTCTGAGATGTGACGCCGTGTGGACTGCTAGAGGTTATAGTCCCCGGCGTTTCGAAGCAGCTTGCTACCTCCATCTTTAGGGTAGTCCAAGAAAAGTCTATTTGGGCTACCCTGAGCAAGGAGGCAGCAAACTCGTCCGAAAAATCTGTGTCAAAAATAAGGTGCCGGTATTGAAGCAGTCGCACAATTGTGGTTTGGCGCATATACCATTTGCAGCCGGTTTCTGTTAGTGCATGTTATGACCACAAAAATTAGTGAAAAGAAAGTTCTAACTGAGTCATTGCTCCTTAGCAGCCGTAAGTTCCGTTCTTTGTCGTCACGCAGCAGTCAGTGGATACCAAGTTTTGTTTCGGGGTCGGGTAAAACACAAAAGACGTAAAATGCTTGGAACTGTTGTTGTGAATGAAAATGTACTTCGTACACATGTCTTCGAAGGGTTTTAAAGACGAAAACAGGGACATGAGGACCTTGAAGTTGATCCAAGGAATGGAGGACGTCAACTGTTTCAAATACAACAACAGCTGAAAATTTTTGAGGTCTGATGGTATGAGATCGCAGAACCACCCTGTAAATGGTGGGTATCAGCTGCTTACGAAACGCAGACGATAGGTCAGATTTATAGCGAAGGTTTGTGAAGAAGGAAGATAGAAGTTAAGTTTGCTCAACGAGCTCGTTCTGACAGGGCAGTGAAAGCAATTACTGGCAGCGAATCGCGACGTCGTGGAGGTCAGCCACCACCTCAGTCACATGATCTTAAGCAGCCAAATGTATTCCTATTTCATAAAGTGAACACTCCACTCATTAAGACGAAGATTGCAGTATGGCTAGGATGTTAAATGCAAGGTAACCGCTGAATTAAATGCAGTTCCTTTGGATGCCTGCGATGTTGCTTTGTGCAAATTTTCGGAAACATTTTTAATCCATATTATTCTGGGGTTACTTTTTGTACCACCAGTTTTAACAAAGACCCTGGCTTCTGCCTACAGTGTATGTGTATGTGTATGTCTGCTATAATGATCGGTTGCTATTCCCGCTAAACGTTAGTAAGCGGCTGGTCTAATGGAAGTATGCCGGATTTCCCTGTCATGGCCAGGATGCGCCGGAACTCGGAGGAATCCTCGTGTAGATTTTTCGCTGGGTTCTGTTTTCAAATCCAGCGCTCCGTGGTCCAGGGCTGATTGGTATTTAATTTGGGATGTACATGCATTCCACTTCGCGTAAAGTCGGATTCTCTTTATCTAATTCATGATTTCTTCATAACGCTGTAATGCACATATATCTACTTTACAGTTCACTCGCGGTTTTCACCTTAACGCACCGAGGCACAGGGATTCACTGACTTCCTCTGCGCAACTCTCTCAAACACCTGTCATTTCTCTTTCTGCGAAACCCCCTCTTTGCTATACCTGAGGGATTCGTCCCAGAGGGAACAAATCGACTGATCCCCTTTGGCCGTCTAAAGTCACGTCCGTAGTTTGGCTTTTAACTATGACTGCCCATCTGCAGTAGATGGGTCTTCTGTATGGACGGGCAGCTAACATATAAATCACTAGTAATATTCAAGGCAAAGGTCGCCCACGGGTTTGGCCCGTTATAAAAGCATACAGCTTTCTCTGTGCTGTAACAACTGAAACTTTAGACACAGTTCGTATAATTTTAGTCGTTAGAGGATTAAAAATTCTTTTGGTACCTTATACATTATGAAAGGAATTCTGGTAATTGACTTAATTTGTCCCCAAAGAAATTTTTAATGGACAGGGGTCAGGTAAATTCTCTGGATAGCGAGATGTCATAGAAACGAACTATACCTGAAAGGCATGTCTCTTGCATTAAATTCTGTAATGTGATAGCGATTAGTTTACGCAGAGTCTGTAACTGAATTTAAACACTGGAGTAATTTTTTCATTAAGTATTATAAAATTTCAAAAATTTCATTTTTTGGTAAAATTACCTGTGTTATTAATTTACTGTACACTGTACACTTCTACAATCTGACATCGATTCCATTCGCGGTTGGTGTGCTGCTAACTGTATGAAACTTATTACCAACAAGGCTAGAGTCATCGCTTTTAAAAGCAAAAGCGGCAGTTAATTATAATTACAATCTGTGAGATAAATGCATAATTCGTACCGAGTCGATTAAAGCTATAGGAGTTCTTTTGGATCCTAAAGGTTTTTTCACCGTCATGTCGGTTACATATTTGTTCAATCACTCAAAATTTGGGTCTCGTACGTACGTTGACTTATTCTGTTTCTACTATTGATTGTTTATTATTGTTATATTTTACCTTAGATTTGAATTAGAATATGCCTCACCTGTTTGGCATAACATTACGACTACTGATGCCAAAAAGCTGGAACGTGTCCAGCGGAAGTTTACAGCTCAATATTTCAGTCGTTTTTCCCCTAATGTTCCTTACAATTATGCTTGCGCACTTGAGCTTCTACAGTTACATACTTTGCAAGTTAGAAGGCATCACCTTGATGCTCTTTCATTCGTTCATGTTCTCCTAGGATCTAAATGTTGTCCTCCCTTGATTGATGGCATTAGTCTCAGAGTTCCTTCTTGTAATATTAGAAACTTTACCCAGTTTTATCTAGCGCACAAAAAGTTGTCCTTCCGCTGGATGTGCAACAGCTGAAAATTGAGTATGCGGTGATATAGATACGCTTAGTAAGCAAATTAGATTTTTGAAACATATTTTACGGTAGTGGCACGTTTCATGTGAGTTGCGGTTTTAATTATTTAGCTGACCTGTGTTAGTTTAAGCCATGAGCCTAAATTTTGTTGATTGTTTTGTTTTTTGTGTTTGTGTAATTTTTAATTATTTTGTGCTAATTTTGTAATTGGCCATTGTGTTGTTAAACTAGAACTTTAATAAGGTAGAAATTATTATTATTATTATTATTATTATTATTATTATTATCGTCGTCGTCGTCATCATCATCATTAATGTTGTTGTTCATTGTTATGCTTGTTTAAAATTTAATAACAGGGAACATGGCGCCGACTTTCCCTTCGATAGGCCTACTTGTATTTGGAGGCAATATACCTCAACGTATGAATTATTTTTTAAACTGTTCACAGCGGCTTCAGTTACAGGACGCTGCGTCAGCGTCCATGTTCATGTACCATTGCTTCTAAGGCAGATATATACTTTTGTGCAAAATATCGTTGGTTTATGCGAAAAGTGCGTAAAAGTATTTTTTTTTTTCAGGAATCTGCTATGGCCAATTTTAACGCTTGGAAATATTTACGAGAAGTAATGTTTAGTAATGTGGAATGAATGCGTAGGATTGCTTGTATATAACCACAGTTATCACTGTGTTATGAGAAGTGGCAAGAGGATGTTTGTTACAGAGAGATGGAGAGACCTGCTATCTCCAAGGGTTGATGGGCCGGGCTGTATACGAGTATGCTAAAAAACATGATTGTACAAGAAGAAGAAGAAGAAGAAGAAGAAGAAGAAGAAGAAGAAGAAGAAGAAGAAGAAGAAGAAGAAGAAGTTGGAGGAGGAGGAGGAGGAAAACCTTATTGGATTTTTACACTTGCTTTGATGGCATTTTAGTATCACATTCAGCCACAGCGATTGATTAATTACTTGATACCAAAAAGTAGAAAGTCAGCTGAAACCAGCTCAGAACTCCACAACTCATTTCTCTTAAGAACTATGTTTTTCATTCACTTGAGATGAGGTGGGTTAGACATACATCACGACGAAGACAGATGAGGCATATGCGAAAAAAACCTGAAGGAAGCCATCTCTTGGATACTCTGTTCTCTATCGTCAGATAAGAACTCTAACGAAATATTGTGTCTTTTGGATTCTTCTGGGCCGGAAAAAATATGCAGTGGCTTGCTGTTTTGAAGACGGTAATGGAAATTTGTTTTTTACAAAAGTCGGTATATTTGAGGAAACATCTGGGAGACTATTAGATTTAAAACACGGATGTCTGTTAATGTACAGAGCTTCTGAAGTGACCGTGTTCCAGTATGTTCTTACTCATAAGTTCGTTACGAATTTATTGTTTCCTCAGTAGTCAGTCCAAGACCAAACTCCAGCGATACGTCTGCGTGGAGGGCAAACTGTGCTCTACGAAAAGAAACAAGGACGGAACTTTAAACTGACAAATTTGCCTTATCATTTGTAACTTTCTCTGTTCTTATACTTTTTGTTGTGTTTGTTTTAGCTTTCCACATATTTTAGGGAGTCCGTGATTTGTACAGGAGTTGAAAAATAAATTCGTTATTGGTGTCGATGCTGAATTAAGTAAGTGCTTTGCTGAACTTTTTTTTTTTTCATTTGTTCGGAACAGAATTCATTAGTAAGCTGTCCACTTTAAAACGCTGAAAGAGTTTCCAGTAAAGCTGCAAGTAAGGATGTATTGCCAAACGTCTCTCTGTGACTTAACAACTGGACTTTGACAGCCTTCAGGTAGCAAGACCAGTCGATACAAATGCACTTTCTTTGCTCCCTTTCTTACGAAACGACATTTATAAACTTTTTCCAAAGTTCGCACAATGTAGCTGGCGACCCGCTCTCTTTGCAGTAGCCACTGATGTTAGATTTTACTCCTTATAAAACTTCTTACCAGGTTCGTGTCGAGTTTGCACGCACGAAGTAACTTCAACACGTGTCACTTGCTTGTTGTCTTTGTTTAAGATTTTAAGATTGCTATCAAAGTGTTCCCGAGTCCTGCCACTTGTCCACCGATGTGTCATCGTGTGGCAATGTTCGCCTGTTGAATTCGAGTCCTGTGAGAGAATGGGACAAACTCCGGACGTCTGCTAATGATTAATGTCTTGTGGTTATAAATTTCTTGGATGCTATCAATATACAGTCGGATTCGGTTATAACGTCGTGAAAGAGACTGAATGTTTTTTGTTGTTATAAATGGTTGTTTTTATAACGAGGAGTGTAATCTTATGGTTAACAATGAGCAATTAATTGGTACCACAGAATATCTGACGCTATAGACGAGGTGTCGTATAAACCGATGTCGTTATAACCGGCTTTGGTTCTGTGTGTGTGTGTGTGTGTGTGTGTGTGTGTGTGTGTGTATCTATATAGGTGTATATATATCTATATATATATGTATATATATAAAGTCGATACAAGAGGGGGTGCAGTGGAAGAACTAGAAAAAGTCTTTAATAAACTCACCGAAATTTTTTCATTGCCCATCCCGTTGTTCGTGTGTATACCACTATTTTCAATCTGTGCACCAAACACAATATATAGTATAGCCTGTATAGATTGAAAATAAAAGCACCAACATTTTTGACTTAGTAGAAGACATTCAGTTGTGTTTATGTATTTAGTGGATTAATTAGGAAATCAAACACAAATATACATTAACTAACCAACCGACCGACCGACCAACTAACTAACTAACTAACTAACTACCTACCTACCTACCTACCTACCTAACTGACTAACTCACTCACTCACTCACTCACTCACTCACTCACTCCATGGATCAGAGTCCTTCCTGAGAAGCTAACAGGCCCTCAGCTAGTCGAGAAACCCCCCGAATTTTATGGAACCCGAATATTCATAGCAACGTTCACAAGCGCCCGCCACCTATTCCTGTCCTGACTCAGAGAAATCCAGTCCCTGTCCCCTCATCCCACTTCTTGATGATCCATTTTAATAGTATCCTCCCATCTACGCCTAGGTGTTTCGAGTGGTCTCTTTCCATCAGATCTCCGCACCAAAACCCTGTGTGAACCTTACACAAAATTCAGGATATTCTTCAAATTTATTCCTGTCTGTCCGAAGATAACAGCGCCCAAGCTGAGCAACAGATTGTGATTAAATTCCGTGTTATACCTGCATTACATTTTTTAAAACATTTTCTGATTTGTCGTTGCTTTGGTTCTCTGTAACAGCCACTTTAGGTGTGTGTATGAATTCTTATGGAATGTTACAGATATTTGAGATATTTGAATGACACTTGAAATGTGTCAACTCTATATTCAAACATTTGGATCATCTTTAAGGAGCATGATATGTAAGGACCTTTCGACTCAGAATGTGCTCCAGTGGGTGGAGTCTTGCGAACACGTTAATAAACTTTCGGGTGTCTTCAAAGGCGGGTATTTGCTGACCAGCTGAGCGACCATTAGTTTAAGGTATTGTACTGCAGTCAGTTTCGTAGTTACTTGTACTTTTATTGAAATATTACTTTAGATCTTGTTGTCCGAATTTACGTTCGAATTTGCAAGTACAGAGGAAAAAAAATATAACAACACCTGCATTAAGCCTTCGCCATCAAGTGAAGTAAGTTTAAAGATTAACGTAGGCGAAAATATAATGAAATTAATTTTGGAGTTGTTGTCCGTTAAGGGCCTGAGAAGAATCAGGCATGACAACATAAGAAAAATGAAATGTGGATAAAAATAAATCCGCGTAGAATGATGTACGCTGTTTTTTTCCCCCGAAACGTGGAAGTATTCTGATTTTTCTGGGCTGATACAATATTTTGTTCATGTTGTTATCACTTTCGTCATAGAATTAACGAAAAATTGCCAAATGTGCTCCAATCCAGTGGCATGGGACGTAAAATACGTTTTTTTTGTGTTGAATCAGAATAATACGTGGATTTGTAGCATATGGATTCGACACGAAATATGGAAACGCAAGTCGTAAATTCCTCGAGAGGGCGTCAGTATTTAGCGCAGAGTAGGCCCGGGGCTAGTGTTCTTCTGAGTATGTGAGAACCCCTTGTTCTGGGGATAAGGTAAAAAGTACGCCTAGAGAAATAAGGAACCAAAGCGATGCGGCAAGATATGAACTCTCACTAATGAGACATATACTTAAGAGCGGCTTACAGGACGCGGTCACGTGCATGATCTCGTGGCCCCAATTCAACAAGGTAATTAATTGTAGAGTTAATGAAATTGATCTTCATGCATTTTCACAGTCACTTAATGCAAAATTTGGCGTGTCAGGACATTGTTTATTTCTTGTCATAACCATAGTGAAGAATTTCTTACTAGAAGAAGAGTTGTAAAAAAGTAAAGAAGGAAATGGGAGGCGGGAGAGAAGAGATTGTTTCAGAAGACGGGAGGAACAGAACTGTGAGGAATGGTAGGAAAAGAGAAGTGGTTTTAGCAGCAAGAAAAAAGAACAAGAGCAAACTGATCACACGTAAAGCAACATAAAGAGAAGGAAGAAATTCGGTTCCGGATAGAGTTTTATCAAGAATATTCCCTAGTTTTATCATTATTATTGATTTAAACTCTTTGTATGCTCCCATTCTTAAAAATTAAATTGTTTAAGTAATAAGAGCGCTCCTTTGCCGATATTTTAATATAAAACAATAGCCTGTGCAGAAAATTCTGCACTCAACAGCACGTTTTTCCTGTATCCTAGCAACGGCAATAAAGCTGAGAACTTTCTTTTCCCGAGCGGAGTAGGAAATGAAGAAGACTCTTCTGGGATGTGACGCCGTGTCGTTTGTTAGAAATCTACTGGGTGTCATAGAAACAGGCACAGACAGCTTTCTGACCTTATGTGCCTACTTATTTCGTCTTGTTGAAGAAAATTAGACGTAAAAGAAGAAGTGGAGGAGAAAGATGTGATCTGAGAAGAAAGAAATAATGCTGAGGAGAAACAGAAGGAGTTTGAGAAGAAAATAAGAATAATGATGAGGAGAAAGAGGAGAACTTTAGAAAAGGAGGAAAAGGATAAATGGCAGGAAGACAAAATCACTGAGGAGGAAAAGAGAAGGCGGAGGAAGGGTAGAAAAACGAGGCTGTAGAAGAATATAGAAAAGGTGTTTGTGGAGGAGATAGAAATACACTGTAGGCCTGATCGATACTTTATGTATTCTTTGTATTTTTACACGTTATTTTAAAGGGTCTGTCCTTCCTCTTTCCCTGTTTTTCGAAGTTGACGTTTCTACTCTTTGTAGCTATGGCGGTCAGCCTTCGTCAGTTACTTGCTGTCATTTTGAGTGCTGGAGCTACCGAGATGGTAGCATTTTGGCAGCATTAACTACCAAACATACATAAAAAATCCACTGTTATAACTATTATATTTTTCACTTTATGCAATAGAAACTTTTAATTTAAAAACGCTGAATGATGACTTTGAGTTGTGGAAATGAGTTCGTGTTCACACGTAATGCACAAGTTAAGCTCAGGGTGGCTCCCCTCTTGTCAGTCTCAGATGTGGAGGGAGTTGTGTCCAACTGCCAGTACCAGCGTCCGCTCTCAGCACTCCTACTTCATCAACGCTCAGCCTGCACTTCCACCACGCCCTTCCCTTTGCTGTAAGACGACATCGCATGCAGCTCGAAAAAGGCCCTCCAAGTATGGGGGTGGGGCATTAGTACCGACATACAGATACTGAGATTATTTCAAACAATTCTCATATTTTGGGAAGGTTTGTTGCTTAATAAATTCCAAATTTAAAGGCCTTTGCATTGAATTACGGTAATTGGTACGTACGTGTAACTTTATCGCTTCAAGTGTGATTACTGGCGTGCCATTGTAGCAACCATTTCAGTACACAGGTTATTGCACGTGTGTGCCTTATACTGTAACGCCTTTTCAAGTTTCAGTATAAACAGCGATTGTTTCCCTAAATAGCATGATCTGTCTTGTTTTCGTAATAGCGATGTTTTGTGTTTTCTATGATGTGTGAACTGAATATTTTTAAGTAATGTGTGAACTGAATATTTTTAAGTACAATTTGTACTAATTTTATGGTTCAAGGGATGAAAGGACAGTTGCAGTGGTGGTATCAGTGTTTTGTACTTCTGTTCGCGGATGAATTATTAAATTTATGCTTTTTTGGAAAAAAAAATAGGACTACAGTACTGGATTTGAAGTTCTTTCAGCGGTGCTGATAACGATTCTGCTCCTTTGGATATGGTGCCTGCAGAGTGGTATATGGTTTCGAAGCTGTTCCGAAACTTTGTCACCTCTCTACCGCCCTACACTGCGGTATAATCCCGAAGAAAATAACCTCCAAAATTAACGTGGTTACTTTTGTCCGTAAAGCAAAACCAGTCCCTTAGGTCCACTTACTTGGGTACTCTTAACATTGCAACGAGAAGCTGGAGCGAGAATCGAGAATCTTGGCTTATTTTCTGGAAGTACTTGATTTGAGTCTCGCTAGAGGTATGTTATCCTAATGTTATGATGGACTTCTACAGTTCGTCCATGTGAGTGGCAGGGCGCTACTTTGAAATAAGCCACGCCGTCTGTCCATTACTGTTCCCGCACGTAATCATCCTGATCTATTTTCATGCTGGATCACCTGTGTACTTGTTTGAACGTAGTTAAATAATTTAATGATTGCTTGAATTGGAAAAATACAACGAATGGACTAATACACACTACCAGACTTGGGGCAATTTCAAGTTAGGCAATTTAAAAAATATAAAATTGAAATAATTTGTTAAACGCGTCCAGAAACCTTCCCTGCGGAAATGATAGTATAGTGGCAGGACGGTGGCGGAAGAATACCACTGGGCGATAACGCGCGGCGGGGCGGCCATGCAGCGGCCGGTCAGGTTCCAGTGTGCTAGAGTCTGGATTTCAACTGGCCCCCCTTGTGTACATGTATGTAGTTGACCATATATGTATTCACTTCCTACTGTGCAAAATTCTCTTTTTAGCAATTTCGCCCCTTTAAAGATCAGTGGACGCAAGTCTGTGTGGTGGTTTCCAATGTCGTACAGCCCTTACAGCATTACGTTAGAATCCTGTTTGTGGCAATTCAGAGGGTTTCTTTTTATCTACAAGAAGCATATGCCACCCACCTCCCCTTGCCTTGTGGACGGTTTGATGTCCATATCCTTTTCCCCTTATCTTGACTATTACATCCCTTCCCTTTATTTTCCTTTATTGTTACGTCAGTTTACATTTGGTCCTTTAACTTATACTATTATTTTTTCTCTGGTTATCTTTATTTTCCGTTTTTATTTTTGCAACATGGCTTAGGTTCCAAGTTCAATTTGTCTTTTGTTTTGTGTCTTGTGATTTCTATTCTCTCTGATCTATTATTATCATTGTTGTTATTGTTACTATTATTATTCCACTTTCCTCTTACCCGGTCTCTCTTTACCTCTCTATATTTGGAGTTCCGTCCGCCATCACATGAAGGCCCATCTGCCCCCACGTCTTGTGACCCCCGCATTGTCTCGTAACCCTAATTTAATTCACTCCCCACTTTCCCTCCAAGAAGCTTTCCATTTTTTTTTCCACTGTTGGTGCTGTTATTTTTACATTTTGAAGAAGGAATGGAATAAGTTGGCTTGGCTTAACCGTCTGCTCCTTCCCCACACCACGTAACTTTATTCTGCTCTCTCCCGTTCCCCTGTTCTCTCATTCTGCTACTTGTCTTCTCCCTGTTTCCTGCGCTAAAATGCAAGCTCCGGGAATATTGAATACAAAAGCAACATACGCGATATTGGAAGCAACAGACAGCACAAAGGGAATTTCACATTTACCTGGCTTTCAGCATATACACCTCATCTTGAAGGAATATGAAACTGTCCTTTATATTTTCCTTCTGTGCTAATGTTGCAGTTGAAGAATGGATGTTGACACTCACGTAATATTAAAATGTTCATATGACATGTGCTATACGTGGTAACAGAAGTGACGCTGGTAGGAACGTGCCTGACCCTAAGAAAAAGTACGTCACCGGTGAGTCCACAATTAAAGTGCCTCTTTGATGTGCCAGTGGCAATATATGCACTATACGTACACTCTGGAACTAACTGTCGCCCCATCCGAATAAAACACTGCCGAACTTAGTGTTTCAAATTCCCAAGTTGTTACTCAAAAAATGCAGGAATATGCATGTTCAGTAACGCGAATATTCCATTAATGGCTAAAGTTGGTAGAATACTGAATACAAGATATATGGCAGTCCCTTTTCCTGAGCCACATAACGCTAGTATTTTTACTACTCTGCCGATATTGGAATACGAGTGGAAATTAGAAGCCGGTACGTCTGAAGCACAAGGCACGACATGTAGCAAATCTCTGTCTTAACTTATTAAATTTGTGGGTAGTATGCACACGTTACACTATCGCACACCTCTCACTATATATATTTATATGTGTGTGTGTGTATATATATATATATAGAAAACGTTGTGATTGTCTAGACATGTAACACGTGTATGGAGAAAATGGCGTATTGATGTGAACACAGGTGGACCTCTACGATAGGTAGAAGCGTTGTGCAGATGAAATATTAGCTGTTTCTAGTAAATGGAAGACAAGGAATGTATACAGAATTTCACTGGGGAAACCTGATAGAAAGCGGTCAACTGGAAGACTGACTATAAATAGGCATGATAAAAAATGAAGGTAACGAAAATTGGGTGTGAGAAAAAGAGGCGATTCGATGTGGCACTAGATCTTGCCCACGGGCAGTCACTGGGTGCAGAGGGTTCCGGTTGAACCTCAGAGCTCCATTATCAGATAGCAAATTTTGTAACTATAATTATTGGGTAAGTTGGGAGGAAAAGAAAGTCAATAATATGAGTTAAATTGGCCCTGCTATAGTACAGGACTGTGAAGAACTTTTTGGTGTAATTAACTCCGTAACACAGAGTTTAATAGTTAAATTAGTTGTGCATTGCAGTTGAGGAATTCTTAATTATTATTTTTTTGAAACGGTCTTGTTTTATTTTTGTGAAACCGGCTTAGAATATAGACAACGTAATAAAAAGGGGAACACAGTTTTAGAGACGACGTCGATACTGAAAACCAGAAAAGGTAGGGGGACAAAACGCACTTGTCACTTCATTGGATGTAAGGAGAGTTTTCCTATGCACATATGCAAAACATTGACATGATAAATAAGAGCGTGAGAATTTCTGTAGAATTCGTCCACAGAAATAAAATTCTCAAAAAATACGCTTGCACCATAACCGTGTCAGGTTCACATAACCCTGCACCTGATGGAAAGTTGCATCAGTCTGTCTCATGACAGCCATAGAATTGCAAAGTGGCAAGACAGTGAATGTGTAGCTAGTGGAGTGTAATGGTAATATTTGTTGAGTGATAATTTCAGTTATATGTAGCCTTTGGCAGAGAAAGTAGAGATGTCTAGAATGTGGTAACATTTAGAGTGATACTGTATTTCGCAGACATCATAAATAATAGCATGAAACGCCTTGAGCGTACGTCAGACCTATAGTAGGTGTGCACCAAGGAAGGTATGAGAATATCAAATAATATGAGAAATTAATTCGTCTGCGCTGTTCTACTGTCAAGGACCATATTTAAAAAATATAAGATTGTATACTGTTGTCAGGTGTGACCGTGTTGACGGCCTTTGAAGATCTTACAGCGTCCATTCATACACCCGAAGACGGCATAACTCTACCCGCACTGGAGGTTTAAGGCAACATTGGGCTAAGTAAATTTATACAGGCCAATTTACTTTTTATCAGGCGCTTTTGGCAAACTGGTTATAAAATATAAAATACTAAACCAGAGTTGTCGTATGCGAAGTCAGCCGGTAGATATATTGATACTGTCCGAGACACCCAAACAGTAAGCTATTGAACTTTATCGAATTTCCGTATTTTACAGAGCATTGTTAGATTTCTTCCTTTGTGAAAGATAGAATTCCTTTTATAAGCCAGGAAATATATCACCTGAAGGCGTGATTTACTTTGTATTCTACACTGTTATTGACACCATCTTTTCAGTAATGTACTGTTCGTATTTCAGTCAGTGTGCAGGAAAGATACTTGCACGGCAAGAAAAGCAGATTGATTCGATGTAGCACAGTCTGACAAAGGGAACGCGCTGCATTGTTCCATAAAGAAACTAAGCATAAAGAGAAGAAAAATCTGTAGGGGAGTAGAAATATTTTGTACAACAGAAAGATACTTTCCCATATGGGCGCAAATTGATATTTTTTCGGAATAATTTGGTAGGTATAAGGCCTAAACTAGTACAAATATTGCCTCACACCTTTTTGTGTACTTATCTGTAGTTTGTGTAACGATGCTGTTTGTAACACAAAGCTGGAGAGAACACTGAATTGCGAGCAAGTTGATGAGCCCGGAGAACTCTAGATTTGAAGGTGCCCTGTTCGAATCTCGGCCGTGAGACAGGTTATATTCACTGAGGTCTTTAGAGGTTCATCTGAGTCTCTCCAGGCAAGCTGTTTTATATTGCCTGTTATGTGCCCAACATTGTTTCCTTCTAAATCCAGTCCAATTCACCTTTTCGCAAGTCTAGCTACTGCTGATCGTGTATAATCAGCGTTGCAAAATAAATCACAGAAGAAAATCACGTTGGAGTTGGAAGTGGTGTAGCCACATCAGAAGCCAAGATTTATAGGAATAATTCAGTCGTGGTTTATTTTTATAGGAACTGCTTTTGAACTGCGTGTATCCAACAAAACTTTCTGATTTCTCGAGAGACGAAACGGTCCCACGTCAGTTTCTTGACATAACAGAAAGAAAAGATAAATCTGGTGGAATGTGACAGCACATGATGTGGAAGAGTGGTTCGATTCTTCTGGTGTCGGGCTTTACACACTAACTACTGTTACATATATATCATCTTAAAGCACGCCAACTGTCCATTGTGCAGTGTTTCTATTCTATATGAATGTGCGGATTTCTGTCCTTGTGTACATTGCAGCTTGAGAGAGATACCGACTACCCACGTCCATACGTAGTTGACATTAGGAATGCGAAGGGCTTTACCTCATCTCCCGTCGTTCGGATCACAGGCATATGGAAGTGCACGCCCTTAAATTTTGCTAATTCTCTGTTTCATGTATTCAAGCGTCACCTCTGGCCCTGCGTCGTCGTATAAATGTTGATGAAATGCAAATTCACTCTTCTTACGCGCACAACTGATTAAAACACCACGCGTAGAACTCATAACACTTAACAGCACACGTATCCAGTCACATTTATATACAATATAACGTAATCTCTTCTCTTTTCTCCGCTGTGAGGGAATTCTGGAATAATAGTGTAATTGTACCCCAATTTTGGGTGGGCGTGTGTACGTATGTGTGTGTGTCCCTCCTAATAAGTTTTTACTCCGACGGATTTTCATGATAATTAGTATCTATCTATCTATCTATCTATCTATCTATCTATCTATCTATCTATCTATCTATCTATCTATCTACCTATCTATCTGTCTGTCTGTCTGTCTGTCTGTCTGTCTGTCTGTCTGTCCATCCATCTATCCGTCTCTGTCTGTCTGTCCGTCCGTCCGTCTGTCTCTCTGTCCGTCCGTCCGTCCGCCCGCCCGCCCGCCCGCCCGCCTGCCCGCCTGCCTGCCTGCCTGCCTGCCAGTCCGTCCGTCCGTCCGTCCGTATATTCATCCATCCTTCCATCCCTCCGTCTATATCTATCTGCCTGCCTGCCTGCCTGTCTGTCTGTATGTCTGTCTGTCTGTCTGTCTGTCTGCATGTCTGTCTGTCTGCCTGCCTGCCTGCCTGCCTGCCTGCCTGTCTGTCTGTCTGTCTGTATCTGTCCGTCCATCGATCCATCCATCCAGCCATCTGTGTCTTTTTCTATCAATATGTCTATATCTGTGTGTGTCTAGTTGTCCCACTGACTCCGTGACTGATTTGTTGCCTATAAAGAGTTCTGTTCTGAAATACTTAACAGCTATTTGTACAATGAAAACTGTTCCTGTACGAACCGTCCGTTTGATCCGTTCGTCCTTTGACTCCACTATAGGCTGACAGACGTTCAGTCAGTTTAGCGCGAAACATAGCAGATTTGTTCAGATTTAAATGTTAAAGAAAACTTATTTATATATTCCCTTGACATCTCATGGCGAGTCGCTATGTGATGTACAGTGGCCATTACTTACGTAACATTTTATCTGTCGTGGTGTGGGTGTCACCGTGTGTTACACCAGAGTCGTGCAGTTCCCTTGCAGTTGACCAAAATTCAGTTTATAGTATGTTTAGCCACCTCTGGTACAAGTCACCTTACAGACTGCGTAAGTTTACCTTAACATTTACGTATGCGAATGGATGACGCTGAAAAAGAAATACGATGCGGTTTAGTTTGGTGGCGTAGCCAAGTCTTTGCCTGTTCCTGTGAACCACCCTATGTGCGCTTCGGAGATTCAACAGTAGATGAGACGAAATGAACGTCTGAAGGCGCATGAGGGTGGGTGTGTCTGAAACCCGCAGTGCATTCGCTAACTATGTGAACTGAACAGCTGTGTCCGATATCCCCCGTCACTGGTCCGCAGTTGCTGGGGAACGGTCTGCTACAGCAAATATTGGTCGTGCAGCCATTACAAAAGACAACATAATTAATGTGTAGGCAGCAACAAACCCCTCTTCTACACTTTATTTACTTCGATTTTAAGTATTTAAGCTAAGTGTTGTGGGTACGCTGCATATTATAGTGCTTCTAAGTTCAGTGCCGGTGTTCCTTTAGGCGGTACGTTCTGTCGTCAAGAAGTAAGTAGGCTATTGACGACAGACGAACGACGTTTTTACCATTACGTGAGTTTTGGAGGGGGGCGGGAATAAAAACTGAGGTCTGAACGAAGGTTTGTTTTGCATACCAAAGTACTGCGCTTTAAACGTTTGTAGAAGCGTGGCTGACTGGTTATATCCATGGGCATTGTCCTTAACCTTTTAAAGCCTAGCGGTAACTTTACGTACCGCCAGGTTTAACATTAAAAAATTCTACGTGGTGCCCACATTGCGTTTATGTGTTTTGTACGGATCTCAGAACAAACAGCAACTTTTGCCTTATAAAACATTAAGAGACTGGTTTTTATAACCGAAGTGGAGAGTGTTTACAGCGCGGTACGCGCTGAGTCCTTATATAAAACAGATACGCTTCGTCTTTAAAGGGCTAATCAGAACCTAATAGTTTATTAGCTAGACAAGGCGAGCAATTCACTGCATTTTATGGAAACTAAAAGTTTATTACGATATTCAGTAGAGCCCGCCACCTCTCCCTATCTTGAGCCATACCAGAAATTCCACGCTTGTATCCTGTTTGCGGAACATGAACTTGAGTAGGCCTATTATCCTCCCTTCTGCCCCTAGGACTTCCAAGTGGTCCCTTTCCGTCAGATTTCTCCATCGAAACTCTGTATGCAAGTCTCCGATACTGCTTACAAGCGTGCTGTATATATTTACATGTTTTTCGCATGACTGTGTGTGACAGAGAGAAAATATTCCACTCCATGGAGCAGTGTCCTTCTCCAGAAACTAACAGTTTCTCAACTAGACAAGACAAGAAGTTACCCCGCATTTTATGGAAACCGAAAGTTTATTACGGTGTTCAGTAGAGCCCGCCACCTCTCCCTGTCGTGAGCCATACAAATCATTCCACGCGCATACCCTATTTTCGGAAGATCCACTTTAATATTATCCTTCCTTCTACGCCTGGGACTTCCAAGTGGTCCGTTTCCGTCAGATTTCCCTCACAAAAACATGTATGCACGTCTCCGATACTCATTTTCAAATGCGATGTATATATTTGCGTGTTTTTGGCATGGCTGTGTGCGACAGAGAGAAAAATTTCATGTCCAAAGAATGTAATTTTGTGTTTCGTGTAGTTCTCACAAAAAATGACTTTTAACAGGTTTGTCATTCCAGCTATAAACCAGAGTGTGTGTCAGTGCGAGTTTTGTATGTTGTAAGCTTAAATAAAACAGCGTAAACTGGAAACGTTAGATTGTAACAAAGACGCTCTTCATCTGTCAGTAAGTGCAATCATATGAAAGGCGATACGGCACACCAATCCTGCACAGGTGTTACCAGGCCACATCTTAGGATCACCGATTTCAGTCCCAGCATAGGCTGATGTTACCGAAGAAACTTACAGACTACGCGCGCGCGCGCGCGCGCACACACACACACACACACACACACACACACACACACACACACACACACACACACACACACACACACACACACACACACACACACACACACAGTGTATACAAGATGTCTTAAATTTTGCGTAGAAAGTAAGTTAAAACAGTTCTACATTTAAAGGTAATGAAGCGGCGATGCAGTCCGTCATGAGTCCTGGCCTTGTGAAGATATTCCTAGGTTCAGTAACACTATACTGAAGTGGGTGGAGCGTGCCATAAACCAGCCGCTTTACCCTATGGAAAAGAATTACCCATAACCATTGCGTGGATTGCTAGGATGGCCCCGGTACCACGCTGGACGCAATGGAGAAGAGAACGCTCTCCACCTTCGCCGGGAACCGAACCCAGATACTCCGGGAGTCAACCTGTATCACGTATTTAAGTACTGTCAAGAATCTAATACAGCGTGAAATGCGCTTTTCTTTAGTGACAGTACACTTAACGTGTGTTTTTTTTTCGTGATTTTTGCTATACCCGCGTTTGATTACAGTCGAACTCGGGTCTAACGACATCGGTTTATACGACACCTCGTCCGTAGCGCCAGATGTTCTGTGGTGCCGATTAATTCCTCACTGTTAAACATAACGTTACACTACTCGGTTATAATAACACAAATTATTCAGTCGCTTCCATGACGTTATAACCGAGTTCGACTGTATTTTCAGTCACTATTGGTGCATCAGCCAATTTTGTATGCCTGCATACTCCGGGGGATTCTCTCGTACATTGTAATTAAATGTTCATATTTATGAGCAATTTTTATTTTTCTCTTGGGATATCTCGAAACTATTATTTCAGGCTACAGAAGGCTTGTCGTCCACGTGAAATAAAATTTAAAGTGACATTCGTATAAAAGTCTTGAAAGCGAATCGATAATGTCAAGTCACCGCCTTATACAGATCAAGTTTCTGCGTGTCGGAACGCTAAAAGATATAAACGTGAATGAAGTGTCTCATTAATATGCCGGAGCTGGAAGATTATTGAGTCGTGAGGATGCTGCTTCAAGTAGACCTGCGGGAAAGCCAGGGGGAAATTTCCATTTTATTCTCTCAAAATACGAAGACGTGTTGGGATTTCATAGACTGTATTCATACTGAGTGAAGGATGAGGCATTCCGTCTCACTTGAAGGCCCAGATGAGGCAATAAAGGCTTCTTACAAAGAGTTAATCTTCCCTGGCGTAGTTTTGGTTTTGTAGGAAGACGAGAAATTAGTCTGAATACACAGTGTGGTGTTAACGTAGCCTTTGAGCTGAAAGATTGACTCCGCACCGTACCTCTATTTAGGCCTACATACAGTGGAATTCAGTGAACATACCGTGTCTAGCCTGAAATGGTGCATGCTGATGTAGGAATTCTAACTAAGCAAATGAGGATATTACACGCACTGATTGTCCTGAAAGGTGGAGGAATTTATCAGGTGCAAATTTCAAATGATTTTTCTGGAGGGTTGCCGTGCATTTTTATTTCAAATTTCAGTTTTGTTTGAGCAGTTCTGCAGCATATATAACCCTTAATTTGCGTAAGGTTATTTTAAGCTGTTTTCATATGACAGTACTTAAGCGTGTTCTGTATTTCATTCATACCTCTCTTTTGTTAGTTTATTGTTGTACGTATGTGTAAAATATAAATACCAGCACCTTGCAATCGGCAGGTTTTAAAAATCGATTAATCCCACTTGCACTCTTTACAAGAAATAGGAATGTCACAAGGAATTAACCCGAAACATATTTTAAACAGTGGATGTTACTTTATAAAATATTTCAGTGGTACATTTTGTGTGTTGACTGCTTTGTACAGCCTTTTAAAACGCTCCGTAACTTCACACCATTATTCGTATTAGCTCTTCTGGAAACATGCATCTCGTTTTCGCACCCATTAAACTGCACTTTGTGATACGTAATTCATAAGGTCCTTAACCATTAAAACTACATTAGTTAAACTGCGTTGTACGAATTGTGCTGACGATGTCACACCTTGTATATGTTACGAGGCAAATAGTTGCTGCAACTAAGGGAACTACCTGCACATCTGCTAGTGGGGTTGTCCTTATTCGAAAGTTCCTGGGTTTGGATCCCGGATGGGACACCGACTACTCTGACTGGAGTTCTTCGTGAGTACCTTCAGTCTGGCGATGTAAAAACTGTAAAGTACCTTAAATTAGGCCACGATCGTTTCATTCCACACACTTCCCATTTTATTATTCGCTGTCATCTAACTGTTTAACTCAATGCTTCCCGAACGTTTTTGCCTGCGGACCCCTTTTGCTTTCGAAAAATAACCACAGTTCCTCACATTCGTGCTCACGTAAATATAGCATGTGCGGATGGTAGGCATCCAAAATTAAAAATGTATGTCTCAGAACTGATTTTAGATAGTTACAAATACGTGCCAGTAGCGTGCGTAACAATGCATTTCATGATTTGTCCTTAATTAAACTGATTGTCGCTCGCTTCGTGGATACAGACGGTTTCTGAATTATGTATGATAACGGTCATAAGAAATAAACATATAGACAACTGAAGAAGTTTAACGATTGTTTAAAAAACATTACTCCTTTAATTAAAAAGTAAACTCAAAATAGCCATTACAGAAATATATCCACGGATTCCCTGGGAACTGGTCACGTCTCCCTTAGGAACCGCGGAGCACATTTTGGAAACCACTGGTTTAATCAAATAAGCTTTGTTACATACAGTTTAGTTAAGATATTAATGCAAACACGAGAGTGCTGAATTGGGCGGTTGCACGTCTAAGTCGGAATTATTTCTCTATACAGAAGCAGTAGCAGCATCAGCAGCACGAAAACACTATTTAGTAAGCGCTAGGTAGAAAGGGGCGTGTTAGACAACTATTAGCTTGTGGATTGATTCTGCCTTTCTTTGACGACGTTTGTTCAGCTGCCTAGGGTACGTAAATTTTTAAGGTGGAATGTTTTGTGGATGTAGCACTGCAGAGGGTTTGGAATTAACTGTACGCGTTGTGTTATGTAAATGCCGTGGCTGAAATTATACCAGGATAAAGAATCAACTAATTTAGGTTTGAACTCGGAACATTCCAATAAAAAAGTGTGTTAACCGCTCTTAAATTATATGTGCTAAATTACCCAAAATTATAATTCATTAGCTTTAATCAAGAATAAATTTCTTATCACTTTTTCGAGTTCTTAAAAATGTCAAAGCGATTGCTGTGATTCAGGTTTCTTACACATCGCGCCAAATAACTAGAAGGTAAATGGAATTGTTTGTAAAAAGCTTAGCAACGTGGTGAAAGAGGTTTTAAACAGTGCTTAACGTACTGGAAAAAATATCGCGACATGTCTACCGGTGGAAATTTATGGTGAGTTCTTTCTCGTACATGTATATATAATTATGTATGGAATTTAAATAAGTTTACTTTCTAAAACAGTTT
Source organism: Coptotermes formosanus (assembly GCA_013340265.1). NCBI lineage: Eukaryota > Metazoa > Arthropoda > Insecta > Blattodea > Rhinotermitidae > Coptotermes > Coptotermes formosanus. Next base: position 59,031 of record BLKM01009790.1, on the reverse strand, counting down.
GTAAAGGACTGTTTTATTATAGATATTACCGATAATTTTAGGCGCTAGAAGCAGAGGTTAGGTTTAGGCTTGGATTTATTGCGATGGATTTTTGGTTGCCAAATACGCTACAGTGTCTCATCTGCAGGTCGTTTTGCAGATGACAGCCAATATTCATATTGGCGGAATGTGTTGCGTATATTCATGTAAACTGGCACCCTTGTGCAGCAGTGGCACTTTTTTCAACAGTTATGTGTAGAACCTAAGTTGAGCCTGAATAAAGTTTTTAAATTAGATACTTTAAACTCGCTGGCTTACCTTTAACCTTAAAATTCGCGAGGAAGTTACGGCTCAGAGAATGTAATACATTGGATTAGACCCTGCGTACTCCACATTATGCACCTGAAATGTAATGGAATCATAACACTTGTAATAGCAGGGCTAAATCACCTCGTGCTTTACCACAACGACCCGTGTGTAGTTATCCTGTTAGCTCAGGGTACGAATGACGCAAAAGTAATTAAACCAGAAGAGTGATGGCAATGCCCTAACAAGAAAAGCTGGCTGGTTCTCCCTTGCCTTTGCGAAAGTCAGATTGACAGACAGAATAACGGGCGTGGTGATTGTGTGGGGCTTTAACTTTTCTAATCACAAGTAAAGTACCGTTTTGAAGCCGGTGTGCGATACACCGGTTATTGATTCCGTTGGTGAAAACACATCAGTCGCTCTGTGTAAGTGACACTATCTAATCTAACGAGATCATATGACGTGTTCGTATCGTGTGGTGAAATTAGAATTCTTTTGTATTTTTGTTTCTGCAGTCTTGGTATAGTATTATCTCTCCAAAGTAACTACAAAGAGATTGGATTTTATTATAATGGCTGCTGGAAAAAATATAACTACAAAGAGATTAGACTTTATTATAATCGGTGCTGCCTGCGGAAAAATATATCAACTCTCATGTTCAGAGAAACGTTGAGAAATATTATGTTCGGGGACGAGTTATAAAACCGCCTTACTCCAGTATTTAATTTGCGTACTGAGGCCAGAAGATTTATACCAGACTGCACGGTGTCATATTCCAGAACTTTAATAGTCACCGCTGCAAGAAATTCAATTTTTTTATATATAAGGTTTATAAGGACTGCCATGGTAACAGAACAGTTCAGCGCCACTGATTCGGACATCTTCCATTGGCCATGATCCTCACCCAGACCCATTCATATCCCATCCACACATTTTACTTCCTGCCTGATTTGTCTTAGCATTGTCCTTCCTATTTCATACTCGGCCTTGTAAGTAGAATATTTTGAAGAAATCATCCTCTGACATTCGTATGCCTTTCCTTATCCACCGTATCATGCCCAGTCCAGGGTATCTTCCTGGATTTACTTTATTGACAGTACTGGACAAAGAAGTCGGCACGGGGGGGTAGCAGTCGCGTTAGTGTTATTGCAAATATTTATTAGTTTATCATTTTAGAGTCTTGTACGGTTTTAGCTCGCCGAGGATGGCTTACATTTTACCCGATCTCATGCGATTTTTGTACAATTCGTTCTCTCATAAGTAATCTTTTCAAGGCAGAATTTAATATTGCTTTCTCAAGCCATTCTCGGTCTTCCAAAAGATTTCCCATGTCAACATGTTTATTTTCTTTAGAATGTTATACCATTCGTAATATCGTTGTTTTTAATACCGCTGGAGTTCTAGAAGTTATGAAGGTACTTTTGCAACATCATGCCCCCCATCTTGTCTTACTTTTACCTATTACGAATTGTAAAAAAACATTTTATAGCCACATTTCATTAATATGAATTTCTGCGTAAAGTGGTGACAGTAGATCTACAAACAGTCGTGATGAAAGAAAAACACGCAGCAGAGAGAGGAAGAAAGAATAATTCATAAATTCTTCCCCCACTTTGCCGAAATAATGTCCACGGAGGCTTTCGTCTTTCCGGTTTCATCTCTTGGTACAAAACTGTTTTTACTGACCTTAGTATATACTTACAGAACAGCGTTTATGTTACAGCAGAGATTTGCATGGCGCAATACGTTTTGGGGTGTAAGGCGTCAAACGTATTTTAAAAATAGTCTGTATTGTCATATGAATATCGAAACCTCCGACCCCGTGGTCTTAATAGTATTTAGTACAAGATCGATGCCCCATGTACAATAGACACTTCAAATTTAGTAGTCCTCTGGAACAAATGAGAGCCCCGACAGTCTGTGTATGCAGAGAGCCATCTTTATTAAACAGCTGCCTTATGAGCTGTGAAATCAGGTCACGCCCGCCCTCTTGTCTGATTGTAACAAGTACGTAATATATCATCGTAACATGCACGGATAGCAAGAGCCTTGCAGCGTTACAGCGTTAACAGAATGACGTTTGGCCCAAGATTAAAGGTCGGTTTAAATTCATGATGACAGGTATGAAAGGAAAAGAAAAGTTTACATGTTTTGGGTACAAGTAGTTTTGAATTGCACAGAATTCGACTTGTGCTTGACCTTGAGAGACCGAACTATCGCCTAAGTAGGGGGTGTGTCTGCACTGTATGTTTGATATAACCTCCTTTTCGCATCGTTGCCATATGTAATTGTTGACTTGTAAACGATATTTCAAACATAATGTGTAGCTCTATATCCTAATCAGGTACTCGCGAAATTGTACACGCCTCGCTTCAGTGGTTCGTTGAGATAAAGGCAAGAAACCGAAAAATGAAGAAAAATTGTGCACTATTTTCAGGCCGTTATTTCATGTTTTACACAAATACTGCCTCAACAAAGGTTCCATATTTTGCCCAAGATCTGTTACGGTACGTCATTTCCCGACTGTAAAGTAATTGTGGGTAATGGCGATAGTGTCGCTTCCGCCGCAAAAGTCAGCATGTCCGCCTTGTTATTACTCATGCTGTAAAGTGAGATAGGTCATTAGGAGAAATAACTTTTCTGTAACGTAACTTGTTACTACATTTTATGTAAAAAATGAGATATCATTTCTTTTTATAATACTTTATGTTGTTAATTTCCTCCGACGTATCCTGTACACAGTTGTATTACGTAAAGATGGCCAAACTCGCTGAAACATGTTGCAAAACCCACTAAATATCTTAAAAAATAATTTTTTCTGTAACTGACGGTTCATTTCTTTACACAGTATAGGTTACTGGGGTGTTTTCGATTAGCCTAATGTTCACAGTACGTTTCATGACGGTCTGTCACCTGATTAAAAGTGCAAACGGGTGCAAACCCACATGCATAAAGAATAGTGATTCCAAAAGCCTGTTTGTTTTTTAGGTGCGTTCACAAAATTGCGAAAAGCGACTATGAGCTTCACCATGTCCGTCCGTCCGTCCGTCCGTCCGTCCGTCCGTCCGTCCGTCCGTCCGTCCGTCCGTCCGCCCGCATGGAAGAACTCGACTCCCACTGGACGGATTTTCATGAAATTTGATATTTGAGTATTTTTCAAAAATCTATCGAGAGAATTCAAGTATAATTAAAATATGACAAGAATAACAGGAGCTTTACATAAAGACTTACCCACATTTATGCTACATCGCTGAATTATTCTTAGAATGAGAAGCATTTCAGAAAAAAATTGTAGGAAAAATCAAAACACATTTCTTGTTCAATAAATTTTCCCCCTAAAATGGTGCCGTTTGTGACATATTGTGGAATAATTCAGTACAGCCAGATAGTCCACACGTTACAATATAATACGACGCATTCGTTGTGCATGTCGTATGACTAAGATTACACACACGCAGAATATGTGTTATTTCTTGCGTTTGTACGGCAACGGTTGTTGCGCGAACACGCCTGAATGTTACGCTTACACGTACATTGCCTGTCTCGTTTTCTTTTTCAAGGAAAGTAGAAGAAAGTTTAGTTTCTACGTTGCAGGAAACACCGAGTCTGTAAAAATATCAGTCGGTTAAGTCTGTTAGTGGAATAATCGCTGTTTGTTCTCAGGAACCGGAGAAACACGTGAATGCACTCTGTGGGCAGAATGCTAAAGCAACTTGCACGTAGAGTAACCGCTGTGCTTCAGAATGTCAGCCCCCGCTGGTAAAATAACAGAATAATGCATAGTTGCATTCAGTGTATGCTCCGGTGTACGGCACTGCAAAATGCGTAACAACTGATTGTGTCTTGCTAAAATGGAAGAAAATCAGAAAACCTGTACCGCAAAAAATTGTAAGGTACATAATATTCTCTTGTTGATGGTTTGATATATGCTGTGCAGCAAGTTATGTATGTATGTATGTATGTATGTATGTATGTATGTATGTATGTATGTATGTATGTACGTACGTACGAATATACGTATGTACGTATGTACGTACGTCTTCTTCTTGTGCCGTTGAAATAAGCAAATACGGCACAAATAAAAAGGCCAGGATTTCACACTCGGTGTGGGGACTAGGCTACGGACTGGACGGTGCGGGGTTCGAATCTCGGTAGAGGCAAGAGGTTTTTTTCTTCTTTGAAACGTCCAGACCGTCTGTGGGGCCAACCCACTCTCCTTTTTAATGGGTACTATGGTTCTTTCCCGCGGGCAAAGCGACCGGCGCGTGAACTTGACCACTTACCTGCATGTAGTGCCGATATTAAGCATGAGTGGAGGCATACTTTTACTCCGCATGCATACTTTCGTGGTGTGGACATCGACAGTTTTTCTTTTGCCAGCACAGATAATGAGAATTAAGTGTCGTTACAAGGGGCAACAATTTGATAATGAATCTTTTATTAAACTTGACAGCCTTCCATAATATAATTGCATATTTGAAGTGTTTTGTTTAAAACTCTTTTCGTTACTTGCAGCACAAACTGGACTTCAGTCAAGTTCACCTGCCTGTTAGGACTCGTTGTATCAGCATATCTCATGTTTCTTATCGATCAGAAGGCAATAGAGTTTGTTGTTATTACAGGAATTTCATGTAAATAAAACTGATCGAAAATCGTCCGCACAAAATTAAACTGTGAGGCTTGTTACTGTGTATGATACAAAGAAGAGAACACAATCTTGAGGATTTCCTCCTCCTCGTATGTGATATTGCGTCGTGGAGTAATTGGATCCGGACGTTTCGAAGGAATGCACGTCATTTTCAGTGTTCATTAAGTCGAAAACTTATTGACGCTTGAAAATGAAGGCAGTACGTTCCTTCTAAAGGTCCGGATCCCATTACCCCGTGAAGCAGTGTCATATCCCAGACGAACGACGTCTTCAGTCACACCGCTTGCAAAACTTCAAAACTCGTAACACAAAGTCTTTGTTTACGGAGAGGTCATCAGCTGCTGCTGTGCTTGTAAGGGGGGAAAAAAACTCAGGGTTAATGATTTTGTCAGCCAGAATACTGATGTGGTTCTGACGTCAAATCACTGCTCTGTCCCTCAGTTTTCTCATTCGGTTGTAAATTCATACGTAAGCTTAGTATTTTTAACAGCCGCGTAACGATGTTATGGCCGCGAGATGGGATCGTGCTGCTGCAATAAAACATGTGGGATTGTGAGGTTAATAGCTACCAGCACTTATCGCAGTACAGGGTATAGATCTGCAGCTTTTTCCTTTCTTTTTGCACGAAAGATGTAAATCATTTAAGAACTATTTTGTCTTCTTACAATGAAAAAATTAAATAATATGTAAAATTTGGCTCCTATTTCGAAGAAGAGCAACTAAATCAACCCTGTTTCGTAGTTATGCGTATTCTAAGGTCTTTTCACACGAAGGTATTTGTATTAAGCTGATATGAAGGAGGTAAAAAGGTAAAGGTGTCCCATTACAGGCCTGGACAGGCCCAGAGGGTTCCAGGAGGTCGAGGCTCCCAGATTTCTAGACAGTCGGCACGTGAAGGTGGTAGGTTGTCAGCCATACGCACCGGCCGCGTTTACCCCCCAGGAAATATTCCTGGTACTCATTTCTGTTAGAGGCCATACTGCGACCGACAGGACTATGCCAATGAAAAAATCCACTGACACCATCGGGAATCTAACCCGCGACCTGCCGATTTGTAGTGCAGTGCTTCAACCAACTGCACCACCGCGGCCCCTATATAATGGGGACATTTACTCTTTTTATTCTCTTACCTTTTATACATCACCTCGTATTTGCCTTCGTATTTCATTTCGCAATAACTTGACTTACCTACAGCAGATTTATGAACAGGTGTTGGACCTTGTCAATTTTCACGCAAATCCACGGCCCAGTGTAGGGGAAAATTTATAATGAAGTTATTTTTGTTCCTTTGTCCAGACTGTCTCTGATTCCCACCCAGTATACTATTCAACACGTAACGGGTTACTTTCGGGGGTCGAAGTGGCCGTGACTTGAATTTGACTACCCACCCACCTAGTGCCAAGTTTAAGAATGTGTGGAGTTATATGTCTGCTCCACCTGTGTGTCTTCATGGCGTGAACAGGGACAGCTTTTGTAGTTACAAGGAAGAAGGAACATTTGTGGTCGAAAATTACGTAGTCATTTAATTATCACCAGGGACGAATTGTAAAGTTTTCTTTCATTTTAAGTCTGTTTGTACATAACGACTTTGTCAGTTGCTAAGTTTATGAATCATCGGTGATGGAATGAGTGTGGGCCAGTGGTGGAATGATACAAGGGAAAATCGAAGTGCCCGGCAGCCGTCCAGCTGCCGGGTTGTCCTCCAAAAATTCCCAGTGGTGTGGCTTTGGTTTCAACCCGCATGTCCGGAGTAAGAGCCCGGAAACTAACCACCGAAGCTATGGTAGCACCTTGATATTTTTGGAACAGTGACGTTTCCTATTGTGGTTTCGTGCTCGATGGTTACAAACTGTCAGACGAACACGGTGACACTACTCTGAAGACTGGGGCAGTTTATTCCTACGAAATGTTGGGAACAGATGAAACTATGTCATGTACCAGAAGACCACAGTATGAACACCACAGTCCGCAACCTTATATATCCAGCCTGCTGAGTCTGTCGCAACGTCCCGCAGTGTTTCTCTGATAACGAAATAACCTCGCTTCCCGCCGTTTCTTCTCCTGAGTTCTAACTTGCAAATAAAACAAAAACGTCTGTGTACTGTCATACGTGGAGCATGCACTCTTTACCACATGTTGTCGGGTTGATCAATCAAGAAGAATGAGATGGACGGAACGTGAGGCACGCATAGGGAAGAGGAGAGGTGCATACAAGGTTTTAGCGGGGAGAATTAACGGAAAGAGACCGCTTGAAAACCTAGATGTAGAGGGAGGTAATGTTAAAATGGATCTTAAGGAACTCGGATTTGAGATCCTTGACTGTACGTGTCTGGGTCAGGAGAGAGACAGCGGCTGTTTGAACGCGGTAATGAAACTTCGTGTTCCATAAAATGCTGAGAAATTCTTGCTTATCTGAGGAACTGTTAGGTTTTCAACGAGGATTCTGTACCATGGAGTACATTAAAGTCTTATTTGGAGTGGCCGTCGCAAAAGTTTTCTGTGATGTACGGGTACTCCAAATTAGGGCTTCTAATAAGCTAAATGCTAATTAAAATAATTCGTCTATTTAAGCTAAGACTGCGTGTGTTTCCGACATTTGACGTGTAAGTTACATTGATTCGTCCAAGTACAATACAAAGATTCGTACTGGTACAACACAACTTGTAAAATAACAATGACACTTCAGTTCAGAGAAGAAGGTAACCCTCAGCAGCTGTATTATTGCGCAAGAAATTTTTTTGACGTAAGCGATATATATCGAGTGTGAAGTGGCGAGATTGCATAGGGAGGAACGTATCTATTTACGTCGCTATCCTTCTGTTATGAACACAATAGAAGGCGGAGCCCTGTAGCGCGTGACATAAAATTGCTTGGTGTCCAGTTTGTGGTTGTTGCGACTGTACGCCAGCGATCATGATTCCAGCAGAGCTGCAGCAATATCACACACCCGGGTCGTGTAGATTACATTTTCTGAAAAGGAAAACCTTCCCGAAATTACGAACTCCAACCCTCCTCTGCCCCAGCCCCTTCCCTTTATTCAGAAGCCCTTATAGTCGCATGAGTGTCTACCAAAGGCAACATGGCGGCACGGCGAACAATGGCTCCAATGCTGTGGGCTGCTCATGCCCCCTGTGTTTTGTGTACAAATACAGCCACTTCTCGTCTGTATTATGCAGATGTAGTCAGTTCCACAGTGATGAAAATATTAAGCGATGTTTAGATTACAGAATCACTTCTGCGTACATGAAATTCGTTAATTTAATTCCGAATCCTGATGCAGCTGGGTCCACGTGATTTCATTAGAGCGCGAGTTTCATCATATACGTGAACGGAAAATTAAATAACAATTTGAGCACCAGGATGTTTGTAGCAGTGAGGTGGTTTTATGTGTTGACTTATTCTGTTGTCATGTTTTGTGTCGGCAAGTTACAAATGTAGTTATGTTGGGAATTATACATTTAGTTGCAACGAATATTTTTCCTAACAAACGAACAGAGATTCCATATCCGGTGACTGAATATTAGGGACACATTTTTTACAGAGCTGGTCTAAAGCAAGAACCTGCACTTCTGTCGCACCTGATTATATAGTCAGGTGTTTTCAGACAGTGTGTAGTCACATACTGTCATCAAAAGACAAGATGTTTAATGTCCTGTAACAGCAAAGTTACTAATATTTAAATTCAGTTCGCTTCTTGTGACATTAACGTACTGAGTCAACAGCCAGGTGTCCCGTGAAGAAGAAGAAGAAGAAGAAGAAGAAGAAGAAGAAGAAGAGGAGGAGGAGGAGGAGGAGGAGGTGGAGGAGGTGGTGGTGGTGATAGTAGTAGTAATAAGAGCACCTGGAACCATTTCAAAATCCTTCAGAAAATACTTGAGCAGCGTACCGGGAAAGCACGATATCAAGGAACTACAGAAAACAGCTATATTGGGCACAGCACACACACTGCGGAAAGTGCTAATGTAGAACCACAGAAGACAGCGCTATGTGCACCATTAACAGTACGCGCAGAATAGCTGCGACACTGTATACCCTAGAAACATGGTTTGTTTCAGGTATATAAGTGTGAATACCCCGCATAAAGGAGATGATGATGATGATGATGATGATGATGATGATGATAATAATAATAAGAAGAAGAAGAAGAAGAAGAAGAAAGTGCATGAGAAACATACTGAGAAAGCGCGAAGTCAAGGAACTGTAGAAAACGGCCATATTGGGCACTGCACACGCAATTCGGAAAGTACTAACATAGAAGTGCGAAACGTTCAACATGGGAAGTAACATTACGTGTATTGTAATTACAGAATAGCCGCAACACTGCATACCCTAGAAACAAGGTTTGTATGAGGTATATAGTTGTAAATACCCTGAGTAAAGGGTAATAATAATAATAATAATAATAATAATAATAATAACACTTATCAAGCAATGTAACATGTAACGAAATGGAAGAAATAAACAGACGCAGTATTAGATTTGAGAAGACGTAAATTGTATGTTGTAAGTTGAACGTTCTAATTTATAACGTACTTCTCTCTTCTAACCACACTATCCACACTAACCGCGCTATCCACACTAACCACACTATCCACACTAACCGCACTATCCACACTAACCACACTATCCACACTAACCGCACTATCCACACTAACCGCACTATCCACACTAACCACACTAACCGCACTATCCACACTAACCGCACTATCCACACTAACCGCACTATCCACACTAACCGCACTATCCACACTAACGGCACTATCCACACTAACCGCACTATCCACACTAACTGCACTATCCACACTAACTGCACTATCCACACTAACCGCACTATCCACACTAACCGCACTATCCACACTAACCGCACTATCCACAACAATCTAGAAAGCTACCGAAGTTCATCTTCTTTCAGCTGAACAAGCCAGCTTAATAGCCTAGATACCTGTAATAGGGAATATTAATTAAAATCATAGGATTTTGTATGTGACAAAATCAAACGTCTTCATACATGTCTTCATTAGAAAATATTTGTTGTCTGTCTCAATGCATAGATAGGAACTCGACATTTCGGGTGATTTTTCTTTCTTTAACCTTTTAAAGTGTAGCGGTAACTTTACGTACCACCAGGTTCAACATTCGATAATTCTCCGTAGTGCTCAAATCGCGTTTATGTATTTTGTACATATCTCGGAACAAACTGCAACTTTTACCGTAAACATCAGCAACTCATTCGTTCTTTATAACCGAGGTTGAAAGTGTTTACTGCGCGGTACGCGCAGTATTTATGTAAAGCAGATTACGTTTCGTCTTTAAAGGGTTAAAGATGAAAATTCGTCTGCATGTCCTAATGTCCTCGAAACTAGTGTACTTACTGTGAGAACTGTCTTAAGTAATGGATACTTTAGGTATATAACGTGATGCATAATTTCCTATACATTTGGAACTAAATTGAATTTGTACACGGCAATTACACTTTTAACACCATTGTTGTTATCTTGTTTCTCCTTGTGAAGTACAATGCAAAACCCATAAACATGCTTCAGTTCATATTTAATTAACGGTATACGAGTGAAACGTCATTTTCACATGTACTATTTTTTATGGCAATTTGACCTATTTTCGTGGCACATGAATTTAGCGAGTTTGGAGCAGGCCTGTGTGTGTTGCAGTAGCAAGCGATCCTCGCCCAGAGAAGGCTTCTGACTTGACGAATACGTACGGCGGGAGGGCTCAAGGATGAGGGAAATAGCGTAATAAATTATGGCGCTTGGCTTCGTGGATAGAACGAAAAACTCTATAGGTGCAGGCACATAACTTGTACTTTCTTTTGGGTCAGATAGTATGATAAGTAGTTACAGAAATTATCACCAGATCGCACCGCGGAGCAATATCAACAGCGAAAGTGAAGGATCTCTGGTTGATATTACTTTGCCATCAGTTTTGGTTCCGTATTCAGAATGTCTTTCGTGATTTATATTACTTTCTAATGATTGTAATGACAATGATGATGATGATATTGTTTGTATTTTCTGTTTCGTATGCTTTTTTGTGTAGTCACAGGATTTCGTTGCAGTGCTTGCTTCTAATTAACTTCATTATTGTTGTCAAATACGTAACTAAGTGCCTGAGTTTCATTATTATCATCATCGTCGTTGTCATAATAATAATAATAATAATAATAATAATAATAATATAATCTGAAATGTGTGTGACTTTATGTATTTATTTATTTATTTATTCATACATTTATAATTTATTTAACATGGAACCTGGTTACCTTAATCGGTGTACTGAATAGACAAAGGACTGGGCGATCGGAGTTCGAATCCTGTCAAGGGCAATATATTTTTCTCTTCTCCCAAACCGCCAAACTCCTGCCCAGCTCGGGGACTCGCCCAGCGTAATATTTAATGGGTGTTCTATCCAGGGGTTAAATAAGCCGGAGCGTGAAGTTGACATCTCACCACCATCTAACGCGGATGTTAAGGATGAGTGGGGCGTGTACGTAAAACTCGCCCTGTACATCTTCATGGTGTGGCTAGGGACCGCTTGATTGCACTGTGTAGTTTATTCAACAGTGCTTGTAGTGGCTCACATCATATAATACCGAGCGATAGGGTGATTAATGAACAATAAATTTGACAGAATGTGGAAAGCAATTTTGTTGCCTGGAGGAACGGAGGATAGCTGGAAAGCTTCCAAGACAAGATGTTCTTTGGGCTCAGTTCTGAATCCAGGAATTTCGAATTCCATGCAGCAGGAATTTGACTGGATTCGCTTTGGTCAGGTTTTATAGGAGTGCTGGGAAACTGTGAAGTTTAGTGTTCCATAGAAGGCAAAGAGTTTCTTATTTAGATTTAGGACGGTCAGATTCTAAAGAATGACTCGGCTGCGTAGGGTTTAGTAACTACGTTAGATGAAACGCGAAGATCAGCAAGTCGTGTTATTGTTCGCGGTGAGTGGTTTAAAGGACCTTGACGAATTTGTAATCGTAGACGAAAAGCCTTCAATGTAGCCGTTTTGCATTATATTAGGAGACGTAGATGTTCGCAGATATTTGCGAGTTCCATAAGAAACTAAACAAGGAACTGATTATATCACTTTTTCTCTCCGTAACCTGACTGATTGATAGATGTTAACCCTTTAAAGGCGAAGCGTATCTGTTTTATATAACGACTCAGTGCGTACCGCGCTGTAAACACTCTCCACTTCGGTTATAAAAACCAATCTCTTAATGTGTTATAAGGCAAAAGTTGCTGTTTGTTCTGAGATCCGTACAAAACACACAAATGCAGCATGAGCACTACCTAGAATTTTTGAATGTTAAACCTGGTGGTACGTAAAGTTACCGCTAGGCTTTAAAAGGTTAATGAACTTATTATGAACTACAACTAATCAGTTTCTTAAAAATACTCTTCCTCCTTTTAACTACAGAAGGTAAAGGTAAAGCAGTCCCATTACAGGACTGGACAGGCCCTGAGGGTTCCAGGAGGTTGAGGCTCCCAGATTTCTAGACAGTCGGCACATGAAGGTGGTAAGGTTGTCAGCCCTACGCACTGGCCGCTTTTACCCTCCAGGAAATATTCCTGGTACTCATTTATGTTAGTGGCTGAGTCGATCCCAGAGCCATAGTGCGACCGACAGGATTATGTCAATGAAAAATTCCAATTACACCATAGGGAATCGAACCTGCGACCTTCTGGTTTGTAGCGCAGGGTAAATACAGAAGATAATACAAAACAGATACTTGTCTATCTCTGTGCCAAACTTGTGGGCGCGAAGAATTTTCATGTATACCCTTGACCCTTTCACGTAGGGTGCTTACTGTATTTACCTCCCGCTTTATCGTGAAAAATCCCTACATTTTGACCACGCATTATGTTAAGGCATTTCCTATAATACTCAAAATAAACAGCGGCCCTTTTCCTAAACATTATTAATCATGAGGTCTTCGTAAAGAAGTTGCAGTTGTGTTTTCTGTGAGTTAAGTATTCACGTGTTTAATGGTGTGTAGATAGACTGTAGACTTCAGATGGTTGTCATCTAGAATAATGATGTGTTGACCTGTAAACAGATGTAGGAGTAACACTGCCATCGTGCGGTTTAGTCTAGTAGAAATGGCTGGTTGAAATTTCAACAGGGGCGCCCTTTGCAGACGAAAATGTGTAGCGTCGAGCCGTTCGGACGATTATTGCCGTCGTGGAGGTAATGAGAGAAACTACGTCTCCAGTAAGGAAGATTTATGCCTGATCATGAACTGCTATTGCACGTGACCAGTGTAATTACTGAAGTTTCTTGCCGGTGATCTGGGAAATATTCAACTCTGAATAATGTTCTATTGTAGGGAAGAGGAAAAGATTAAAAGTGCAGCTGCGTTATTATATCTTGGTTCCCGTAATTTGTGTATTGGTACCATGGAACCACGTAATTTGGCACGCTGAGTTGTCTTGTAGTGTACGATGTGTAATATTTCAGAACCCTATACTAAATATATTTATTTATAGGTGAGGTTTAAGCGTTCTTAACCTTAATTTCATTTATTTTTCAGTCGTCACTTAACGACCTCTGTCGGATGTGCTCCACCAAGCCTCTTCCATGTACGGATTCCCTCCAGAATTGAAAGGTAAGATTATCAAAGACTGATATAAAAACGAAATTTGTTATTTTATGTTCTGAATTGCCTTATTCGTTCCTAGTCTTCGAAATACCCCAAAAATTTTAAAAAAAGTTATTACAGTTGGAAGGTGACATTTATAATTAATATATATTAATATACTTAACTGCATTACTGGTTTATTGAAGCTTGGTGCAAAGGAGTGCTTTCTGGGGACAATTTATACTGAAGTTTCCATAAATGGCACACTCATATTATCTTGAGGGCCATTTTGCGTCGGCCTGTGAAATGCTTGTTCACAGTAAGTCAGTGACTTGACTGATGCTTAGTAAAAAGAAGGAGTACTTTCAGTAGCTCGAAATATAGCATAGTGCCGAATGGTAAGATGATTGGTGAATGACAGATTTACTATAGGAGGGGGATGTGAAGACTTGTATTCTGGTATAAATTTACTGACGTTTCGGAGAAACATAACGCATTCATCATATTTACCCTGAAGGCTGAGGCAGCAGGTTAGACTACCCGGGGTGACAGTCAATTAAACCTTGTATTTGTAATATTAATCTGTTTAACCCTTTAAAGACGAAACGCATACTGTCTACTATGAAGACTCAGGGCGTACCGCTCAATAAACGCTCTCCATCTCAGTTTAAAAAACCAATAATTTGATGACGTGTAAGGTAAGAGTTGCAGATTGTTCCCAGATAAGTACAAAACACATAAACGCAATGTGAACACCATGGAGAATTGACTAAAGTTAAGCCTGCTGTTATGTAAAGTTACCGCTAGGCTTTAAAAGGTTAAAATTTGAATTTGCATACAGGGCCTGTTTTTATTTTTTTCGAATAATGCGGCATGTACAAGTATAGTGTTTATGTGCGTAAAATTTAGTTTTCTGTTCGTACTTTAGTATTGAGAGACCACACTTGGAAAAGAATTCATGTTTTCAGGGGAAAGTATTGCCTGTCATGTGAATGGACTTTTCTTTCGCCAAGTGATACAATAAACAAGTGATACAATAAACAAGTGATATAATAAACAAGTGATATAATAAACAAGTGATATAATAAACATTGACTTTAAAAGATGGTAGTCGTTTTAGTTTGTTGATAAACCTTTCCGGTTATACGGATCATGGAATTCTACCGGTATTTCTATTGTGACAAAACAAAACGCCTAGCGGCCATATTTCAACGTTGTTAGTGCACTCTGTAAACACAGCAGCATCGTATTTAGACAAACGTTAAATTCGGTGAAAGATAGAGTTATGTTTGTATAGTCTTGTAAAGCAAATAAAGAGAACACGTGATGTGCCCGTACCTCTGTATTGCTGGGAATCGTTTTCACAAACTGATCGTGGAAAATCGAGCCGTAGATTTATATCTTCTCGTTCATTTTAAAAAGGAGGGTATCAGGGAAGAGAGAGAGAGTGAGAAAGAGCATGTTGCCACGTACAGTCTTGTATCAACAAAATTGGATTTATCTCTTTCAAAAATGGTCACGTTCAATAGTCTTCTATATTTTATTATGTCACGTCATCAGTTTGAAGAAGCATTCGGCACAGATACACACTCTTCTGAAATGCTGTAAAATTCTGAAGCATATGAAGAGTCGTAACTCAAGTAACAGCATTTTCAGTCAGATGCTATTAAAATGTTAATAGCGCATGGTAAAGTCGTTACCTGCCGTTTCTGCCCATTTTCGTTGTAGCAAATGGCCCAGCGTTTCTGCGTCTGTGTAAATTTTACAGGCTTTCTGCAGTTCTTTGAGGAAGGGCTCAGCAATGAAGGACTTCTTGGGCCCCTTTTCGTGTTATAATGTAAATTTCACGATGGGCGATTTTGATTGTTCCTTTATATTGAAATTTTCCATCTCTTTTTTTCTTGTTTCTTTGTTTCACTTTTATTTATGTTTCGTGTCGTCCTTATTTCTCTTTCTCCCTATATTGTACCAGACAACCGCATCGTCTATGTGACAAGGCCTAAGCCTCCAGTGGGCTCGCTTCAGACTTCGCTAGAGTCAAACCTAAAACCTCGATCCGCGGTCCCAGCCCCAAGCTAAATTGCGTACAAAATGTCCATAAAATCTAATACATTTTAATGTTACGTTTTCGTTATAAATACCCGAAGAATTTAATCCGTAAGTGAAACTGTCTTAATGGTTGTATACCATATTTCCTGCGTCATACACTGTACAACGGATAAGTCATACCCTACAATTAGCAAGTAATTTGTGCCGATTTGGTGTAATTTGACTGTCCGGTGTTAAAAGGCAGGATATTTTTTTGGAACATTTTTCGGTGAAAAGTGTGTCTTCGAGGTAGGCAATGAGATAGCTTTGTGGATAGTAGTGTGAAGTTAGCGCGACTGTTTACATTCCTGTCCTGGCACTTAGTCGGTATTTGATACTGAAAGATCAGGCGAACGATGTTCATTTGCGACCCGCTTGTTGCCTGCCACTGTCTTTCACAGAACGAGAAAAATACCTGCCGGTAAAACGTCAGTAAGTTTAACTGTAATGTTTATGGTTAAACACAGCACCATATTCATGTATTTTTTTGGAATCGAACTTGCGTCCGCAAGACGCAGGCAGGCAGGCAGGCAGGCAGTTGCAAAATTTTGCTCGGCTATTCCTTATTATTCTAAGGCGAAAATAAATAATGCCTTATTCTTTTTTGCCATATGAATGTTAAATGAAGGCAGTATATCTTGGAACCGTACACAAATACGGAGAGAGATCACCGTTAGCTGTAGCTCGGAAGCGAGAAGAATGACGTGTATTATAAGTTGGCCTAAGTTTGATGGGAGAGGAAACACTGAGGGCTTTTGCAAAATGTGTTGGGGGTAGAAGGCAAGATATTTAATTTATAACAACACAGTTTTTCTGTGAGAAGATGTAAGGAAAGGAGAGGTACCTTGCGGAAGGAGGCATTTCCATCTTCATTGCAATTCTGTTAAAGAAATATTTTGTTTTCCCTGTATTTCTTTGCACGTTTTTCTGACAAGAAGATGTTAATTCTGCTTTTAAATGAATTTGTGTCAGGTTATTTTGTTAGACTATATCTGGCTCACACTCTCCTAATACAAGCAGGGCTGCCGAAAAAGTTGTTATAGTGGTTTGTGTTCGTGAAGAATTCACTTCGAATCTGCGATAAGTTACCTGTCAACCCGAGTAAGCTTTTCGTACTATCTGCGCTCTGCCTGCTGTTGAACACCAATGCCGTTTGGCCTCTGTCAACAAACCCAAAGTGTTCGTCGCTAGCGAAGTTTATGACTGTAATCGTTCACGTTAACAGAATGGCTAGATGACTGGGTGGGTAAAGTAGGCATTACCACAGAGGGAGAAGGGTAATAGCTGCAGGAAAATATGGGGGTGGTCGATCCATGACGCGTTTTGTAGCGGCCCCAGTATAACAAATAATTTTGTACGTATTAGTCGGAATTTTAGATCATGTAATTGTCAGATTCAGCCTGAATTGAGTAACCAGCATATTAACATTTCGTTGTAATTCACACTTATATAATTGTTGTGAACACTTTTGAGATTGATGTTTGCCTGTTGTTGAGGAATTGAAACACGTCGTATGTGTTAAATAAATAATTGTGCAGGCATCATAGCTTAGTGTTCCCATGGCATTTGGAATTGTCGTCAACGCTACGAACACACTTACATGCAGAACACAGCAATGCGGTTGATCTGGTGTTACGATTATAGAAGTCTATGCTGTAAGGACAAAACATCATGGCACGTGTCACATTGACGCGAATTAACATTTTGTAATTCTGGAAGTTTAATTAATATATAATAATAAATTTCGCCACAGTTTAATTGTAGTTGTGGCCTTAATACGTTACTTATTGTAGGCCTGTAGGCTATCTAAGAATGATTATACATTTCCGGTTTTTGTCCGTTGCTTCAATTAGAAAGCCATCTGTATGAACATGGGCGTAAGTCGCCCCATCATTGGAAAAGATTTAAGTATGTTTATCTAATCCTAAATCGTGAAGTCTGTTCACATTTCTAAGGTGCAACTAAATAAACAGTTTCAAATTTATTGCCGAAATAAAGAGTTTCACTTAGTATATAAGTCGTATGTTTTGGCAGAAGCACTGATGCTGAATTTCCAGGGCATAGTCTAGGACAAGGAATTTTTATTTATCCTCCAGGCTGGTGACTGTGTTTTGTTAAAACCCAATACCAGAAATGGAGAGAACATGTGGCCCTTGCGGCCCAGGGTGTTTGGATCTGTTCCCGACACTCCGAAAAAAGGCATCGTAAGGACAGGTTTTGTAATTTTGCTGAAGTTTTTGCCCAAGGATGTATGTAAATCGTCGTAACTGTTTGAATTGAAACTTAAAGAAGCAAGTTATCTTACATGGTCTTTAGTTGCCTTAATGCCCAATTTATCGATCCAAATATTTTTCATGAATGTTTAAGAAAGAAATTCCCAATGTACGCGCCAAGTGGACCATAACGTAATTCTCATGTATGCTGATTTTTTAAATCAAAATGAAGGGAATGTTTACATTCCGTGACGGAATAAAACCACGAAAACATATACTGTGATGAACATTACGAGAAAAGCAGTGAAACTGATATTTATTTATCAGATTTCAACATACGTACGGACTGTACAGGAAAGCAGGCAAACAAGAAATGCATGCAGGAAATTTTCGGGAATTCCTATTGGAAGATAATCACTTTTACCACCTGGGAAAAGATGGAAGTATGTCATGAAGTTTTATATTAGCGTTAACATTGGCTTTTTTTTTAAATCAAATACAAACTTCTTCATGGGTTATATGTACTGAAAATATGCTGCCATCCCCAGACCTGGTTCGTCAATATGTGTAGGTGAGGTGCAGTAGCGCGTTCATCTAAAATAAATTATGTACATACATTATGCCTCTCGTCAAGCGAGTGCAATTACAAGTGAGTGACATTCAGCTGTAAAGTGTTAAAAGGTTGAGACGTTTTCTTGTACATTTACGTAGGCCTTGTATGACGTAAATTACAACTTTATGAATATTGTAGCTTTATGGCATTACGCCTTTAAAGACGAAGCCCATCTGTTTTATATAAGAACTCAGTGCGTACCGCGCTGTAAACATTCTCCACTTCGGTTACAAAAACCAATCTCTTAATGTTTTATAAGGCAAAAGTTGCTGTTTGTTCTGAGATCCGTACAAAACACATAAACGCAATGTGGGCACCACGTAGAATTTTTTAATGTTAAACCTGGTGGTACGTAAAGTTACCGCTAGGCTTTAAGAGGTTAAGCACTCTATGACTTCACTGGTATTTTCTGTTTCAAAGGTTTAGGCATGCATATATATATATATATATAGATTATATATATGTATGTATGTATGTATGTAGACAGTCACAAGTTACTCTTTGAAAGTTATGTGGAGCGGTTCAGTCCTCTGTGGCTGCAAGTTCCCTCAGGGTTTGATAATTGCTACTGTATAATCTCCATAGAATTTCTTTTAGAATTAATTTTTTTACTGTGAAAATACCTAAATATGTGGAGAATTCACAGTTTCCTCTAAACAGCCGGTGCCCTCTTTAATTCCCCCTGAATAGAGTGATATGTGAAGATATAATCCACACACATCCTAGATATTGGACACACCTGTGTGGTTCTCATACTGCTTGATAGATTTGCCGAGAATTGAACGTGGGCTGTTCGTTAGGTGTGACATTACTGGCGTGTTCTGTGGGATCCCATAAGTCTTTTATGACTAGATGTCGTTACTAATCGCAAATGCATTCAACCGGCTGGATAAATCATTGTCATTATTTGATTTGTGTTCAGATAAATGTTGCCAAGGTGGATGGAAGTGACTCGGGATCGTGTATAATCCGCTGTGTTGTGGTGTTTATGGGTTGCTCATTTAACGACTCTGTTAATAACGTGGAGTAAATGTACATAACATTTAGTGTTTAGATTATCAATTATTATTGCACTGAGAAGGCTGAGGAAAAACGCGCTAGTGTCATAATGTGAGGTAAATTAAGGAATTTACCTGGAGTGACTGGGAAAAGTGACGGGGAACTTTAATCAGAATACATGGTATTCGAGGCGAAATTTTTGTCTGGCATAAGTACATGGAAGATTTAGGTGGATTTTTTTTTTCTTGGCGTAAAAGCCCCCAGTGCGCCAGGGCTTCCTCATTATCGAGGCTTCACGATCACACTCAGACACACCATACTCGATAGGACTCCTCTGAACGAGTGATCAGCCCGTCGCAGAGACCTCTACCTGACAACACACAGCACTCACAAGAGGCGGACATCCATGCCTCCGGCTGGATTCGAACCCGCAATCCTAGCAAGCGAGCGGCCGCAGACGCACGCCTTAGACCGCGCGGCCACTGGGATCTGCTAGACCTAGGCGGATATGGGAGGGCAATTAAAATGAATCCTACAAGAAACAGGATTAGGGTCTCAGGATTGGGACAAGTGGTGGGCTTTTGTGAACGTGGTAATGAATCTCTGATTTCCAGAAAATGCAGAAAATTTATTGACTGAGGAACGGTTACTTTCTCAAGAAAGATTGTGTCTCATGGACTTGGTTATTTATTTATTTATTTATTTATTTATTTATTTATTTAGTTAGTTAGTTAGTTAGTTAGTCATTCAGTCATGTAGGTAAGTAGGCAGGCAGGTAGTTTGTTAGTTACTTAGTTGTACAATTTTTAAGCACTCTGCCGCTGATACGGACATTGTTAACATTCGTGGTTTTATCCTGTAATTAATTTGATTGAGCAATAGCAGACCTCTAGTTGCCAGCGTCGTGCAATATTCAGCTCACAAGCTCAGCTCTTGAACGTTGTCTCATGTAACTAGCGTTAGAAATACTGGCACAGCAAAAAGGGAGCATATATGTCTTCTGGACAGGTGTTTGCTTGAGCTACACGTTACGCCGAAAATTTGAGACAGTGGGCTGCGAAATCGCGTTTCATATTTGGCTGATACTACGTACATATTGATGTAGCGTAACGCAATTTCGATTAACCGTTTAAAGCCTAGCGGTAACTTTACATACGACCAGGTTTAACATTAAAAAATTCTACGTGGTGCCCACATTGCGTTTGTGTGTTTTGTACGGATCTCAGAACAAACAGCAACTTTTGCCTTATAAAACATTAAGAGACTGGTTTTTATAACCGAAGTGGAGAGTGTTTACAGCGCGGTACGCACTGATTCCTTATATAAAACAGATACGCTTCGTCTTTAAAGGGTTAATACTGACGAATGTTTCACTTCCCACTTCATAGCGAAAGACAGTTCATGTTTTTTACTTTGTTCGTAATTTACTGTCAGGTATGTTTTGGCAGTAAGTTGTTGTGAGCTGTCAAGCAAATGGGTTTGACAAGAATGTGTAGTGGCTTACTGACACATACGAGGTCGTCAGATGTAACTTTTACATACATGTCTGTTTAATCTGATATGCCACACCAACAGCCCCTCTGACACACATTCAGGTTTTTAAGGTTGTTCATTCCGTGCATTGTTCTGTTGAATTATTATCAGTTTATTAAACCAACTAAATACACACCACTGTTCATATATAAATATTACATATATCGTTCAAACATATTTCGGTGTTCAGAACATCATCTTCAAGAAGCACGTGATGCAGAGTTTAAAACCAGTTGTCAGTAAACAAGCCACTTGGCTTGGATGGCAATCAACTTGCTCTTGTCACTGATTCGGTAGGCCCACAGACACAGGAGTCATGCTTAAATAGTCCTAAATTAAGGTGGAGAAATTGACCCCATAAGTCTATGCTAGTCATGATCCTTGCAACCCGTTTCCCTCTTTTCGGAGTGTAATTTGTGTGCAGTTGATATAATACCTTGTCGAATTAATATTTTGCATAGAAACAGTTAATCGGTTCACCGCTAACACAGTGTGCTTGCTGTGTTCTTTGATGAAGGCTTCCTTGGAGACAAAGCATCGGTTGTTTGTATGCTGGGCGCGAGGGAAAAGTATGGCTTTGAGCGGAGAGAGATAAGTCAGGCGCTGTCTGCCTCACTCAAGTCGTTTCTTGTAGCCCACAGCTCTTCCGCGGGTAGTTTTCTAGGAACCTAATTATGAATTCAGTGCCATTATTATCTAGCGGGTTGATGGTGAGCTTTCCTTTAAACAGAGCAATCTTAACTACGTGTAGTGTACTAGAAAAAAGAAGCCAAGTGGAAGTGAAGCAATAAAATACGTCGAGATAGAGGAAATAAAGTTTTGGAGTCCAGAAATTGTGAAATTATTTAAGTAAAGGGGATAAAATTCAATACACGTAACTAATATGCACACATGGGCCTTAGATTTCAATTAGATCAGCAGCATAGAATAAGACGCAGAAGTTTAATTTGCGATGTATTTTGGTTCTGCTGTGCCGCGAAGGTGCTCTAAAGGGACAAAGCTACACCCGTAGAGCTGGAAAAGCAAGTGCATAAAATCAGATGTAATAATCCATGCGCTTAATAATTAAAAAGAATCTGTAGTTGTAATGATAAAAGGAAGTTAAAGTTATGCAGTTTCCATAATCACAATTATGCTGTGTGCGTGTGCCCGAAAAAAAAATATTTGTTGTTCACTGGTCAAACAAGCATTCCTAAACATCCACCTTTTCGCGAGATATTAACAAACTTGAAAATGATTCAATACCATTTTAACACTTTTAGATCACATTGTGTATCACATGCAGCGTACTGTCAGAAAATAAGGAAGGAGTGTTGACTCAGAACGTTAAGACGGCAGGATGCTGAAGCCACTATTTGGAACCAGGAAAGAGCAAGTAGTAGAAAAATAACTAACAAACAAACTAACTAACTAACTAACTCACTCACACACTCACACTCACACACTCACTCACTCACTCACTCACTCACTCACTCACTCACTCACTCACTCACTCACTCACTCACTCACTCACTCACTCACTCACTCACTCCAGGAAACAGAGTCCATCCTCATAAGCAAACAGGCTCACAGCTGTTCAATAAATTTCCCGCATTTTGCGGAACCCGAAAACTCATTACCGAATTCACGAGCGTCCGCCACCTGTCCGTCCTGAGCCACAGCAATCCAATCCATGCCTCCCCATCCCACGTCTTGAAGATCCAATTTAATAATATCATCCCATCTACGCTTACGTTTTCCAAGTGGTCTCTTTGAATCAGGTCTCCCCACCAAAACCCTGTATGAACCTCTCTTGTACCACAAACGTGCCACATGCCCCGCCCATGTCTTTTTTCTTGATTTTATCACCCCAATAATATTTGGTGAGGCGTACAAAGCATAAAACTCCTCGTTATGTACTCTTCTCCACTCCCTTCTTACTTCGTCCCTGTAAGGCCCAAATATGTTCCTCAGCATCCTATTCTCGAACACCTTCAGCTTATGTTTCTTCCTCAATGTGAGAGACCAAACCTCACGCCCATACAAAACACGGGGCAAAACTTCAGTTCTGTATATGTGGGTCCTTATATGCTTGATCAGCAAATTGGAATAGAACAGATTCTACACCGAATTGGTAAAGGTAAAGCAGTCCCATTACAGGCCTGGACAGGCCCACAGGGTTCCGGGAGGTTGAGGCTCCCAGATTTATAGACAATTGGCACTTGAAGGTGGTAAGGTTGTCAGCCATACGCACCGGCCGCGTTTACCCCCCAGGAAATATTCCTGATACTCATTTCTGTTAGAGACTGAGTCGACCCCAGGGCCACAGTGCTACCGAAAGGATTATGCCAATGAAAAAATCGAACCCGCGACCTACCGGTTTGTAGCGCATTGCCTCAACCAACTGCGCCACCGCGGCCCCAGTAGAAACATGGAGAAATTACGTTATAAGGGGGTTAATGTTAATGCTTTCGCTGGGGTAGAATGAATTGCGCGGTTCGTCTGAGGGACGTGTAAGCTCTGACGACGTAAAGTAACGTCAGAATGTCCCTGTGTAACCCATAAGTGCATACGTGGAAGTGGGGTTGTAGCTCTGTCCATTCCTAATCTCGGTACTAAGTGGAGGCGAACGGCGAGTCTCTGGCTCTTTCTCCTGACGCAGAAACTCCCTTTCCCTTTGGTGAATGGTCTGGGCTGGGCCGGAGCCCGCCTGGATGCATGGCAGGAAGAAAAATCTCCTGTCCTTCCGGGAATGGAACCAGGAATTCTGAATGATTGTATCAGTATGCAAAGCCGAATTCGACATGTAAATGTAATTAACACGTATTGGAGCTCGACTCGAGAAAGGCATCCAGTCTTACGAGTTTTTGCTCTTCGAAAGAAAACTTTTTCGCTGTGCTGTACTTTTTGTGCATTGCAGACGAATCCGAATGCCAGAAGAAAGTTTCCCACAGGTGATGAATATGGCAGATACGGGTAAAGCGCGGTTCCTGTCAAATAAGTGAATGTATTTGTCAGGCGGTGAAGTTGATGTATGTTCCTCACACACACACACACACACACACACACACACACACACACACACACACACACACACACACAGTCACTCACGTATGCTGCAGAATGTTCAGCCATCAAATTTAAAGATATATAGATATGTGTTGCGGGTTTTTAATATGATTCTACACCAAGAACGTGATGATTGGGGTAAACTAAGTGGGAATGTATATTATATTTCTCATATTTTGTGAAGCGTACGCTAAATTAAAATAATGAAATTTATGGAGCTTGAAAAATTAGAGGTTGTTCTTTCTTATTTATTAGTAAACTTTGTTAGTCTTTTCCTTGAAACAGTTTTACAGTTGCGTCTAAACACTGTCGTAATATACTGTTTATAGGCACAGTGTCTTGATGTAGCATTAACGCTTTAAGGTGCAGTGATCTGCTTTCATGCCACCTGATGTATCAATCACAAATACTACGTTATGCCCACAGAGTGCAGTTATATGTTTTGTGTCGTTCGTAAAGAAACGGCGATTATTTTCCTGTACAACATTCACTGACTGGTTTTTATGACGGAAGAGGAATGAGTTTACTGCGTGGTACGACTTAAATCTCTAAGTGTATTTTAATGTAATCTTTGTTTTTAAAGGTTAATACATTTTTTATTGCCGATCCCAGTGGCCGCGCGGTCTAAAGCATAGGTCCTACTCCTTCCAGAGGAGTCCTACCGACTGTGGTGTGCGTCTGAGTTTGATCAAGTGAAAATTAAAACCACGTCGACGCCTACAGTGAGTAGGTAGAAGAGGGAAGGACTACGAAACGAAACGAAACATTTTTTACCGTCTTTTGAGACTTAATTGGAACAGATGGGCGGCTTCGTAAGTTTCACATGCTTTCTTCTTGCCGTTTTTAAATTCTTAGTTAATAAAATTGGGACAAAGTTCAGACACTATAATTTCACCTATGGTTTTGTGTGGGTGTGAAACTTGGTGTCTCACAGTGAGAGAGTAACGTAACATACACTGAGGCGGTATGAGACGAGGTTGTTGAGAAGACTGTACTTAACAGGAAAGGAGTGACAGGAGAGTGACAAATGAATACACAGGGCTTTCGTAACTGGTGTCTGCACAAAATATTATGTGGGGGGAGGGAGGGGTGGGAATAAATGGGACCGACTTGGTTGAGTCCATATGGCAGACTTATGAGAAAGTAAAAATTCACAGAAATATTTTAAACGGAATACATATCGGGCAGCAGTTAGCTAAGAAAACATACGTGTAAATGGGATTTAATATATAAATGGCTCTGAATTAGGCCTATATCTGGCACTGAATGAGTGTCAAACATCGTCCTAATTCTTTGACCTTGAAGTTAGACGCAGTGTTTACCTGCGAAATGTCGCTATCCACGTACTAGACAACCCAGCGTCACAGTAGGAGGGTCACACTCTGAAAAGCAGCAGCCGGTAAATTCTGAAGACTGTAAATATGATGCTGATAAACACCGTTCCTTTAAATTTTTAACTGAAACAGTGACAGTTCAGTAATATTACTTGAATGAATTAATTTATATAGTTTCTTTGTGCTTATGCCAGCAGGAAGGTACCCGAGTTTAATTTTGTACACACCGATTATAATTGAGAGAGTTTTTATAAACGAAACAGTAGGTGTTTAAAACGTTATAAAGTAACTGTGAATTCACTTCGCCCGCATGGCGAAATTAAGTTTATATGACATTTAATTCGGAAAATCCGGAAGGTAGAGGTCGTTATCAAGAACTGTGCATAGATGGGAGGAAAATGTTAAAACGAATCTTGACAGAGAGAGGGAGTGTGGGTGTAGACTGACTTGGTGCTTGGATGTATCATTCCGGTTACTTTCTAGGATTCCTTTTTATTGGGGTGGTGAAATAAAAGGGGCTTAAACGAATGGATTACGTGGGGAGAGGTGATAAATGGATATAAAATTTTATTCTGAGAGCAAAATGGAAGTACAAACCGTCAACCACACATGAATTTATACCAGTTTTATTGCTTGCTACATGTTTCGGCTTTAACGAAAAACCATGATCAGGGAATGAAAAATACAAAGATAATTAAATACTTTTTCAGATAGTGTTTCAGGTTTGTAATTTATTATCTTTCTATTTATTTATAATTGCGTCATGATGGCTTTTCACTAAAGCCGAAACATATAGCAAGCAATAAAACTGACATGACTTCAGTTGTGGTTGACGGTTTGTACTTCCGCTTCCACTGTTCGTATATCACAACGGGATGTCATTGGTATATATATTTATTCGGAAAGTCTGGAGGAAACTGGCCTCTTCGTATATTTAGGCCTAGGTGCTGGATAATATTAAAGTGGATTTTAAAGAAACAGGATATGAATGTGTGAACCTGAATAATATGCATAAGGGTAGGGAGCAGTGACAGAGATGTTTAAAGAACACAGTGAAACTTGGGTTTCAATATAAGGCAGTGAAACTTGGCGAGTTCTGCCTTCAGAATAAACATTTTCAGTCACTGAATTGCAAGAAATGACTGTTTCAACGTAGGCTCGAGTGCAGTTTTGTGCGAGAGGGGTTCTGCAGCAGCATAACTGTAATAACGATTTGTATATGATCCTGTACCTATTAATTCATGCATTAATATTTCATACTTGTCGAGTACCGAATGGTTTATTTCAATTCGAAATGCCAAGCGTAGCGTAGTAATGACTGGTTTCAGATGACCTTTAATGTAATTATTACGCAGCGATTTAAAAAGGGAGTTTTGGGATAAAGCTTCGATATCAGAGTTTATGGAGCATTTCACTGCAGGATGAGGATAAATTATTCTAGCTCACACTCTATTTAGTGATAGTAATCGGGGCCATGTTACACACAGTAATACAAGTCCAGACTATGCCGTCATTCTGAGACAAGTTAGACCTCTCTGCACAACAAATAAACCAGACACATACACACATACATTCATACACACACCATCACCAACGCCCATATGTTTGGGTTTGTGAAACAGCGTTTCTCCTCCCTGTCTGGCATGACTGTAATCACTTTCCTGGGCTTCCCATTGAATAATTTGATTAGATTGAACAGGAAACTTTCCGAATTACATGACAGGGAAATCGAAACAGGTGGTTTAAATCTTATTATTGCTGTTATTTAAAAAGGGTGATCAGAGATATCAGAGGTATCTACTGGTATACAGCCAATATTATGGAATAACCGGAAGCGTATCCGGGAGCAGATCTCCATATCTGTGGCTGTAATTATGCTACGAGGTAGCCATAGCATGTGAAAGTGTCATGTGAAATTCTACCCCTTTACGGGGCAGTTCAGTCGCGTAGATTATTAGTAATTGCCAGCAATTTAAAGTAGTTTTGATGACTTGTAAATCTGTATCCGAGACTGCAGAACGACTTCGTCCGGAAGTCATTTCAAACATCGCATATGCGGAGGAATTTAGACATACAGAAACAGTCTGCGTTCACATTCCCTCCCCCACTCCTTCCGGTGTTCATCACACCCTGAATACCAGCACGTCATCGGTCGTAGAAGTAAGTGCAGAAATTTAATGTGTTCCGTGTCCGTGCACTATATCATACAAAAAACACTAATCACCAACAAATGCACAAAGGGAGTTTTATCATCAATCGTAACACTCCTGCATGTTTCGACCCTGCTGGGTCATCTTCAGGGAGAACTTTTTTGTTATCGTTACACTAGGATTGCATTTTACAGTTGAGTGACAATGTGCTGTTGACTGTGTACTGCGTTGTTTTTGGAGGCGTGAACTCTCTGCGGTCCTGGCCTGCAGGCCGGGACCGCAGAGAGTTCACACCTTCAGTACACAGTACACAGTCAACAGCACATTGTCACTGAACTATAAGGTGCAACCCTAGTGTAACGATAACAAAAAGTTCTCCCTGAAGATGACCCAGCAGGGTCGAAACAAGTAGGAGTGTGTTACGATTGATGATAAAACTCTCTTTGTGCATTTGTTGGTGATTAGTGTTTTCTGTAAGTGCAGAAGTTTGATAGTAACCAAAGCGGCAGTCAGTCGATGTACTTTAACATTCATCGTACACGCAAATATATATCTGGCGGTGTTCATTTGTTTTTTAGGATTTAACATACAAGAACTTCCAGGTTTTTTTGCACTGTGGTAATGAAGTACGCAACGTTTTAGTTTTACGCAGTTCATAACTAAAAGCACTGTTACTGTTTTTCGTCTGTTAGACACGTTCATGGGGAATATCTCACAGCTACAGTCGCGGTTTCTTAGAAATGCGGCGTGTTGGAAGTTAGGAGACAGAAATGGAAAGCTAACATTAAAACAGACACGTGGTGGTGCAGTTGGTTGAGGCACCGCGCTACAAGCCAGAAGGTCGCGGATTCGATTCCCGATGGTGTCACTGGAATTCTGGCTGCACTGTGGCCCTGGAGTCGACCCAGCCTCTAATAGAAGTGAGTACCAGGAAAGAAATTTGGGGGCCAAAGAAGGCCGGTGCGTTGGGCCGACAACCTTACCAACTTCGTGAGTCGATTGTGTTGAAAGCTGGGAGCCTCAGCCTCCAGGGACTCGCAGGGCCTGTCCTGGCCGGTACGGGGATTGCTTTACCTTTAACATTAAAACAATAGCTGTGGTATTTATTTTGAGGGTTCTTACTGCAATAATCTTTCAACGCCCAAATCACCGGCAGTGATTTGATTCCTGCCGTGTGTAATTGAAATCACGCAGTTTCCGGCATCTTCTGCGTTCATATTTGTATCTAAAAACATAAACATCTATGCATAATTATAATCGTACGGCCTGTTCGAATGGGGCGTCTGGTTTCTCACCTTGAGGGAAAATTGAGGATGTTTGGCAACAGGGTGTTGCGCCCAGGAGACCAGAATTGAAAGAGATTTAACCTTTTAAAGCCCAGCGGTAACTTTACATACCGCCACGTTTAACATGAAAAAGTTCTACTTGGTGCCCACATTGCGTTTATGTGTTTTGTACGGATCTCAGAACAAACAGCAACTTTTGCCTTATAAAACATTAAGAGACTGGTTTTTATAACCGAAGTGGAGAGTGTTTACAGCGCGGTACGCACTGAGTCCTTATATAAAACAGATACGTTTCGTCGTTAAAGGGTTAAAAAATGTCACTGTGCAGTTATTCCTGACCCTTGATTATGGGACAGATAGGTTGTCCCGAAACATCAATAACTACCAAATCCACGCTGCGTAAAATCCCAGAAGAGCGAAGATCTCATTTACACCGCAGCGGAAGCCTGAAGTCACGCATGTATTAACAGCTACTCCCCTACCGGGCCCCCCCCCCCTCCCAGTTTGGCGCTGAGACCTATTTTGGCATGTTCTGTGAACTGAAACCAAGCGCTGCTGGAATAGAACAGTGTGAAGTCCTCGTAGAGACGAGTCTCATGCTGTTGTCCTTAAAAATTTATGACTCTTCTCTCTGCCTTATACGCAGTATTCACGTCTTTTTTTTTCTGAAAATGTGCAATAGCTTTTTATGCCAAGGGACTCTGGTTATGAGCGTTGCATAATGCATCTACTCTTCCCACGCGTGTCGTTAAAATCCCTAAGGATATATGCGCAACATGTGACTTCGTACCTGTTGGCGGTGACTGTAGTAAATTTTACAGTATCAAAAGTATATACAGATACCCATTTAGTTATGCTTTGACGGGCCAAGCCTACTCAAGATAGCTACGTAATTACGTAGCAACTAACACTGGTAGCGGAACCCCAGTGTTCGGTGTATTTAAAGCCAGTGCCCCACAAAGTGCAGGATCTGTAGTCATTTCCAACCATGTCCATATATATCGCCTTACGATCATACTGAATGTCCCTTCTTCGAAGAAGTGCCTACCACAGCTCTTTACGCATTTCATGTCTCTCTACTCGTACTCATACTCCAGTATATTCTAGGAGATCGCGGTGGCGCAGTTGGTTGAGGCAATGCGCTACAAACCGGCATGTCGCGGGTTCGATTCCCGATGGTGTCAGTGGAATTTTTCATTGGCATAATCCTGTCGATCCTGGCCCTGGGGTCGACCAGGAATATTACATGGGGTTAAACGCGGCCGGTGCGTATGGCTGACAACCTTACCATCTTCATGTGCCGATTGTCTAGAAATCTAGGAGCCTCAACCAACCTCCTGGAACCCTCTGGGCCTGTCCAGGCCTGTAATAGGACTGCTTTTACCAGTATATTCTAGTCCCCTACAATTCGGTATCGTCACAACCCTAGGTTGTATAACACCCTAAATTTGAGACCCTAAATTTGAGACGCTTTAGGAGACAGTAATTCAACTCATATAATTCACACCAGAAAATTTGTCGTATTGTACAGCTTGATCCTCCGCTGCTTAGAAAGTAAGCAGGATATAGTAGAAAGATAGACATAGAGAAATTAAGTGTTTTATTTAAAGGTGCTTTCAGTTTCTGAGATGACATAGATGATTTAATAAGCGGTAGATGGATTGTTTATGAATACGGCGCGTTGGTGTTGTAATACTGGCAGGGAAAAGATATGTAATTAGAGATAACAGATTTCGAACTCAATCATAAAGGCTAGTTAAAAATGTGTAGATGCATCTTTTTTCTCTTCAGGCTTATTTAAATTTTGAGGCAATAAAATTATTTACGTGTGATTATACTGTGAATCCGTTTTGGTAATTTTACGTTGTTGGACGGAGCTTATTCTCTGCAGTGGTGTAGAAACCAGATCCCCGTGTAAAATTGTCGTGGATTGTAAGAAATGAACTCATGTAGAAATCAAAGAAAATTGCTTATTTTACGCTTTTATATACGTAGTGTTACACTGAAATATTGAATGTTCACAGGTTGACTTTTTCGCTGACATAGATAGCCGCTGTTGAAAAACAACAAGTAAGTTCTTGAACAGTTGTAAAGAACTTGGACTGTGGAGTTTGTCCGTACTTGTCTGAAATGGAAAGAGGGACTTCTTTCTTGGAGGCCGGAACCGTTTATTATAATTCTTCCTGATACATGTTCCTGTCGACTGAGAATACAGCGTTTAAATCAATGTAACCATTCAGAAATATGTATTGCCTCTTGAAACATCAGTGGTTGCTGTATGTACCACGTGCTTGTAGCATTAAAGGACCTCTGAATGTTTAACCCTTTAAAGACGAAGCGTATCTGTTTTATGTAAGGATTCAGTGCGTACCGCGCTGTAAACACTCTCCACTTCGGTTATAAAAACCAATCTCTTAATGTTTTATAAGGCAAAAGTTGGTGTTTGTTCTGAGATCCGTACAAAACACATAAACGCAATGTGGGCACCACGTAGAATTTTTTAATGTTAAACCTGGTGGTACGTAAAGTTACCGCTAGGCTTTAACAGGTTAAGATCTTGCCATGGTTAGGGCGGCCGTTCACCGCGGAGGTCCGATTTCGTACCCAGGCCAGTTAATATGGCGTCTGTGACTGATAAAGTATCACTATGACAGGTTTTTTTGAGTATGTAGTTTTATCCTCGTGTCATTCCACGAATGTTCCATACTTATTTATTATTCTCTACTCATCGCCGCTGTATAATTTTATAAATTAACAGGGTCCTTAAAACATCTCCCTCTCTTTTCATGCTTAAGACAGGATGTATTTATGGGTTTTGTATGATTGTCAAGAATAAACAGCAAACATTTTCGTAAACAGCGTTAAATGTTTGGTCCTTGCAGCTGAGATTTACTGTGTTCTCTATGAGGTAGGGTCTGAATTTTTGTATTAATTTAAATGAATTTAGGTCTTGAAGACTTTGATGGCCTCAGTAAATAACTTTGCTTTATTCTACAACTGACAGATATATGAGTCACAGACATAATTCACCCTTTATAGAGCTAAGCTAATCTTAAAATTGTATTAAATTTTTGTTCTTATCGAACAGAATACACGTTAGTGCGTATTATGATGTTGGTTCAGCCAATGATGTACAAGAAGGCTGCTCTAATTTATTTTGAAAACTAACTGAAACTCTGTGGACGAAATGTTGAATTTATTTACTTTAAGTCAGATAACGTGTGTAATTACGTACATTGCCCATTTTACGGCTAAAGAAACTGCTAGAGACTTATTTATTTATTTATTTATTTATTTATTTATTTACCTATTTATTTTCTTATTATTTATTTGTAATCAGGGGGCTACAATGTCTGCTGGTCATAATATTTTCTGTGTAATACAGAAAAAATAAAAATGGGGTTTCTGTGAAATAAATGGTCACCTTCTGGACGGAACATATTCAGTAGTTAGGCATTAACCCAAAGTGGTCATCACCACGTACGTTAGTATCTTTTAAATTCTGCGAAGTCTCTATAGCTTGTTATATACTTGTGATCTAAACCTGATCATCCTCTGGAACCTGTCACGTTTTTCGAAAAGTGGTTCATTCAGCACTCACAAATCAATGACGCTGTGCTCATGTTGCGTTCGAGAGGGTCGTATGTGTCCTCTCGTCAACTCATCAATCGGTTTGATTTCGATTCCTCTTGACAATATGATTTAGCGCTTTTGCATGTATTTTGTAGGGTCATCAGCTGGCCGAGTGCCGTGTGTATATTACTCGACGGCCAGCTGTTTTTGTCTACATCCCAGTGCCTCATTATAAAATGGAAAAGCGTTAAAAGCAAAACAAAATATTCATAAAAATTCTTAAAAATCTTATTTTTTTAGTATTAATACGGATTGATTTTAAAATGTGTGACATCTGTTTATCCGACGTTGTAAGTTTTATTCTAACATTTCAAAATGCAGTGGTTCTCGGTTATAAGTGAATATTTTGTGTCGTTATAAACGAGTGTTTGTCATAACCGCGGAATATAATGTTATTGTTAAGGAGGAGGAATTAATTGGTAGGCTTACCACGGAATGTCTGACGCTATAGACGAGGTGTCGTATTAAACTATGTCGTTATAACCGGGTTCAACGGTATATACCATATAATTTTATGAACTTCTGATATAATGACGTTAAAAGACGTGTTTTATATATCTGTGACACATTCATTGTACAGAACCCTTACATTAGCCGTTACTCCATGTAGCATATAAGTTTAGGAGCTTCCAGACGTCTGCGATATTGACAGCATGTGACTTTTAATACAGGTGCCGTCATTTGGGAGGAACTTTGCTTAAATCCTGAGGACAGTCTAAAAATTGTTCAAATACCAGAAAATGCAGGTAAAAGTTCACCGAAACTTTGGTGGCTGTATACAGTCCCCAATTTCACATCGCACGAGAGTGGAGTGCTGTTGACACCGCTGTCAGAACCTCAGGTATCGCGTATCGCGTGATAAACTTACGTCTGTCAGTTGCCAAGTTATACTCGGAAATCTGAGGTTTAGTCGTGTTCACAATATTTCGTAACTGGTCCCTTTCCTGGACCAATTTTATTCAGTCCAGATCTCGTAAGGCCATATTTATAGCCTTTTATTCTCCCACATACTCTCAGATCGCCAGAGTGGACTCTTCCCTTCAGGGTTTCCAACTGTATTTTTCTACAAAGTTTTAATGGAGCGCTGCATATTCCGTCCTTCATACTCTCTTTGATTTATCGCCGTAATAATATTTGCTAAATACGAAATATGAATCTCCTGGTTATAAAATTTCGTCTATCCTTCTGTTACTTCATCTCATTTGGGTTCAGCTGTTTCCCTCAGTATCCTTTTTTGTGGCAGGAGAATTGGGTTTCGCACTCACGCACCCACACGCACACACGCTACAGACACAAAAGACACATTTTTAGTGTTCTCTGTTTTAATCTCTACATTTCTGGACACCAAAAAGAGTACCTATAATTATGAATACATTTTCCAAATTTTATCTGCTTTTGATTATTTATTCAGTATAATTTGATGTGTTAGTATGGTTTAGAAGTACATATTTTGATTGTATTGTATGCCGAAGATATTTGCGTTACGAATTCGTCTTGCATTTGAGGGACTAGTCTACGGGTCAGACGTCCGAGGAATTGTGGTTCGAGTCGCGGAAGGGACGTTCGATTTTTTTTTCTTGAAAGCGCTCAGACCGACACTGGGCT